>CM064879.1:72141873-72199031 GCA_003313485.2 Penstemon barbatus
GATCAGATTGGGATTTATAGAGTTAGGGTATTTGGTTTCCGTGATACCATAACCGTTAGATCCGTTTCTTGTCAGTGCTGATCGTGCGGCGTCAGTTACGACCTTTCAAATTCAAATCGCATTAAATGAGGAGCGGGAATTTGTACCGCCCTTCTGTCACTTGTAAAAGCGTGTTTTAAATAAACGTTTTAAACAGTAAGCTTTTACACAAGCGATCAGATGAGTAAAATAAATACTTATCTGATGGACTACTGTCCTGATGACAATTGTTATCAGTGAAAGCCAATAGCTGATAACCTTCCTCAGCTGTTTGTCAATCCAGCTAGATAATAAATCTTCATTCTTCAAGACTTTAATCTTCTGTTGAAAACATAACTTCAACTAACTGTCATTAACAAATTTCATCTTTTAATCAGAAGTACCGCTAGTCTTACACGTTCCCCCTGACTTTAAGAATTCATAAGTTAACTAGTCTGTTGAGAGTTAATCCTTGAAGATAAATAAGATGAGTAAGCTGTTGAACTCTAGTCTTCTGACGAGTTCCCCCTCAGCTTATGCATCCAATTTTAATAAACCTAATTCAGCTCTTAGAGTTGAAAACCTTGTCTCACTTTGAGGTTTTGTGAAGATGTCAGCAATTTGATTTTCAGTAAACACATATTCTATCATGACATTTCCTTTCTCCACATGATCTCTAATAAAGTGATGCTTGATCTCAATATTTTAGTCCTTGGATGACTTGTAGTATTCTGAGTACGGCTGATTGCACTTGTATTGTCACAGTAGATTGATATTCCACTGATTTTTATGTTGTAATCTTCTAGTTGATGCTTCAACCATAATATTTGTGCACAACAAGCTCCAGCAGCTATGTATTCAGCTTCAGCAGTTGATATGGATACTGAAGTCTGTTTCTTACTCATCCATGAGATCAGACGACTACCTAAGAACTGACAGGCACCTGTTGTGCTTTTTCTGTCAATCTTGCAGCCAACAAGGTCAGAATCTGAATATCCAATTAGTTCAAATCCAGATTCCCTAGGATACCACAATCCCAAATCTTCGTTACCTTTAAGATACTTGAGTATCCTTTTGGCAGCTAAGAGGTGAGATTCCTTAGGATTTGATTGAAATCTCACACAAACCCCAACAGAGTACATGATATCAGGTTTGCTAGCAGTTAAGTATAACAGTGACCCAATAATTCCTCTGTACTTGGTTATGTCCACTGATTTGCTTCATCCTTGTCCAAACGAAGACTAGTAGACATTGGAATATTAGCAGTAGAGCTAGTTTCCATACCAAATTTCTTGAACAGATCCTTTGTGTATTTTGCTTGGCTGATGAAAATTCCATCAGGCAACTGTCTTACTTGCAAACCAAGAAAATAATTAAGTTATCCCATCATGCTCATTTCAAACTTGTTCTGCATCAGCTTTGAGAACTTGTCACACATCTGTTGGTTAGTTGAACCAAAAATAATATCGTCCACATAAATTTGCACAAGCAAAATGTGTTATTCCCATTCAATAGTGAACATGGTCTTGTCTATTTTACCTTTACGAATTCCTTTAATTAAAAGAAAATCAGATAAAGTATCATACCATGCCCTTGGAGCCTGTTTCAGTCCATAGAGGGCTTTCTTTAGACGATACACCTTGTCTTTTTCTTGATAAGCTTCAAAACCAGGTGGTTGTTCAACATAAACTTCTTCTTGCAATTCTCCATTGAGAAAAGCTGATTTCACATCCATCTGATAGACTGTGAAATTCTTGTGAGCAGCATAGGCAAGAAAGAGTCTGATTGCCTCTAATCTTGCTACTGGTGCAAAAGTTTCATCAAAGTCAATGCCTTCTTCTTGGCAGTAACCCTTGGCCACTAATCTTGCTTTGTTTCTGGTGATTTCACGATCTTCATTCATTTTATTCCTGAATACCCACTTAGTGCCAATGACTCTTTGATGACTTGGTCTAGGAACTAAGTACCAGACTTCATTCCTTTCAAATTGATTTAGCTCTTCTTGCATAGCTTCTATCCAGTTTGAATCACTAAGAGCTTCTTCAATCTGTTTGGGCTCAATTTGAGATAGGAAGCTGACAAACATTGCTTCATTTGCGGCAGCTCTCCTTGTCTTTACTTTATCCAAAGGATCACCAATCACCAACTCTGGTAGATGATTCTTGAGCCATCTAAGATCAGGTTGCAAATCATAATGTTGTCATTTGTTTTCATCTTGCAACACTACTGTTGGAGATCCAGTAGTAGTCTATTGAACTTCTCTTGTTGAACAGTATTTGGTCTATCAGCTGTTTGCAACTCGTCTGTTAGACAATCAGCACTGTGATTTTGAACAGCACTTGAGTTATCAGCTGGGTTGAGATCAGGTAGTATGTTGGGAACATATTCTTCAGTCTTTCCAACATTCAACTTCTGTAAATCAGTAGACAGATCTTGATTAGTAATTTGATTCTTTTCAGAAGATTGACTTGGTTCATCAAATACTACATGAATGGATTCTTCTATTAGTAATGTTCTTTTGTTAAAAACTCTATAAGCCTTACTAATAGTAGAGTATCCTACAAAAACAGCTTCATCAGTCTTTTCTGCAAATGCAGTAAGGTGATTTTTCCCATTATTCAACACAAAGCATTTACAACCAAAAATTTTAAAGTAATGAATGTTTGGTTTCCTGTTGTTCCAAACTTCATATGGAGTCTTGTTCTGATTTTTGTTGATCATTCATCTGTTTTAGGTAAAACATGTTGTGTTTGTTGCTTCTGCCCAAAATATTTGAGGCAACTTAGCTTCAGCTATCATTGTCCTGGTAGCTTCTTTAAGAGTTCTGTTTCTCCTTTCAGCAACTCCATTTTGTTGAGGGGTTCTGGCAGCAGAGTACTCATGGCTGATTCCTCTGGTATTACAATACTCTTCAACAGTAGAGTTTTTAAATTTTGTCCCTCTATCTGATCTGATCTTCAGTATTCTCATACTTTTCTCATTTTGAATCTTTTCCATCAGATTTGTAAGATGCTCCTTGGTTTCACTTTTCTTCTTCATGAAAATCACCCAAGTGTATCTTGAATAATCATCCTCAACAGCTAGGCAGTATTTCTTTCCACCATTGCTGACAGGATCAATGGGTCCAAATAAGTCCATGTGTAGCAGCTCCAATATTCTTCCAGAAGATTGATGCTTCTTGCTTTTGAACGATGACTTGATTTGTTTACCCTTCTGACAGGCGTCACAGAGCTTATCTTTGCTCATGACAGTTTTTGAAATCCCTTCTACCAAATCATTCTTTATCAATCTGTTTATGGTCTTGAAGTTTAAATGATTCATCATTTTGTGCCAAAGCCAACTGACTTCACTTCGTGTTGAAGCCACCAAACAAATGCTTGAATTCTTGTCAGCAGAATTCTTGTCCACTGTGTAGACATTCCCTTGTCGTCTTCCAGATAAAATTACATTCTTTGTACCAATCTGTTCAACATAGCACTTATCTGTTGAGAAGATGACTGAATATCCTTTGTCACAAAATTGACTTATGCTCAGCAGGTTGTACTTTAGGCCTTTAACATATGAGACGTCAGATATCTCAATGTTGCCTTTGATTAGCTTTCCACTTGCTACAATCTTGCCTTCTTTGCTGTCTCCAAAAGTTACATTCGGACCATCCATAGCAACAGCATCAGTCAGTTCATGTATGTTTCCACACATGTGTCTTGAACAACCACTGTCCAAGTACCAAATTTTCTCTACTTTACTCCTACTCCTACTCCTAACCTACAAAATAAGATAAAATTGTTTTAGGTACCCTTATTGAGAGGGTCCTGAAGGATTAGTTCCACCTTTGACAACCCAAGATGATGAAGTCTTAGGCTTCTTAGGTTTCTGAGTTTCAACAGGAGCATGAACAGCTTTGCCTTTACCACGTTCATCAGATTTGTCATATTGTTGATAATCAGCATGATAAGGATAATGCTCAAATGCAGAGTAAGATGCATGATAAGGAGGATATGCATGCATTGGATGAGCAGGGTAAGGTGCATAGTAAGTTGGAAATTGAGGTGCATGATACCTAGGATGATATACATGTTGCACATAATAAGACTCATTTCCATACCAAGCATTTTGATTTTTATTGTTTTTATGCTTCTTTGGTTTACTTGTTGCTTGCTCATTAACAGACGACTTAGTTTTATCACTAGTCTGATTAGTTTTAGCCTTGTCAGAGGGCTTCCTAGGACTCTTCTGTTTAGGCTTACTAGTCTGTTTTCCTACACTAGGCTCTTTGCTCTTTTTAGCCTTAGGAGTTTTTGTCTCCTTTATCACTTTCTTAGGTGAAACAGGTTTAGTAGTTTGAACATACAGAATGACCTTACTATTGTCAGCTGATATGAATTTTTCAGTATGGTTCAGTTCCAACATATCCTGATCTAAAGGTGTCTTCTGTTTACTAGACATGTGAGTGGATGCAACAGATGACTTATCATGAGACTCAATGACTTTCTCAAGCTCAATGATTTTACCCTTATAAACTTCACATTCAGCTTTCAGAGATTCATTCTCTTGCTCAAGCAGTTTATATTCAGCTGATTCTTTTGGCTTTTCAGCTTTAAGTTTCAGTGAACTGTTTTGCGCTTTCAGCAATATCATCTCTTCCTTAAGCTTTTTAAATGCATCAGCAATGCTAGTATTGTTGAGCATCATTTGTTCAAATGAATTAAATAATTCATTATCAAGAGGAGTTACCTCATCATCCTCGGAGTCATCAGATTCCTTAGCCATCAGGCAGAGAAGAGCAGGACTCTCTTCATCAGAAGACTCTTCATCAGAAGTGTCTGAATCTGAATCAGATGAGTAGACAGCAGCTAGCTTTTCTGCTTCTGCTACCATCACCTTTCCTTTCTGATGCTTTCTTTCCTTTCTGATTCTCTTTTCTTCTTCTGTATACTTCTCAGCTTTAGGATATGGGCAGTCTATGATGAAATGGCCTAGTTTCCTGCAATTATAGCACATCATTTTGGATTTATAAGAATCCTTATCCTGAGAAGAAGAAGTAGGGTTAGAAGTAGAAGCATTGTTATATTTGTTCTTCATTTTTCGTCTGTAGAACTTTTTGAAGTTGTTCATCAACAATGCAACGTCTCCAGCAGTGTACTCCTTTTTGTTGAGTATTGTGGCTTCATCAGATGAGTCCACTTCTTTGCTTTTGTGAGCTGGCCTTCTGGTATTTTCAGCAGCAACCAGTGCAGCTGTGGGACTTGAAGTTGAGGTTTCTTCAACACCCATTCTTGGCAGTTTATACTCGTACACCTTGAGTACTGAGAACAGCTCGGTGAGAGAAATCTTTCCCAGATCTCTTGATTCTTCCATGGTTGTCACCTTCATGTTGAACTTCGGAGGTAGAGCCTTCAGTACCCTGACGGTTATCTCCTTATCAGTGAAGGTTTTTCCAAGCTTTAGCACTTCATTCAGCGTCCTTGTAAACCTTGTATCCATCTGGTCAATGGTTTCCGCAGACTTCATCTTGAAGTTGTCCAGCTTTTCCAGAGCAACACTCAGCTGATGCTCTTTGATGGCGTCGTTTCCTTCGCTCATATCACGAACCTTATCCCACATTTTCTTTGCAGTTTTGCAATGTTTGACTTTATCAAACCGATCATTATCCAGGGCTTTGGTCATGATGAAACGGCCAACTTTATCCAGATTGAACAACTTTATTTCTTCGGCTGTCATCTCTGTTAAATCCTTTTCCACCACTATTTCAGCTTCATCAACAGTGATAGTCTTGGTGAATCTGAATGGACCTTTGATGATACATGTGTACATGTTATCATTGTAAGCAGCCAGGAAAATCTCCATCCTGATTTTCCAGTCTTCGAAAGACATACCAGCAATGTGGGGGACATGGCTGATACAATCCATTTTCAAAAAGTTTTTATTTTTCAAAAAGATGCTCTTTTGAAAAGTTTTGAAAACCTTTGAAAAACACTTGGATCAAGCTCGTTGATCAGGCAGCTGATTCTAATGAACCACCTGCTCCGATACCACTTGTTGGTCCCAAGTGGTCAGATGATGTCTAGAGGGGGGAGGGGGAATGAATAGACCTCTGAAAATTTTTAGACTTAAAAACTTTTCAGTCGTCTGTCAGCAGACTAAGCTTATAAAGAACAATAAGCTGACTAAGCTGATCGTGAACGAATATTGAACAGCAGAGTGACCAATCTTCTTATACTTAGCTGATTTCAGCAAAATCTGTTTTATCAAGAGTATACTTGCAGCGGATAATTTGAAAGTGTTTTTCACAAGTAGACTTAGTCTTTTAAAGATTTTATCCCCAATTTTAAAACTCCTTTAAAATCTTTAAAGTAATTCAAAGTGTTTACTTATGCAATTTTGAAATATGCAAGAAAACTTAAATGCAAAAATAACACAAAGAATTTTTATAGTGGTTATATGGATAAAAATCCTTTAGTCCACTCTTCCAGATCACTTAGATTCTGGATTATACTATAAACACTAAGTTTACAATATTTCTCCACTTACACCTAAACAACAAATGAAAATGCTGTAAGCTCACAATAGGAAATCACTCAGAAAACCTATCATCTGAAGTTAGATCACTCACAAAGATGGATCTCAACTCCGCACAACACTCAGTTTTACAAATTCACTCAGAAGATGTGATTATCTTTGTTCTTCAACTCTGCTTTTCGTCAACAAATGACTAGGCTGATGAGTGAGCTGTTCTTGAGACTTAAAGAATTCTGCTTCGAAATTTCTCAGAGATTGTGTTGTTTTTTTTTTCTCTTCGTCTCTTTCAGCTATTTATACTTGAGGTTTGAAAAATGTCTGTTGAAGAGAGACAAGATTCAAAATCCTCGAGTACTGGTCCTTAATTTCCGCGAACGGCTCTTTGCAGTCTGTCCGTACTGTCAACAATACTTTTCTGCAGGCAGCATTAAATGCACCCAGCTGATACGAAGCGTTTCTTCAATCATTTGTCTTTAATAACCTTGTACTTCAGCATTTATTACTTCTAGGGGCATTTATTACCGTTGGGAAGACTTTATGATCCTTTCCACTTGGCTGACGAAAGTGCAAGTCTGATGACGAACTAAGCTGATCTCAAACTTGAACAAATCTGACTTGAGTCGGCTGATTTTCATCAGTCTGATATCTTTCCTTCAGCAGATCATAAGTCTTGGACCTTGAGTTTTGACTCTTCTGATGTCTTCATTACTTAGGCTGCTTTCGGTAGCCCAATTGGTAATCAGTCCAATTGTGTATTCGGGCCAATTATTTAGTCAGTCCAAGTAAATAATGGCCCGTTCGGCATATTGTAATAGCCCAATTGATAATTAGAGTCCGTTCACAGTTGGGCTGTTCGGTTGACCCATTTAATATTTTTGGACAAATATGCCCCTGAGACAAGATGAGATCTGTCCGTCGATAATTTTTAGTCTGGGCCATCCATTTGGTCGTATATGAACTACTCATTCAACCCTAATATCAAAGTTCAAAACAACATGTACTCATTCCTAAATACACAACAAAAACTCCATAGGAATCAAACACAAATTGTACAACCTTTAAAAAATGCAGCTTATAAAAGAGGGTCCATCACTAATTTACCTCAGCTAAAGCTTCCTACGAACTGAAAAAACAATACAGGGACCTCAAATAATTTCAGCTCTAATATTAAAATTTCTGTATATGGCATTCGGTATATAAACACAATCAAATAAAAAAGTTAAATTGTTATCCACAATGTCAAGAATTTCGTAGAGCTCCACTTCTCGCTGTCCAAAACTGTTAAATAGACAAAAAAAAATAGAGCTCAAACAAGGAAATCCATGGAAGCATTCTCAACGGGTTGGGTTCAAAAATTAAAGAAATTGGAGATACTCTACGGGTTTGCTAAAATTACCTCTCAATTTCAGCTAAAACCAAGCTCCCCAGTACAAATTTCTTCATGGCAGCAGCAATCTAGGGTTCTTTCCTCTTCTCTTGATTTTGGCCGCGACAGAAAATGGAGGGGAAATGTTTGTCTGCTGCTATATTCATTTTACATTGACTGGTTTTTTTTGTAAATAAGCCATGGTTTATTTTGTAATTTCTTGAAACTTCAATGGCACAATGGTCCGAAAATATATGTAGTCTGGGCCATTAAATTCTAATCGTTGGGGGAGAGGTCCAATTCCAATCGGGGGAATAACCTGGGCTGGCCCACAAATCGGAGAGAATAAGACGGGCAGCCCGTGATTTAATCCTTGCAACCGAACGAAATATTGGCCCGCAATTAAATTTATTGTGGCCCAATCATGGGCTAATCGGGGCCTTATTCTTCCAACCGAACGCAGCCTTAGTCAAAATTTCTTCAAAGGGACATCAGCTAAGTTAATCCATACTTAGCAGATTTGAAGTTTTGGAATGCATCAAAACCTCCCTTTACTAAATGTCTTCAGTGTTCTTCATCTTCATCCTTATCCAACAGTGCGTTATTATACGCGTGACAGCTTACGTTCCTCTTATTATTTTATGTGTGATAATTTACATCTTTGTGTTATTTACCCTATTTTTTTTTTTTTAAATGTGACACATTATTGCCCCCATATTATTTTTGTGGATAAGTTTACCCCCTTGGAGGATACTTTTATTTGTAGGCAACAATTTTCACCCTCACAATTGAGTGGAACTCGGCAATTGATCATTTAAAATTTTCACTACGGAGTAAAATATTATTTTTAAATTATAAATGGATAAATTGAATATTATGTTTATCTAGCGGAGTAAATGAAATTAGCCCTTAGTTATATACGTAAACAAGATGTTCAATTTATACATAAAATTATTATTATTAAAAATTTTAAACTAATTAGACTGTATATATATAACTCATATATAAACTAAATAATATTTTTAAACTAATTAAATTATATATAAAATATATATAAACTAATTAATATTTTATATAAAATATAATAAATCATAAATTAAATTTATTAGAATTTTTAAATTTCTAAAAATATCTTTTAAACTAATTAAATTTTATATAAATTATATAGAGGGGTGGGATCGGGATGGATTTTCGGGATTTTGGGTAATTCATGACGGGATTTCGGCTAATTCGGGACGGGATTTTCGGGATTCGGGTTTTGATTTTCACTACCCGAATCCCGTTTGAATTGACTTGGTCCCGATATTTTGGGTTCCCGATAAATATCGGGTTTTCGGGATCAGGATTCGGGTTTCCCGAAAATAGTAATTTTAAACTCCTATATGGTATAAGTAACACACTTTTCTTTATTTTGCTCCTTCATATCCTTGACAAAAAATTAAATCCTTATAAATCAAGAAAAAACAAATAAGAAAAGCAAGCATATACCGAAAAAATAAGTGAGAGATATGTTCGAAGACTAAAAACTGCCTTCATGACTTTATATTTTTCTTTATGGTCATGAATTGTTAATGGTTTGGGAGTAAGAGATTGTTTGAAAGGGGTACTTTATTTTGTTAATAAGAAATTCGGGATTCGATTTTTCCAATCGGGTGTGGGGATATACCCGAATCCCGTCCCGATTTAGTTTGTCGGGTTTTCCAAAATCGGAAAATCCATCACATTTCCCGTCCCAAAATACAAAATTCCAACCGGGACGGGACAGGTTCCCGAAACCCGATCCCGAATGCCCACCCCTATATATATATATATACACATTAAATAATATTTTATATAAAATTTTAAAAATAAATATACTTATTAAATTTTTTAAATTTTAAAAAAAATCTTTTAAACTAATTATGTTTAGGGATTTTTGTTTTTTTTTTTAATTCTCTGAATATTTAATTACATCTAACTACATTTAATTCTCTCAAAATTAAAATTAACTCATAAAAATAACAAAGAAGTACTTGAATAAATTGTGGTAATACATAACAACAATTTCAATAAATATAATATTAAGGTACTAACGGTCATTATTAATATTAAAATCGTCAATATTGATAGTCGATGATATATGTTACAGCTAGCTAAAAGTCTGTAACATTAGCTTTCGATTCTTTTTTTTTAATAATAATTATCAATTTTCATTATAATTAGTTAGTAGAATTGATACAGTGAAGAAACGTCACGACGCCATTATTTATACTTTTTTGACTTTTCTGTACACTGATCGAATTGAAGGGCTCTTGGAAATGCTTGCATGTGAGTCAGCATAAACTTAATTATTATATTAAAAGAAAATCATATCATAGGAAAAGTTCAAATTTCGACGGAAAAAAATCCGTTAAAATATTGCTAAAATTTTCGACGAAACAAATTTCTGTCGAAATATTTCGACAGAATAAATATCCGTCGAAATTAGTTTCGACTGATTTAATTTCGACCGAAATAATATGTCGAAAATACATTTATGAAAAAAAAAACGGATTTCAAATTCCGTCGAAATTATAAAAATTATAAAAATTTCGAACAGATTTATTTCTGACGAACTGTAATAATTTTGTAAAATTGAATAACCGACTTAAATACACCTATATACGTTCAATGGTATGGATGAAATTATTTTTAATCAAGAACCGACTTAAATCCCACTATTTAAAATTGAATAGTTAAAACAAACATACTTTGTCAACCAATAAATCATACTACTTTATTCAAGGTGGTTGGGTCAAGTGGTAGTGACTTGTGACCCCTAGAGACGAGACTCAAGTTCGAATCCTCCTGAAGACACCACACTGGGAAGGACATATACCCCTTGTACTCTTCGGTCCGAGCTGTAAATACACAGTCTAGTAGATCAAAAAAAAAATCATACTACTTTATGTAACCAAAAAAAATGAAAAAATCATACTACTTTATTACAACCATTAGAAGTGAACCGGCCGAAAGATATAAAATTAATATATACCCTGGATTTCCAAAAATTTAAACATCTCAATAACGGATAAATCATCTAGAACATATTTTCACTTAGTTAATTTATATTTTTTCTTGGTCCCATTTTTTTCTTCGTTATCAGTTAGTAATTCTCTACTTTCAGCTTGCGATGTGGAACTAGTGACCCTTCCATTGTGGATTTTCGTCACTTTTCCGTTCTCAGTTCCATTTGCACCTTCCATCACAACCTCGGATGCATTAACTACACTACTTTCTTCGGGAATATGTATGCCCTTTGAATCGTTAGATATCTCCGACAATCCATCTTCGAGAACCCCCTTCGATTTAGCTGGATTACCAAAACAATCATAACAACCAATCAAAACAAAACATACCTTAATTTGAAGAAATGTGTTCATTGAAATCTGTTTGCCACAAGAACTAAGCATTAGAAGCATTTATAATACTTAGAAATCTAGATATCAGAGTTCAAAACCCTTAAACCTATTTTAACAAAATCAATAACATATTTGAACATTCAATTTCAATAGAAAGTACAAACAAGAATCGAAACCGGCACACAATCAGCTCAAATTTCGTATGTGCAAATAAATGATTTTCAGAACCATGACCCAACTATTAAAGCAGACATTAATTTTTCATAATACCCACACCCACACACACACATACAAAGCACGAACTGTACCTTTAAGAACAGCACCGCAGCCACCACACTTGTAGATAGACCAGTCAGGAAGCTCAGGAAGAATTTTTCTACATTTGGGGCAACGCACAAGCCGTATTTTTGCAGCGTTTGCCCTATATTTTAGCAATGAATTGGAACGGTTCCTGGGATCTACATTTTGTGTTTCTGTCGCAACTTGTAGTTCAGGCAGGGAAAATCCTTTGAACTGTCTCAGATCAGCTTCTGGATACAATTAAATTCAGAAACAAAAGTGAGAGTTGAGTTGAGTTTAGAATTACTATTGTATTGTTATTGTTATATATGGTGACATTTTATAATCGATCAACTAACCAGGATCATCAAAGAAATGTGCATGTGGCTTCCTTCTTCGGTAATGAGAAAGGGCAATTGCAGGAGCAGCTAATAGACGAGCAAACCATCCTGCGATGGCTCCAGTACTAGAACTGCTGCTGCTGCCAAATACTTGTTGGGATGATGATGTGTCTAAGTCTACATGCTCAGACCTTATGCTATTTTTTCTGCTATCTATATAAGAGGCCAAGAAGATCAAAAATCACATTTAAAAAATTGACTCTATAAATAATTTCTTGGATCAAAGAGAACCCAAAGCTGCTTACAAAATCTTTACACTTACACACACACAAATATCCCAATTGAACAAGGAAATACTTCTCAAATTACCTAACATGTGCATATCTTTTTTTAATCATAACTTCTAACATAAAGTTCACATTTATAAAATGCGAAAACGCTTCCCTTCACATAAGAAAATAACAATAATATTCGCACTTACAAGGGTATTTCAAATGGGTATAATAACCTAATAAAATTTGGATAGAAGGGGTTTTTAACTAATAAAAAGAACACGGGTAGGAGAGATTTGTGTATTTGAATTTAGCTCAACTTAAATTCCCATTTTTAAACCAAAAAAACTTACTTGATCGATTAAATAAAACCCGCAATTACTCAATCCACAACCATTCATTTCAAAAAAGGACCCCTGAGTTTTGAATTAAAATTACGTCCCATCGAAATCAAGAGAATCGAAACGTGAACTCAAATCAATGGAACTTGAGCTCCTTAAGGTGGGACAAAGAGCGAGTTCCCGAAGGAGTTCTCTTTTGAGAGTGGCTTCAACAAGCCTTTCCCAATTGTCGTACACCCTCGACATGTATAAAATATAAATGAACTCAATTCATTCCACTACAAAAACATACTATATTTTTGGCTTTCTAGAAGACCTGCTTTCTCTGTGAAAGAAGACTTTGACTTGGGGGAAGAAAATTTGGGAATTGATCTTTCTAAAATGTTGACACTTTTTACATTACAAGAAAGTTGAACGTACAAGTAGTTTTAATTTTATGGGTATTCTTCAAACATTAGAATAAAAATAATTATTTTTTTTCATAAAATATCATATATTTATTTTTATTAATTATTACTGTAATATTGTTTTTAAAAAATTGGCTTTAAGTAATTTTAATAAAATATAAAATAATGACTGATTTAGTCATGACTTTTTATAAAACTTGTTCTAAAATAAGATCATAAGATCATAAGAACATCTTTTAGTTCATTCCATCATAGTAATTTTCATGCTAAGTTTATCCGTTATTCACGAATGAGACATGTCTCATTCGTTTCTTCAAAAAATTTAATCGAACTTTCATCGATTTCTCGAGCATTTTTCTTATAGGTTTCACAAATTTTTTTCATCAATTTCACCAGTATTAACCAATTTCACCCGAAGTTTCATCGATTCATATGTTTTCACTGTTTAATTTTTTACCCCATTTAATATATTTATTTAGCCATTTTTCTTTTTTTTATCGATTATAACATTTTCGTTGTTTTCTCGTTTTTTGTTGATATTTTTTTCAATTTAAACCGTTTTCCACCAATTTTACCTTGTTTGTCGGTTAAAGTTTCACCTAGGGGTGCACATGGTTTTCAAAACAGTACCGGACTGTTTCGTACCGTACCGAATGTTATATTTTTTTCTTGAAATCGAAGGTCTTAATATGAATGAAAACCCCACTAGGTATTTTGTATGGTTTTGGTTTTAGTCTTCTCATACCGTAACGAAATTGAGAAGAAACATGAATTAACGATTCATCTTTTAATATTTACAACTAAGTTTTATAACTTTATATTTTTTAATTTATATTATCTATAATTTTTATTATAGTCCATCAAAGTTTATTATTACTACATTGCTCGCGTTCAATTAAAAAAGATATGCTTGAATTTAACACAAATTAAACTTGTTATATGTTAAAAACTTAAATGCAAAAATTCTAGACAATAAATACAAAATAATAAGTTTATTCACATAATAAAAACAATGATCAAATAATTAACCAAATGATTTTATTCAGTTAGATCGAATTATAGCATCAACTTTGTGAACATTTTATTTTCCAATGCTTTTATTTAATGTAAAGTGAGATTAGAATATAATTTTTATATAATTTTTAACTATGTAATCGACTATATAAGAAAAATTACATGAAAAAAGTTTTTTGAAAAAACCACAAAATCGTATCGTATCGTACCGGAATCGGACAAACTCGAGTTTGTTGGTATAATTCATAAAACTCTAATGATTGAAGACAAATGATCCATCAGACTTGTCCTTTCGTCAGCCAAGTGCAAAAGATCAAGAAGCCTTCTCAACGGTAATAAATGCCCCTGGAAGTAATAAATGCTGAAGTACAAGGCTATTAAAGACAAATGATTGAAGAAATGCTTCGCATCAGCTGGGTGCATTTAATGCTGCAGAAAAGTACTGTTGACAGTACGGACAGACTGCAAAGAGCCGTTCGCGGAAATTAAGGACCAGTACTCGAGGAATTTGAATCCTGTCTTTCTTCAACGGACATTTTTCAAACCTTAAGTATAAATAGCTGGAAGAGACGAAGAGAAACAACAACAACACAATCTTTGAGAAATTTTCGAAGCAGAACTCTTTAAGTCTCAAGAACAGCTCACTCATCAGCTTAGTCATTTGTTGACAAAAGCAGAGTTGAAGAACAAAGAAAAATACATCTTCTGAGTGATTTTGTAAACGTGAGTGTTGTGCGAAGTGTAGATACATCTTTGTGAGTGATCTAACTTCAGAGGATAGGTTTTCTTAGTGATTTCCTATTGTGAGCTTACGGCCAGATTCATTTGTTGTTTTGGCGTAAGTGGAGTGTACTAATTACTTTGTGTTCTTAGTATAACCCAAGATCTTTGTGACTTGGAAGAGTGGACTAAAGGATATTCAAATCCATATAACCACTATAAAAATTACTTGTGTTTTTACATTGCTTTCAAACTTGCATATTTTCAGATTGCATAAAAACACTTTAAGTTAACTGTTTGAAAAGTTTTCTAAGGAAAGGAGTTTTATAAAACTGGGGAACAAACTTTCAAACTACTGAGTTTACTTGTGAATTTATAAATCCGCTGCAAGTACTCTAAGTATTGAAACTGATTTTGACAAAATCAGCTAAGTAACTATCAGTTTAGTGGTCTACGAAGCTGTTTAAAGATTTGTTCGCGATCAGCCAAGTAACTTACTGTTGATAACAACTTAGTCTGTTCAAGTTAGAACAAAAGGTTTTAAAGTTAAAAATTGTAAAAGGATTAGAGGTCTATTCACCCCCCCCTCCCCCCTCTAGACCTCATCTGACCACTTGGGACCAACAAGTGGTATCAGAGCAGGTGGTTCATTAGAACCAGCTGTCTGATCAACGAGCTTGATCCGAGTGTTTTTTCAAAGGTTTTCATACTTTTTCAAAAGAGCATATTTTGAAAAATCAAAATTTTTGAAATATGGATTGTATCAGCCATGTTCCCCACATAGCTGGTATGAGCTTTGAAGACTGGAAAATCAGAATGGAGATTTTCCTGGCTGCTTATAATGATAACATGTATACATGCATCATCAAAGGTCCATTCAAATTCACCAAGACTATGATAGTTGATGAAGCTGAACTAGTGGTGGAAAAGGACTTAACAGAAATGACAGCCGATTAAATATAGCTGTTCAATCTGGATAACGTTTGCCGTTTCATCATGACCAAGGCCCTTGACAATGATCGATTTGACAAAGTCAAGCACTGCAAGACTGCCAAAGAGATGTGGGATAAGGTTCGTGACATGAGCGAAGGAAACGACGCCATGAAAGAGCATCAACTGAGTGTTGCTCTGGAAAAGCTGGACAACTTCAAGATGAAGTCTGCGGAAACCATTGATCAGATGGATACAAGGTTTACACGGACGCTGAATGAAGTGTTGAAGCTTGGAAAAACCTTCACTGATAAGGAGATAACCGTCAGAGTTCTGAAGGCTCTGCCTCCGAAGTTCAACATGAAGGTGACATGCATGGAAGAGTCAAGAGATCTGGGCAAGATTTCACTCACCGAGCTGTTCTCAGTACTCAAGACGTACGAGTATAAACTGCCAAGAATGGGTGTTGAAGAAACCTCTACTTCAAGTCCCACAGCTGCACTTGTTGCTGCTGAAAATCCTAGAAGGCCAACCTACAAAAGCAAAGAAGTGGACTCATCTGATGAAGCCACAATACTCAATAAAAAGGAGTAAACTGCTGGAGACGTTGCATTGCTGATGAACAACTTCAAAAAGTTCTACAGACGGAAAATGAAGAACAAATATAACAATGCTTCTACTTCTAACCCTACTTCTTCTTCTCAGGATAAGGATTCTTATAAATCCAAAATGATGTGCTATAATTGCAGGAAATTGGGCCATTTCATCAGAGACTGCACATATCCTAAAGCTGAGAAGTATACAGAAGAAGAAAAGAGAATTAGAAAGGAAAGAAAGCATCAGAAAGGCAAGGTATTGGTGGCAGAAGCAGAAAAGCTAACTCCTGTCTACTCATCTGATTCAGTTTCAGACACTTCTGATGAAGAGTCCTCTGATGAAGAGAGTCCTGCTCTTCTCTGCCTGATGGCTAAGGAATCTGATGACTCCGAGGATGATGAGGTAACTCCTCTTGATAATGAATTATTTAATTCATTTGAACAAATGATGCTCAACAATACAAGTATTGCTGATGCATTTAAAAAGCTTAAGGAAGAGATAATATTGCTAAAAGAGCAAAACAGCTCACTGAAACTTAAAGCTGAAAAGCCAAGAGAATCAGCTGAATACAAACTGCTTGAGCAAGAGAATGAATCTCTGAAAGCTGAATGTGAAGTTTATAAGGGTAAAATCATTGAGCTTGAGAAAATTATTGAGTCTCATGAGAAGTCAACTGTTGCATCCACTCATATGTCTAGTAAACAGAAGACACCTTTAGATCAGGATAAGCTAGAAATGAACTATACTGAAAAATTTATATCAGCTGACAATAGTTAGGTCATCTTGTATGTTCAGACTACTAAACCTGCTTCACCTGAGAAAGTATTAAAGGAGACGAAAACTCCTAAGGCTAATAAGAGAAAAGAGCCTAGTATAGGAAAACAGACTAGTAAGTCCAAACAGAAGAGTCCTAGGAAGTCTTCTGATAAGGCTAAAACTATTCAGACTGGTCATAAAACTAAGTCGTCTGTTAATGAGCAAGCATCTAGTAAACCAAAGAAGCATAAAAGTAAGAAAAATCAAAATGCTTGGTATGGAAATGAGTCTTATTATGTGCAACCTGCTGCATATCCTCCTATGTATCATGCACCTCAATTTCCATCTTACTATGCATGCATATCCTCCTTATCATGCATCTTACTCTGCATTTGAACATTATCCTTATCATGCTGATTATCATCAACATAGCAAATCTAATAAACATGATGAAGATGAAACTGTTCATGCTCTTGCCAAACAACAGAAGCCTAAGAAGCCTAAGACTTCATCATCTTGGGTTATCAAAGGTGGAACTAATCCTTCAGGACCCTCTCAATAAGGGTACCTAAAACAAATTTTTTTTTTTTGTAGGTTAGGATTAGGAGTAGGAGTAAAGTAGAGAAAATCTGGTACTTGGAAAGTGGATGTTCAAGACACATGTGTGGAAACATACATGAGCTGACTGATGATGTTGATGTGGATGGTCCTAAAGTTACCTTTGGGGACAGCAAAGAAGGCAAGATTGTAGCTACTAGAAAGCTGATCAAAGGCAACATTGAGATATCTGACGTCTCCCATGTTAAAGGCCTCAAATACAATTTGCTGAGCATAAGTCAATTTTGTGACAAAGGATATTCAGTTATCTTCTCAACAGATAAGTGCTACGTTGAACAGATTGGTACAAAGAAGGTCATCTTATCTGGAAGGCGACAAGGAAATATCTACACAGTGGACTGGAATTCTGCTGATAAGAATTCAAGCATTTGTTTGGTGGCATCAACACCAAGTGAAGTCAGTTGGCTGTGGCACAAAAGAATGAATCATGTGAATTTCAAGACCATCAATAGACTTATCAAGAACAATCTGGTGGAAAGAATTCCAAAGACAGTCATGAGCAAAGACAAGCTTTGTGACGTCTGTCAGAAGGGTAAACAAATCAAGTCATCATTCAAAAGCAAGAAGCATCAATCTTCTGAAGAATATTGGAGCTGCTACACATGGACTTATTTGGACCCATTGATCCTATCAGCAATGGTGGAAAGAAATACTGCCTAGCTGTTGTGGATGATTATTCAAGATACACTTGGGTGATTTTCATGAAAAAGAAAAGTGAAACCAAGGAGCATATTACAAATCTGATGGAAAAGATTCAGAATGAGAAAAGTATGAAAATACTGAAGATCAGATCAGATAGAGGGACTGAGTTTACAAACTCTACTGTTGAAGAGTATTGTAATGCTAGAAGAATCAGTCATGAGTACTCTGCTGCCAGAACCCCTCAACAAAATGGAGTTGCTGAAAGGAGAAACATAACTCTTAAAGAAGCTACCAGGACAATGATAGCTGAAGCTAAACTGCCTCAAAGATTTTGGGCAGAAGCAACTAATACAGCATGCTTTACCCCAAAAAAGATGCATGATCAACAAGCACCAAAACAAGACTACATATGAAGTTTGGAACAATAGGAAGCCAAACATTCATTACTTTAAGATATTTGGTTGTAAATGCTTTGTTTTAAATAATGGGAAAAATCACCTTACTGCATTTGCAGAAAAGGCTGATGAAGATGTTTTTGTAGGATACTCTACTGTTAGTAAAGCTTATAGAGCCTTTCACAAAAGAACTTTACTTATAGAGGAATCCATTCATGTAGTATTTGATGAACCTAGTCAATCTTCTGAAAAGAATCAAAGTACTAATCAAGATCTGTCTACTGATTTACAGAAGTTGAATATTGGAAAGAATGAAGAATATGTTCCCATCATACTACCTGATCTCAACCCAGCTGATAACTCAAGTGCTGTTCAAAATCACAATGCTGATTGTCTAACAGATGAGTTGCAAACAGCTGTCAGACCAGAGACTGTTCAACAGACAACAAATGTTCAACAAACTACTACTGGATCTCCAACAGTAGTGTTGCAAGATCAAGACAAAGGACAACATTATGATTTGCAACCTGATCTTAGATGGCTCAAGAATCACCCACCAGAGCTGGTGATTGGTGATCATTTGGATAAAGTGAAGACAATGAGAGCTGCTGCAAGTGAAGCAATGTTTGTCAGCTTTCTATCTCAAATTGAACCCAAACAGATTGAAGAAGCTCTTAGTGATTCAAACTGGATTAAAGCTATGCAAGAAGAGCTAAATCAATTTGAAAGAAATGAAGTCTGGTACATAGTTCCCAGACCAAGTCATCAAAGAGTCATTGGCACTAAATGGGTATTCAGGAATAAAATGAATGAAGATGGTATTGTCACCAGAAACAAAGTAAGATTAGTGGCCAAGGGTTACTGCCAAGAAGAATGCATTGACTTTGATGAAACGTTTGCACCTGTAGCAAGATTAGAGGCAATCAGACTCTTTCTTGCTTATGCTGCTCACAAAAAATTTCACAGTCTATCAGATGGATGTGAAATCAGCTTTTCTCAATGGAGAATTGCAAGAAGAAGTTTATGTTGAACAACCACCTGGATTTGAAGCCTATCAAGAAGAAGACAAGGTGTATCGTCTGAAGAAAGCCCTCTATGGACTGAAATAGGCTCCAAGAGCATGGTATGATACCCTATCAGATTTCCTCTTAATTAAATGATTTCGTAAAGGTAAGGTAGACAAGACCCTGTTCACTATTGAATGGGAAGAACATATTTTGCTTGTGCAAATTTATGTGGACGATATTATTTTTGGTTCAACAAATCAACAGATGTGTGATAAGTTCTCAAAGCTGTTGCAGAACAAGTTTGAAATGAGCATGATGGGAGAACTTAACTATTTTCTTGGTTTGCAAGTAAGACAGTTGCCTGATGGAATATTCATCAGCCAAGCAAAATACACAAAGGATCTGTTCAAGAAATTTGGTATGGAAACTAGCTCTACTGCTAATATTCCAATGTCTACTAGTCTTCGTTTGGATGAAGATGAAGATGGCAAATCAATGGACATTACCAAGTACAGAGGAATTATTGGGTCAACTGTTATGCTTAACAGCTAGCAGACCTGATATTATGTACTCTGTTGGGGTTTGTGCGAGGTATCAATCAAATCCTAAGGAATCTCACCTCTTAGCTGCCAAAAGGATACTCAAGTATCTTAAAGGTACTGAAGATTTGAGATTGTGGTATCCTAGGGAATCTGGATTTGAACTCATTGGATATTCAGATTCTGACCTTGCTGGCTGCAAGATTGACAGAAAGAGCACAACAGGTGCCTGTCAGTTCTTAGGTAGTCGTCTGATCTCATGGATGAGTAAGAAACAGACTTCAGTATCCATATCAACTGCTGAAGCTGAATACATAGCTGCTGGAGCTTGCTGTGCACAAATATTATGGTTGAAGCATCAACTTGAAGATTACAACATAAAAATCAGTGGAATCCCTATCTACTGTGACAATAAAAGTGCAATCAGCCTTACTCAGAATACTACAACGAGATCAAACATCATTTTATTAGAGATCATGTGGAGAAAGGAAATGTCATGATAGAATATGTGTTTACTGAAAATCAGATTGCTGACATCTTCACAAAACCTCTCAGTGAGATAAGGTTTTCAACTCTAAGAGTTGAACTGGGTTTATTGAAATTGGATGCATAAGCTGAGGGGGAACTCAACAGAAGACTGAAGTTCAACAGCTTATTCATCTTATTCATCTTCAAGGATTAACTCTCAACAGACTAGTTAACTTATGAATTCTTAAAGTCAGGGGGAATGTGTAAGACTAGCGGTACTTCTGATTAAAAGATGAAATTTGTTGATGACAGTTAGTTGAAGTTATGTTTTCAACAGAAGATTAAAGTCTTGAAGAATGAAGATTTATTATCTAGCTGGATTGACAAACAGCTGAGGAAGGTTATCAGTTATTGGCTTTCACTGATAACAGCTTTGTCATCTGGACAGTAGTCCATCATATAAGTATTTACTTCACTAATATGATTACTTGTGTAAAGGCTTACTGTTTAAAACGTTATATTCAAAAACGCGCTTTTACAAGTAACATTAGAGCGGTACTTTTCCCGCTCCTCATTTAATGCGATTTGAATTTGAAAGGTCGTAACTGATGCCGCACGATCAGCACTGACAAGAAACGGATCCAACGGTTAGCTGGTATCCTGGAAACCGAAATACCCTAACTCTATAAATCCAGATCTGATCTGCCGTGTAGCTCTTTACGCACTCCAAATATCCAAAGCATACTTGTGAGAAATTTCAAGCAATTTTCTGCAAATTTCTTCTTGTTTCCCTAACTCCCAACAGATTCGCAATGGCCGCTGAAGGTATGTACCTTGTTTACGACTCATATTATCAATCCGGTACTGATCTGATGAAGGAACTGCTGGAAAAGTTCAAGACTGCCTCATTGGTAAATTTCTTGGAGTACAATGAAGGAGTAATCTGGACTGACCAAGTTCTGGAATACTACAAGACAGCTACTGTTGATTTCAGTTCCATGGAAATCAAGTCTACAGTTGGAGGTAAATCTATCGTCATTACCCCCGCTGTTCTTCACGAAACTTTTGGGCTTCCAAACAGAGGACGACATGATGTCACTGTGCTGACGGAGGAGAAGCACCAACAGTTCTGGGCAATCTGTGCCAAGGAGGGAGAGATGTTGTCTGGCAACATCAAGAAGAGACAGTTGAAGGATGAGTATCAGCGGATGGCTGATATGGTCTCCAAGTTGATTGAAAATTGTACATTTTCTCTAGATGCTGTTACTATGAAGAGATTCAGCATCATGGCCGCCATTTACTACGGACTGGAAGTCAACTGGTCTGTTGTCATTTGGTACATTTTGGAAAACTTCCACGAAGTTAAGAAAGGCAAGACTCCTCAGACAAATCATAGAATCACGCTCAGTTATATGCTGTTCAAACTGGGCTGTGCAATGACAAATGGTAAGGAGATTCATAAATCCAAGGCAATGGTGAAGTATTTGTCTGTTTTAAAAAGAAAAGCTGACGAGGCTGATGAGGAAGAAGCTGAGGAAGCAAAGGAGGTCCCTGCAAAAAGGCCAAGGAGATTGGTCAAAACAGCTGAGTTAGCTGTTGAGACCCAGAAGAAAAAGGCTACTGAAAAGCCTAAGGAGAAAGCTCCAAAGAAAATGAAGATAGTGGCTGACACTGCTGATGTTGATAAAATAATTGATCAGACCACTGCTGACGTCAGGAACATGTCCCCTGCATCATCTTCAAGAACTCCAACTGCTCAAGTGCCTGATGAGACTTTTTCTCATAGGACCAGAAGTCAGTTGAGAGATACTGCTGCTTCCAGACTTACTCAAGGGATAATAAAGAAAACAGTAAGGAAATAGATGACTTTTGTTGAGGAACCTACTGAGCTGATAGACTTAGTAAGAGAAAGTCCTCAATCTGCTGAAAGACCTGTTGGAGCTGAAGAGGCTTTTGTTGCTGAACTGACTCATGCGCAACAGAGTACTCAAGCAAAGCCAACAGTTGAGGTTGCTGAACCTCAGGATAATCCAGATGTGATGATCATCCACCCTATTGCTGCTGCACCTATCTCATCTGCTGGTCCAGTTCCTGCCCCAGCTGACAAAGGAAAAAGGAAGATTCTGATAAAAAAGAAGAAGATCTCTGCAGCTGAGAAGAGAAAAAGGGAGGAAGCTGAACAGAGGAAGAGGGATGAGCTAGAAGAGAAGAAGGCTCTTGAACTTAGCAAGATTCAAGAAGCCAAGGACGAGGCAAGGAGAAAGATGTCTGAAGCTGAAAGAAAAGCAGTTGAAGATGCAGAACTTGCTGTGGTCATTGAGCTCAGCAAAATTGATGCTCATGGACCAGTTCATGGTGGAGGCATCAAAATCAATGAGGCTGATGAAGACAAATCAAAGAAGCCTAAGATGCCTGCTGGAAAGGTCAAGCCAAAAGAGAAGTTTGAAATAAGGAGAGCATTTGACATTGTCTATGCTGATAAGGAGCTCTTCAAAAGGTTCGAGAAGACCTTGTCTTATTATGACCAGAAGTTAATGCTCAAGACTCTGTTCACCCATGAAAAGCCTAGATACATGAAGTGGAGAGACTATAGGCTGAACAGATCTGTTGCAGAACTTCAGAGTTGGAAGGAATTAGCTGATGAAGAACAATGGGTTCTAAATTGGCTAAGGACTGACTCAGTACAACAGGCTTTGGATCCTCACTTTTTAAGGGATGTTATGCATCAATATGCAAAGGATTTTGCCTTAGAGGAAGCCAAGATCATCAAGAATACTTTGCCAGCCAAGAAAAGAAAATATGATAATGCTGAAGAAAGGGCAATTAACATAGCTGTTATGACCACCTTGAAGAGATGGGCAGAAAGGTCAAGATATCAGCAAGGCTGTTCAAGTGAATTGCCTCAGCTGCCAAGCATTCAGCAGATCATATTTGGCAAAGAAGTTAAAGAGTATTATGAAGTGCCCAAGGGAAATAACGCTTTTACTGATCCATGGATTATTGTTAGACAAATACGTCAAACAACTTCCTTCAATGATGATGGCACTATCACAAGTCTGGTTTATGATGATGTCACTGATGAGCACAAGACTGCTGATAAACCCTTAGCACTTGAGTGGAATGCTAAGACGACTAAAGCTGATCAGGAGACTAAACTGAAAGATGTCCCTATCCACCAGGAGAATGAGGAAAGGGAAGCTGATACTTCTGCTTCATCAAATGACTTACATTCATCACTGATGCAAGCTTTCCAGTTATTAATGGAAGATCAAATGAAGAAACTGGAAGAGAAGAACATCCTGCAGTTGAAGAAGTTGAAAGAAGAGCTGAAGGAAGAGTTGGCAGAGTCCAACAGATCACAGCTGGAAAGTATACATCTCCAAACTGCAGAAACTATCAAGAAATCCATAGATAGTTTACCCCTGCCAGAAGATCATTCAAAGCAGTTGCTGCAAAGTTTTGCTGATGTGGGCAGAAATGTAGAAGATGTGAAGGCTGATGTAAATCATCTTCATGCTGCCTTACAAAGAGCTGAACATAAGATTGCTGATTTAACTGCAACCTTCATCAAGATCAGTGATGAAGAGAAAGCTATCAATGTTGGGCTGTTGCAGGAAGTTAACAAGGCTGGAGATTTCATCCATGAAGAACTCTCCACCATGCAACTCAATATTGACTGCCTGAATGACAAGAATGGCACCATCAGCACTACTCTTCATCATTTAATTCACAACCACGACGTAGCAAATCAGAACATCAAGGCTTTATGTGCTGCCATGAAGATTCCAACTGTTGCACTCAACCCTGCTGCTGAACCTGATAATGTCACCAACTCCGATGATGACAAAAAGGGGGAAGATAAAAGGGAAGAATCAACTGAGGAAACTACTGCTGCTGAAGCTAAGAAGACTGATAAAGCTGCTGAAGAGATTAAGGCTGCTGAAGAAGTTGGAAAGGTAGAAGGTAAAGAGAAGTCTGAAGAAGAGACTAAGGATAAAGTCAAACCTGATGAGGAAACGGCTGAAACCAAGGACTCTGCTGAAGATCAAACAGAGCCACTTACCAAGTACAAAAATACTGAATCAGCCAAGAAAGAAATGGAAAAACTGAAAGAGCAGCAACTAAAAGAAAAGATGGAAGCTGTCAGATCAAACCTGCTTTCAGATGAGGATGCTGATGAAGAAGAAGAAGATGATGATGAATCATATTATAAATACGAAGAAGTGTTAGAAGGATCTGATGAAGAAGCTGATAGTTAGAATACATAAATCTTTTGTAATCAGTTTACTTTATCTGTTCTTCAGACATCTCATCTGATAAACTTGTACTTGTAATATTTTCATTATCTATAAAAAGTCAAGTTTACTCTAACACATCTTTTCTATCTCAGAAAATTTTGAGGATTACAATCTTTAGCTTAGGTAAAACAAGTACTTAGCTGAAGTTTTGTCATCATCAAAAAGGGGAAAATTGTTGGATAAGGATGAAGATGAAGAACACTAAAGACAATTTGTAAAGGGAGGTTTTGATGAATTCAAAAACTTCAAAATCTGCTAAGTATGGATTAGCTTAGGTGATATCCCTTTGAAGAATTTTTGACTAAGTAAAGAAGATATCAGAAGAGTCAAAATTCAAGGTCCAAAGGCTACTGATCTGCTGAAGGAAAGAAATCATACTGGTGAAGATCAGCCGACTCAAAACAGATTTGTTCAACTTTGAGATCAGCTTAGTTCGCCATCAGACTTGTCCTTTCGTCAGCCAAGTGCAAAAGATCAAAAAGCCTTCCCAACGGTAATAAATGACCCTGGAAGTAATAAATGCTGAAGTACAAGGCTATTAAAGACAAATGATTGAAGAAATGCTTCGCATCAGCTGGGTGCATTTAATGCTGCAGAAAAGTACTGTTGGCAGTACGGACAGACTGCAAA
The DNA here is from genome assembly GCA_003313485.2 of Penstemon barbatus. Lineage (NCBI taxonomy): Eukaryota > Viridiplantae > Streptophyta > Magnoliopsida > Lamiales > Plantaginaceae > Penstemon > Penstemon barbatus. Next base: position 72,167,411 of record CM064879.1, read on the forward strand.
GAGTCGTTCGCCGAAATTAAGGACCAGTACTCGAGGAATTTGAATCCTTTCTTTCTTCAACGGACATTTTTCAAACCTCAAGTATAAATAGCTGGAAGAGACGAAGAGAAACAACAACAACACAATCTTTGAGAAATTTTCGAAGCAGAACTCTTTAAGTCTCAAGAACAGCTCACTCATCAGCTTAGTCATTTGTTGACAAAAGCAGAGTTGAAGAACAAAGAAAAATACATCTTCTGAGTGATTTTGTAAACGTGAGTGTTGTGCGAAGTGTAGATCCATCTTTGTGAGTGATCTAACTTCAGAGGATAGGTTTTCTTAGTGATTTCCTATTGTGAGCTTACGGCCAGATTCATTTGTTGTTTTGGCATAAGTGGAGTGTACTAATTACTTTGTGTTCTTAGTATAACCCAATATCTTTGTGACTTGGAAGAGTGGACTAAAGGATATTCAAATCCATATAACCACTATAAAAATTACTTGTGTTTTTACATTGCTTTCAAACTTGCATATTTTCAGATTGCATAAAAACACTTTAAGTTAACTGTTTGAAATGTTTTCTAAGGAAAGGAGTTTTGTAAAACTGGGGACAAACTTTCAAACTACTGAGTTTACTTGTGAATTTATAAATCCGCTGCAAGTACTCTAAGTATTGAAACTGATTTTGACAAAATCAGCTAAGTAACTATCAGTTTAGTGGTCTACGAAGCTGTTCAAAGATTTGTTCGCGATCAGCCAAGTAACTTATAGTTGATAACAGCTTAGTCTGTTTAAGTTAGAACAAAAGGTTTTAAAGTTGAAAATTGTAAAAAGATTAGAGGTCTATTCACCCCCTCCCCCCCATCTAGACCTCATCTGACCACTTGGGACCAACATTTTCACTGTTTCATCATTTTTTTACAAACTCAACTCAAATCGATTTTTCATTTATTTCACCAACTTTACCTTTATTTTAATCGATTTTACTCGTTTTCATCCATTTCCCCAAATTGAACCCATTTTTTTTTTATCAATTTCAAATATATTTACGATTTCAAATGCATTTTTTACTGGTTTCACCATTTTTTCACCAATTCACCTGGACTTTCATCGATTTCATATATTCTTTTTATTGATTTCAGCAATTTTTAGCGATTTCACTAGTTTTTTTACCAATTTCACTCATTTTTTATTAAAAGAATTCTATGAAGTACGAGGTTATATATGCATGTCTTGATATTCTTTATATTTTGCTTCTTTAGCCAAATAAACATTAAGTACTTATCTAAGTGATGAACATTTTTGGTTCGTATGTAAGATTCGATTCTATTTTAACTTTTCAATTTTTTTTGTTTTTTTTCTTAATTTGTATCAAAGAATAATATTTAAGAGAATTTAATCTTAATATTTTATTTTTAGAGGATTGTACATTACTTATATTGTTTCCAATGATACAATAAATATTTTTTACTTAAAACATATTGTTGTTAAATTAAAATAATTTTACATATATATTTTAGGAGCAATTTAAAATAATTTTGGGTGTCCAAATTCATCTTCATTTTCTGGAGGCAATCAACTACGTCTGGTAGCTTCAGCACATCCATAAGTAGTCCAAGATATGTTGCTTAATGCCCATATTTGTCTCGAAACAAGGCAATGAAGGGCTGTTTCAGTCGCACTTTGGCAGAAAATACATATTTTTGATAAGGCACGCCAAGCAAAATTTTTTATTTTACTTGGAAGATTCATTCTCCACAACCACTTCCATTCGCCTTTTGACACGGCATTAGAACTACTCTCCGCTGCATATCTTTTTCAAGTATTTTAACATGTTTACCGTTGAATTAATTAAATATCACTTTATAAATAAGGAAAAATTAGTCTTCACAAAAAAAATTTAAATTATTCGCACTTTTAAAATAAGTATAGATAGATGTATGTATGTACTAAATTTCAGGAATTTGATGTAATTTTTGGAAAAAAATCGGGCTGACAATTTGCTCAAAAATGGGTACCGAGAAGGAATTTGTGACTCGTGTGCTTATAGTTTTTTAGTATTTAAAGTTCTTGATAAATAATCTGAGAAGGAACAAAAAGAGAATGTCAGTAAGGTAACATGTTGATTGGCTGAGATTTAATATGGTTTTTGGATAAAATAAAAAGATTTAACATGGGTTTTGAAAATGTCTGATATGTCCAAATTTTGTACCCGAGGACAATTAAGAGATTACACTGAGGTTGCATAAATAGGAAATTTGTAACGTCTTTATAATAAACTCTCATAACGTCTGTAACGTCTTTGCATTTATTACTTGTAACGTCTTTCCTAAAAAGACTATTATACCCCTGTATGTACCTATAAATAGGTTGTCTTACTTCCGAACAGAAAGAACTCAATTCACAATGACAATTACTATACAATTTTTCTCTCGGTATCTGTGTACAGATCTTATTTTATTATTGTGATTTTGTTATAGATTGAAGGACTTACTCCATTTTTGCCCTGAATATTTTTATACCACATCAATGTCAAAATCATTTTTTAATTTATTTTAAAACTCCAAGTTCGGGATTTATTGAAAGATTTGTTGAATTGAGTTATATTGTGGTTGAGTCTTATGAAATTCACTCCAGAGCATGGTACAAAAATTAAATAGAAAACACATGCAACACTTTGGTTTTGAATTTTTAAATTCTCTAAAATCTTCAATTAGTGAGCCAAAATATATCAAGAGAGAAGTGTTCCATACTAATGCATAATTTCTGTAGTGATAGCAGAAATACAATTCAAAGCTAATTTTCGAAGGTCCCATGATTTGTCATAAAAACATTCATCATCCAAATTCATCAATTTTGCAAGAAATTTATTCATACAATCATGCACAAGATAGTTCTGAAAAAATGAACCTGCTTATTAATTTAACAACTTTTGACTATTCAATACATAATATTTATCAAAATAGTAAAATCGGAAAAAAAAAAATCCCATTCGAGCTTCCACAGCAATTTGGATTCAATTGCACCTGAAATGGACCTATTGAGATAAACAAAAGACAGAAAAATATCAATCAAATATAATTTATCAGTTGAGTTCGATATCATCTTGGCCCGGATAACTCGATGGGTCGGATGATATCGTCGGTAATTATCCACTCGGTCTTAGATTGGTATCTTTGATTGAACTTGCCTTGCCTGATCATTTCTTCCTTCTGCCACTCCTCCCACCTTTCAGCCAATCCATCACCTTCGAGCATCCTAACCACTTCAGACATCTTGGGACGCTCAGTTAGAGAGCCTTGTGTGCATAGTAGAGCTACTTGGATTAACTGCTCCACTTCTTCATCGATGTAATTACCTCGTAAATCAGGGTCAACTAATGTTTCCAACTTTTCCTCCTTGAAATTTCTCTTCATCAGGAATTATAAGAAGAAATCAATTCGTGTTAATGTGAAGCATTCTGACATACGAAAACAGATCGAGAGCATGTGTGAAGAGATAATGCTTACCCAATCTGGTAAAAAGACACCATTACCTCTATCCAATCTAATGAGCTCAAGAAGCATGACCCCGTAACAAAAAACGTCCGCTTTCTCCGAACAGTAACCAATTTGAAGGTACTCGGGAGCCAAATAACTAATTGTCTTATGTAAATCTGCGTACACATGAGTCACCTCGTGGTCCATGAGTTTAGCCAACCCAAAATTACCAATAAATGCTTCAAAGTGTTCATCCAAAAATATATTAGCAGCCTTGACATCACGAAGAACGATTTTACGGTCACAGAGATGGTGCAAATAAGCAAGTCCCCTTGCGGACCCCAGAGCTATCTTTTTCCTTTTTGGCCAATCAAGTCGGGGTTTTGATTCAGGTCGATCTGCAACAAAGCATCAACAAGCTCATAAGAAATTAATTCAAACATGACAAGTATATCGTGTAAATAAATCATTCATATCAAATAATGAGCAGAATATCCAAACTAACAAATCTCGAGACATATATATCTAGATATGCATGAAACCAGAATAATCAAATCCATGAAAAGATATTTAAGCTTTTACCTCTTAAGCAAGATGAAACACTTCCATTAGACATATAAGGATAAACGAGCACCATCTCTGTCGGAGTCATGCAAATGCCAAGTAAACAAAGTAAATTCGCATGCTCAGTCATGCTAGCTATTTCTATGGTTGTTTGGAAATATTGCTTCATATCTTGAGTGCGTTGTTCATTTAGTCTTTTAACTGCCACTAAAGAACCATTGGCTAAACGGCCTTTGTAAACTTGACCAAATCCATCTCTGCCAATAATGTTTTTATTGCTAAAATTATCTGATGCAACTTGTAGTTCAAGAAGGGAAAATCTTTTGAAATGTCTCAGATCAACTTCTGTATACAATTAAATTCAGAAACAAAAGTGAGAGTTGAGTTGAGTTGAGAATTACTATAATATTATTATTGTTATATATGAGGACATTTTATAATCGATCAACTAACCAGGATCATCAAAGAAATGTTTATGTGGCTTCCTTGTTCGGTAATGAGCAAGGGCAATGACAGGAGCAGCTAATAGACGAGCAAACCGTCCAGCAATGGCTCCAGTACTAGAACTGCTGCTGCTGCCAAATACTTTGTTGAGATGCTGATGTATCTAACTCTACATGCTTAGACCTTATGCTATTTTTTCTTCTATCTATATAAGAGGTCAAGAAGATTGAAAATCACATTTAAAAAATTGAGTCTATAATTTCTTGGATCAAAGAGAACACAAAGCTGCTCACAAAATCTCCCAATCTTTACACACACACAAATATCCCAATTGAACTAGGAACACTTCTCAAATTAACAACTGTAACTTCTCCCATAAAACTATAAAATGCGAAAACACTTCCCTTCACCTAAAAAAATAACAATAATCCACTGGTTAACTTTTATAATTGGCAATAACTCCTATTCGCAATTACAAAGGGTATTTCAAATGGTTGTAATAAATAAAATGTCCATACAAGGGGTTTTTTTCTCTAACAAAAAAGAACACGGGTAGGAGAGATTTTGCCAATTAGGCAAAAGCACAGGGGCTGCTTTTGCATTTAGCTCAACATAAATTCCCATCTTTAAATCGAATAAACAAAACCCACAATTACTCAATCCACAAGCATTCATTTCAAGTGAGGACCCCTGAGTTTTGAATTAAAATTATGTACCATTGAAATCAAGAGAATCAATACTTGAACGCAGATCAATGGAACTTGAGCTGCTTAAGCTGGGACAGAGAGCGAGTTCCCGAAGGAGTTCTCTTTTGAGGGTGGCTTCAACAAGCCTTTCCCAATTGTCGTACACCCTCGACATGTATATAAAATATAAATGAACTCAATTCATTCCATTTCAAAAACATACTATATTTTTGGCTTTGTAGAAGACTTGCTTTCTGTGTGAACACGACTTGATTTGAGGGAAGAAAAGTAATTAATAAGTTTCTTCCCATCTTTTCAGTTGTTTTTGGAAGAAAGTCGGTCGAAAGACCCCTCAATGTTGACACTTTTTATGCTTTTAGAAAAGTGAATGTCTGAGTAGTTTTAAAATAGAGTAAAATTAATCATTTTATGTCATAAAATGACTGATACTTAATTTAATTTATTTTTATGAGAAATTTATTTTATTAATTATTATTATCTATAAAAAAATTATGATTTTAAATAGTTATAATAAAATATAAAATAATGACTAATCTTAGTCATGGCAACTTATAAAATTTATTCTAAATAAGATTATAATAACTTTTTTTAGTTTATTTCGTCTTAGTAATTTTCATGTCAAGTTTATCCAATATTCAACGGTGACATATGTCTTATTCATTTTTCTTACTAATTTCATCAAATTCACCAATGTTCACCTTTCTTCGGAAGTTTCATCGATTCATATGGTTTCACTGTTTAATTTTTTTTTCATTTAATATATTTATTTTAGGGGTTTTTTTTTATATGATTATAACATTTTTCATTAATTTTCCATTTTTTGTCGATTTTTTTTTCCAATTTAAACCATTTCACCTTATTTTTGTCGGTTAAATTTTAAATAATTGTTTTGCTCCCATTTGTTGGATAATTCATCAGTATAGTTCATACGTCCAAAATTGAACGCGTGGAGTTGAAAATAGGGTAAAGTGTTTGTTGGATAAAGATGAAGATGAAATGCACTGAAGTGTATTTAGTTAATGGAGGTTTTGATGATTTCCAAAACTTCAAATCAGCTAAGTAAAGACAACTTAGTTGAAATCCCTTAGAAGAATTTTGACCAAGTAAGAAGACATATCAGAAGGGTCAAATATTCAAGGTCCAAAAGACTACTGATCTGCTGAAGGAAAGAAATCAGACTGGTGAAGATCAGCCGACTCAAATCAGATTTGTTCAAGTTTGGGATCAGCTCTGTTCATCATCAGACTTGCGCTTTCATCAACTAAGTGGAAAGATCAAGAAGTCGTCCCAACGGTAATAAATGCCACTGGAGTAATAAATGCTGAAGTCTAAGGTTATTAATGACAAATGATTGAAGAAAAGACTCGTATCAGCTCGGTGCATTTAATGCTGCCTGACAGATAGTACAGTTCGCAGTACTGTCACTGAGCAGAGAGCCGTTCGCGGAAATTAAGGACCAGAAATCAAGAGATTTGAATTTTGTCTCACTTCAACGGACATAATTCAAAGAGTGAATATAAATAGCTGAGAGAGACGAAGAGAAAACAACACAACAACTGAGAGATTGATTTCGAAGCAAAATATTTTCTAAGTCTCAAAAGCTCAAGAATAGCTCACTCGTCTGCTGAAAGTCATTTGTTGACAGAAGCCGTTGAAGTTCAAGAAAACATTTTCTGAGTGAATCTGTAAGAGAGAAAAGTTGTGAGAAGTAGATATCCATCTTAGTGAGTGATATTACTTCAGAGAATAGGAGTTTCTTTGTGATTTCCTATTGCGAACTTGTGGCTGATCATTTGTTGTGAAGCACAAACAGAGTGTACTAATTACTTTGTGTTCTTAATATAACCCAAGATCTGTGTGACTTGGAAGAGTGAATTAAAGGATATTTAAATCCATATAACCACTATAAAAATTCTTGTGTTTTTATATTGCTTTTGCTTGCATATTTTCAGATCTGCATAAAACACATTATAAAGCTGTTCGAAAATTAATTTAAAGGTGTTTACAAAACTGCGGACAAAATTTTCAAACTACAAAGTTTACTTGTGAAAAACACTTTAAAAATCCGCTGCAAGTATTCTGGTATTAAAACTGATTTTCACCAAAATCAGCTAAGTGACTATCAGATTAGTGGTCAGCAAAGCTGTTCAAAGATTTGTTCGCGATCAGCCTTGTAAACATAATGTTCTGTAACAGCTTAGTGTCACGGACTTAAAACTTCTTTGAAAGTACCGTGCGGCACTTAGCCTCGACGTACCCCTGGCTTTTGTCGATTCCGACCCGCTCTCGGAAATGGGCTAAGTTCAGCCTTCCCTAACTTGGTGGAAAGTTGCTAAGTATGGAAAGTGGCAAAGAGAAGTGTGAGCAAAGTGCTTAACGAAACTCTCTATATATTGCACTAAGTAGCTTACAACTTTGAGGATGAGTTTACAAATGAACTACCTCCTATATATACTACTAGCCTCCTTGAATGGACGGCTAGGATTAATCTGATCTAAGGGCTAGAAATGACTCTCTAGAACCCTCCACAAAAATCCTACACTACTAGAACTATATACATGGTTCTAGAATGGCCTACTTATGTACAAGGGAGATCTACAACCTTCTTGAACCTTCCACATGCTTCTAGGATCTTCCGCAACGTTCTACATTCATGTGGGCTCTTCCGGATCCTTCCGACGTCTCCCGGTGTCTTTCGGACCCCTCCGGAGTCGTGTGGAACTTCCCGGAGTCTTCTAGAGTGTTCCGGACTTGCGTGGAGCCTTCTAGATCTTCCCGGAACCTCTAAGGCCACGTTTGGTTTCTTAATGCGCCCAGGGCAGCCCTGGGACGCCATGGTGCCACCCTACGGGTAATGTCGCGCCTTAGTGTCTTTCCGTCGGCTGCATGTGTCCCTGACTCACAAGCTCTCGAGCCTTGCCGGAAGTCCCTTTATGTCCCTCTTGGCCCTTGCCTCGGTCATATGCCTTGTCCGCTCGGCCTCCGTGGTCGGCCAAAGTGCCGGGGCGTGACATCCTCCCCCACTCATTCCATCGACGCCCTCGTCGATGCGTTGCTTCGGACGTGGTCGCCTTCCCGGAAGGTGACGGACCCTTCGGTTTACCTCGGACCCTGCTTGTCGTCCTCTCATGGTGAGTCCCCGGAAAGAAGCGTAATGCCGACACCCTAACAGTCCCGACATCCTTTGGTCCCTCAAGACACGGCACCACGATGGCGGATAGTTTGGCAGCATCCTGATCATTGGGCCCTTTCGAGCACGGGACCACAATTGTCTTGCCCCCATCTGCAAGTACCATAATATTCAAATGAGGTATAACAAGACCATTTACCTCTCGGAAGAAATCGAGCCCCAAAATCATCTTGTAGTTGTCCAGGGGTGCTATGAGGAAGTCGGCCTTGCCTTCCCAATCGCCTATGCGCAAGTTTACCCCGTAAGCTTTGCCATAGATCTTTTGTGACGGCCCACTTGCCCCTTTGATCCTTCCTTCCTCCCGTTCGGTCTTGAGCCTCAACCGTTTAGCCTCTTTAACGGATATGATGTTATGTGTGGCCCCGATGTCCGTCATTTCCTTGGCGGGTTTGCCATTAACCCGCACGTCCACGTACAACAATGGTTGAACCTCCTGCGGTTCAACTTCGGCAGCCATAGAGTTGAGGAGTTGCATAGTCCCCATGTTCCGGATATCCTCCGCGGCGTCCTCCTCAGAGTCGTCGGGATGTTCTACAACGGCCGATAGCGACCCTAACTTTGGGCAATCCTTCATCCCATGCGGCCCCTTGCAAATGTAGCATCCCGTAAACGGCTTTTTCTTCTCGTCGTGAGCTGCCCGTCCATTTGAAGGTTTGTAGTGGCCCCCGCCACGTCCCTTGTCTCGAGAAGCCGATTCTCCACGGTCGACCTCTCCCCCACTTTTACCCGAGTTGTCCCGCTCGGTCTTCCCTCTGGAAGAATAGTCCCTCTGGTACTCGGTCAGTGCTTCGGCGGCTGCGATGGCCTCGTCCAGCGTCTCTACATTGCGGCGTTGCACCTCCTGCTTCGCCCAATTCTGAAGGCCATCGATGAAGTTGAACATCAAGTCCTCGTTGTCCATCGTTGGGATTTGAAGCATAAGGGTCGTGAATTCTTTGACATAGTCGGGAATACTGCCCCGTTGCTTCAACTCCCGCATCTTCTTCCGTGCATCGAACTCGACGTTCCGCGGGTAGAAATGCTTCTTGAGTTCCTTCTCGAACTCAGCCCACGTGTTCACCCGACATAAGCCCCGCTCTATGTCGGAAGATTTTCTACGCCACCATAAAGAAGCAACACCATTTAAGTACATAGTTGCAGTACTTACCTTGGCAAGCTCGTCCGTAATGTCCAAGGCCTCGAAGTACTGCTTCAACCGCCACAGGAAGTCCTCTACTTCGTGTGCGTCCCGTGTGCCATCATATTCCCTCGGTTCCCTAACCTTGGGTTGCGGCCTTACCGGTACAAGTGTGTCGCTCGTGCTAGCTCCTCCAGGCACGGCCTTCTTGCATTCGGATATCTCGTCCCGCATCTCGGCCATCTCGGACCTCATTTCCAGGATGCTCGTCTGCAAGATACGGACCATATCCGTAAGCTCAGCGACTTTTTCGTCGGTCTTTAAGTAGATCTTCTCGAACCCCTCGAGTTGATCGTTCACCAATGTCTTCAGGATCCCCATGTTGCGCTCGAGTTTCTCAAATCGAGTCTCCGCCTCCGCGAGAGCATCCCGAGTCCAAGTCCGGCTCCTGCCACGACGCGCGGTCTGGACGTGCTCCTCCTCGACGTGGTGCTCGATCTCCGAACTCCCGTGTTCGGTTGCCATGCCAACTTTCATACGTAATCCTTCGATAATGTGCCCAGCCCTTCCGGGCTCTGATACCACCTGTCACGGACTTAAAACTTCTTCGAAAGTACCGTGCGGCACTTAGCCTCGACGTACCCCTGGCTTTTGTCGATTCCGACCCGCTCTCGGAAATGGGCTAAGTTCAGCCTTCCCTAACTTGGTGGAAAGTTGCTAAGTATGGAAAGTGGCAAAGAGAAGTGTGAGCAAAGTGCTTAAGGAAACTCTCTATATATTGCACTAAGTAGCTTACAACTTTGAGGATGAGTTTACAAATGAACTACCTCCTATATATACTACTAGCCTCCTTGAATGGACGACTAGGATTAATCTGATCTAAGGGCTAGAAATGACTCTCTAGAACCCTCCACAAAAATCCTACACTACTAGAACTATATACATGGTTCTAGAATGGCCTACTTATGTACAAGGGAGATCTACAACCTTCTTGAGCCTTCCACATGCTTCTAGGATCTTCCGCAACGTTCTACATTCATGTGGGCTCTTCTGGATCCTTCCGACGTCTCCCGGTGTCTTCCGGACCCCTCCGGAGTCGTGTGGAACTTCCCGGAGTCTTCTAGAGTGTTCCGGACTTGCGTGGAGCCTTCTAGATCTTCCCGGAACCTCTAAGGCCACGTTTGGTTTCTTAATACGCCCAGGGCAGCCCCTGGGATGCCATGGTGCCACCCGACGGGTAATGTCGCGCCTTAGTGTCTTCCCGTCGGCCGCATGTGTCCCTGACTCACCCGGGCCGCGCCCCAGGTGACATGATGCGCGCCCGGCAAGCTCTTGAGCCTTGCCGAAAGTCCCTTTATGTCCCTCTTGGACCTTGCCTCGGTCATATGCCTTGTCCGCTCGGCCTCCGTGGTCGGGCAAAGTGCCGGGGCGTGACATTAGTCTATTTAAGTTTGTGCAACAGTTTTAAAGTTAAAATTAGATAAAAAGTTTCAAAGGTCTATTCACCCCCCCCCCCCCTCTAGACCTCATCTGACCACTTGGGACCAACAAGTGGTATCAGAGCAGGTGGTTCATTAGAATCAGTTGCCTGATCAACGAGCTTGATCCGAGTGTTTTTCAAAGGTTTTAAAACTTTTCAAAAGAGCATCTTTTTGAAAAACTAAATTTTTTGAAAAATGGATTGTATCAGCCATGTTCCCCACATAGCTGGTATGAGCTTTGAGGACTGGAAGATCAGAATGGAGATCTTCTTAGCCGCCTATAATGATAACATGTACACATGTATCATCAAAGGTCTATTCAAATTCACCAAGACTATCAAGGTTGATGAAGTCGATATAGTGGTGGAGAAAGACTTAACAAAGATGACAGCTGAAGAAATCAAGCTGTACAATCTGGATAAAGTTGGCCGTTTCATCATGACCAAGGCCCTTGACAACGACAGATTTGACAAAGTCAAGCACAGCAAGACTGCCAAAGAAATGTGGGATAAGGTTCGTGACATGAGCGAAGGAAACGACGCCATTAAAGAGCATCAGCAGAGTGTTGCTCTGGAAAAGCTGGACAACTTCAAGATGAAGTCTGCGGAAATCATTGATCAGATGGATACAAGGTTTACAAGGACGCTGAATGAAGTTTTAAAGCTTGGAAAAACCTTCACTGATAAGGAGATAACCGTCAGAGTGCTGAAGGCTCTACCTCCGAAGTTCAACATGAAGGTGACAGCCATGGAAGAGTCAAGAGACTTGGGAAAGATCTCACTCACCGAGCTGTTTTCAGTACTCAAGGCATACGAGTATAAACTGCCAAGAATGGGTGTTGAAGAAACCTCTACTTCAAGTCCCACAGCTACCCTGGTTGCTGCTGAAAATCCTAGAAGGCCAGCCTATAAAAGCAAAGACGTGGACTCATCTGATGAAGCTACAATACTCAACAAAAAGGAGTACACTGATGGAGATGTTGCATTGCTGATGAATAATTTCAAGAAGTTCTACAAACGAAAAATGAAGAACAAATACAACAATGCTTCTACTTCTAACCCTACTTCTTCTTCTCAAGATAAAGATTCTTATAAATCTAAAATGATGTGCTATAACTGCAGGAAATTGGGTCATTTCATCAGAGACTGCCCATATCGTAAAGCTGAAAAGTACACTGAAGAAGAAAAGAGAATCAGAAAAGAAAGATATCATCAGAAAGGCAAGGTGCTGGTAGCAGAAGCGGAAAAGCTAGCTGCTATCTACTCATCATATTCGGATTCAGATACTTCTAATGAAGAGTCTTCTGATGAAGAGAGACCTGCTCTTCTTTGCCTGATGGCTAAGGAATCTGATGGCTCTGAGGATGATGAGGTAACTCCTCTTGATAATGAATTATTTAATTTATTCGAACAAATGATGCTTAACAATACAAGTATTGCTGAAGCATTTACAAAGCTTAAGGAAGATATGATATTGCTAAGAGAGCAAAATAGTTCACTGAAACTCAAGGCTGAAAAGCCAAAAGAATCAGATGAATATAAACAGCTTGAGCAAGAAAATGAATCTCTGAAAGCTGAATGTGAAGTCCCTAAAGGAAAAATCATGGAACTTGAAAAGTCAATTGAGTCTCATGAAAAGTCAACTGTTGCATCCACTCTTATATCTAGTAAACAGAAGATACCTTTAGATCAGGATAAGCTAGAAATGAACCATACTGAAAAGTTTATATCAGCTGACAACAGTAAGGTCATTTTGTATGTTCAGACTACTAAACATGCTTCACCTGAGAAAGTGTTAAAGGAGACGAAAACTCCTAAGGCTAAAAAGAGCAAAGAGCCTAGTGTAGGAAAATAGACTTGTAAGCCCAAACAGAAGAGTCCTAGGAAGTCTTCTGACAAGGCCAAAACCAATCAGACTAGTGATAAAACTAAGTCGTCTGTTAATGAGCAAGCATCTAGTAAACCAAAGAAGCATAAAAATAAGAAAAATAAAAATGCTTGTTATGGAAATGAGTCTTATTATGTGCAACCAACTGCATATCCTCCTATGTATCATGCACCTCAATTTCCAACTTACTATGCACCATATCCTGCTCATCCAATTCATGCATATCCTGCTTATCATGCATCTTATTCTGCTTATGAACATTATACTTATCATGTTGATTATCAACAATATGGCAAATCTGATAAACGTGATAAAAGCAAAGCTGTTCATGCTCCTGTTGAAACTCAAAAGCCTAAGAAACCTAAGACATCAACATCTTGGGTTGTCAAAGGTGGAACTAATCCTTCAGGACCCTCTCAATAAGGGTACCTAAAACAATTTTATTTTGTTTTGTAGGTTAGGATTAGGAGTAAGAGTAAAGTAGAGAAGACCTGGTACTTGGACAGTGGCTGTTCAAGACACATGTTTGGAAATATACATAAGCTGACTGATGCTGTTGCTGTGGATGGTCCAAATGTGACGTTTGGAGACAGCAAGGAAGGCAAGATTGTAGCAAGTGGAAAGCTGATCAAAGGCAACATTGAGATATCTGACGTCTCTTATGTTAAAGGCCTCAAATACAATTTCCTGAGCATAAGTTAATTTTGTGACAAAGGATATTCAGTCATCTTCTCAACAGATAAGTGCTACGTTGAACAGATTGGTACAAAGAAGGTTATTTTATCTGGAAGACGACAAGGGAATGTCTACACAGTGGACTGGAATTTTGTTGACAAGAATTCAAGTGTTTGTTTGGTGGCATCAACACCAAGTGAAATCAGTTGACTGTGGCACAAAGGAATGAATCATGTGAATTTCAAGACCATCAACAGACTTATCAAGAATGATTTGGTAGAAGGAATTCCAAAGATAGGCATGAGCAAAGATAAGCTTTGTGACGCATGTCAGAAGGGTAAACAAATCAAGTCATTATTCAAAAGAAAGAAGCACCAATCATCTGGAAGGATCTTGGAGCTGCTACATATGGACTTATTTGGACCTATTGATCCAATCAGCAATGTTGGAAAGAAACACTGCCTAGTTGTTGTGGATGATTATTCAAGATACACTTGGGTGATCTTCATGAAGAAGAAAAGTGAGACCAAGGAGCATCTTACAAATCTGATGGAGCAGATTCAGAACAAAAAGAATATGAAGATACTAAAGATCAGATCAGATAGAGGGACTGAATTTACAAACTCTACTGTTGAAGAGTATTGTAATGCCAGAGGAATCAACCATGAATACTCTGCTGCCAGAACCCCTCAACAGAATGGAGTTGCTGAAAGGAGAAACATAACTCTGAAAGAAGCTACCAGAACCATGATAGCTGAAGCTAAGCTGCCTCGAAGATTTTGGGCAGAAGCAACAAATACAGCATGCTTTACCCAAAACAGATGCATGATCAACAAGCACCAAAACAAGACTCCATATGAAGTTTGGAACAACAGGAAGCCAAACATTCATTACTTTAGAATTTTTGGTTGTAAATGCTTTGTTTTAAATAATGGGAAAAATCACCTTACTGCTTTTGCAGAGAAGGCTGATGAAGCAGTATTTGTAGGATATTCTACTATTAGTAAAGCTTATAGGGTCTTTAACAAAAGAACTTTACTTATAGAAGAATCCATTCATGTAGTATTTGATGAACCTAGTCAATCTTATGAAAAGAATCAAAACATTGATCAGAATTTGTCTACTGATTTTCAGAAATTGAGTGTTAAAAAGAATGAAGAATATATTCCCATCATACTACATGATCTCAACTCAGCTGCAAACTCAAGTGCTGTTCAAAATCACAATGCTGATTGTCTGACAGAGGAGTTGCAAACAGCTGACAGACCAGAGAATGTTCAACAGACGACTTCTGTTCAACAGACTACTACTGGAACTCCAACAATAATGTTGAAATATCAAAACAGAGGACAACATTATGATTTGCAACCTGATCTTAGATGGCTCAAGAATCACCCACCAGAGCTGGTGATTGGTGATCCTTTGGATAGAGTATAGACAAGGAGAGCTGCTGCAAGTGAAGCAATGTTTGTCAACTTCCTATCTCAGATTGAGCCCAAACAGATTGAATAAGCTCTTAGTGATTCAAACTGGATTGAAGCTATGCAAGAAGAGCTAAATCAATTTGAAAGGAATAAAGTCTGGTACTTAGTTCCTAGACCAAGTCATCAAAGAGTAATTGGCACTAAATGGGTATTCAGGAACAAAATGAATGAAGACGGTGTTGTTACCAGAAATAAAGCAAGGTTAGTTCCCAAAGGCTATTGTCAAGAAGAAGGTATGGACTTTGATGAAAATTTTGCACCAGTAGCAAGATTAGAGGCAATCAGACTCTTTCTTGCTTACGCTGCTCATAAGAATTTCACAGTCTATCAGATGGATGTGAAATCAGCTTTTCTCAATGGAGAGTTGCAATAAGAAGTTTATGTTGAACAACCACCTGAATTTGAAGTTTATCAAGAAGAAGACAAGGTGTATCGTTTGAAGAAAGCCCTCTATGGACTGAAACAGGCTCCAAGAGCATGGTATGATACCCTATCTGATTTTCTTTTAATTAAAGAATTTCGCAAAGGTAAGGTTGACAAGACCCTGTTCACTATTGAATGGGAATAACATATTTGATTGTGCAAATATATATAGACGACATCATTTTTGGTTCAACAAATCAACAGATGTGTGATAAGTTCTCAAAGCTGATGCAGAACAAGTTTGAAATGAGCATGATGGGAGAACTTAATTATTTTCTTGGCTTGCAAGTAAGACAGTTGCCTGATGGAATATTCATCAGCCAAGCAAAATACACAAAGGATCTGTTCAAGAAATTTGGTATGGAAAGTAGCTCTATTGCTAATATTCCAATGTCTACTAGTCTTCGTTTGGATAAAGATGAGGATGGCAAATCTGTAGACATAACCAAGTACAGAGGAATTATTGGGTCACTGTTATACTTAACAGCTAGCAGACCTGATATCATGTACTCTGTTGGGGTTTGTGCGAGGTATCAATCAAATCCTAAGGAATTTCATCTCCTAGCTGCCAAAAGGATACTCAAATATCTTAAAGGTACTGAAGATTTGGGATTGTGGTATCCTAGAGAATCTGGATTTGAACTTATTGGATATTCAGATTCTGACCTTGCTGGCTGTAAGATTGACAGAAAAAGCACAACAGGTGCCTGTCAGTTCTTAGGTAGTCGTCTGGTCTCTTGGATGAGTAAGAAACAGACTTCAGTATCTATATCAACTGCTGAAGCTGAATATATAGCCGCTGGAGCTTGCTGTGCACAAATATTATGGTTGAAGCATCAACTAGAAGATTACAACATAAAAATCAGTGGAATACCTATCTACTGTGACAATACAAGTGCAATCAGCCTTACTCAGCATACTACAAGTCATTCAAGAACTAAGCATATTGAGATCAAGCATCATTTCATCAGAGATCATGTGGAGAAATGAAATGTCATGATATAATATGTGTTTACTGAAAATCAGATTGCTGACATCTTCACAAAACCTCTAAGTGAGACAAGGTTTTCAACTCTAAGAGTTGAACTAAGTCTACTAAAATTAGATGCATAAGCTAAGGGGGAACTTATCAGAAGATTAAAGTTCAACAGCTTACTCATCATATCATCTTCAAGGATTAACTCTCAACAGACTAGTTAACTTATGGATTCTTAACGTCAGGGGGAACGTGTAAGACTAGCGGTACTTCTGATTAAAAGATGAAATTTGTTGATAAAAGTTAGTTGAAGTTATGTTTTCATCAAAAGATTAAAGTCTTGAAGATTGAAGATTAATTATCTAACTGGATTGACAAACAGCCGAGGAAGGTTATTAGTTATTGGCTTTCACTGATAGCAATCTGTCATCAGGACGTTAGTCTCATCAGATAAGTACTTTAATTACTCGTCTGATCAACTGTGTAAAAGCTTACTGTTTAAAAACATCTTCATTTAAAATACGCTTTTACAAGTAAAACTAAGGCGGTTCGTATTACCGCCTATCATTAAATGCTTTTTGAAATTTGAAAATGCGTAACTGACACCGCACGATCAGGACTGGCAAGAAACGGATCTAACGGTAGTTGGACATCACGGAAACCGAAATACCCTAACTCTATAAATCCAGATCTGATCAGACTTGTCGTTCTTTACGCACCCAAATATACTTAGAGCATTTGTGAGAAAAATTCCTTGCATTCTATCTTCTGCAAACCCTTGTTTTTTCACTAACTACCACATATTAAACATGAGTTCAAGTCAAGAAGCCAAGGCGGAGGGTATGTATCTTGTCTACGAAGTTTTGAAAACCTTTGAAAAACACTCGGATCAAGCTCATTGATCAGGCAGCTGATTCTATGAACCACCTGCTCTGATACCACTTGTTGGTCCCAAGTGGTCAGATGAGGTCTAGAAGGGGGGGGGGGGAGTGAATAGACCTCTAAACTTTTTCATAATTTTTAACTTTAAAACTTTTACTTAACTGTTGAATAGACTAAGCTGATATAGAACAGTTAGTTTACAAGGCTGATCGTGAACAAATCTTTGAACACCTTTGTCGACCACTTATCTGATAGTTACTTAGCTGATTTAGTTAAAATCAGTTTTAATACTAGATAACTTGCAGTGGATTTTCAAAGTATTTTTCACAAGTAAACTCAGTAGTTTGAAAATTTTATCCCCAATTTTGTAAACTCCTTTAAACTCTTTTCAAACAGTTTTGAATGTGTTTTATGCAATCTGAAAATATGCAAGTTGAAAGCGAATGTAAAAACACAGGTAATTTTTATAGTGGTTATATGGATTTAAATATCCTTTAGTCCACTCTTCCAAGTCACAAAGATATTGGGTTATACTAAGAACACAAAGTAATTAGTACACTCCACTTACGCCAAAACAACAAATGAATCTGGCCGTAAGCTCACAATAGGAAATCACTAAGAAAACCTATCCTCTGAAGCTAGATCACTCACAAAGATGGATCTACACTTCTCACAACACTCAAACAGTTTTTCACTCAGAAAATGTGTTTGTCTTTTATCTTCAACTTCGGCTTCAGTCAACAAATGACAGAGCTGATGAGTGAGCTGTTCTTGAGACTTAAGAGATTTTGCTTCGGATTTCTTCTCAGAGATTGTGTTGTTTTTCTCTTTGTCTCTTCAGCTATTTATACTCGTAGGTTTGAAAAATGTCCGTTGAAGTGAGACAGAATTCAAAATCCTTGGGTACTGGTCCTTAATTTCCGCGAACGGCTCTCTGCACAGTGTCCGTACTGTCAACAATACTTTTCTGCAAGCAGCATTAAATGCACCAAGCTGATAGGAAGTCTTTCTTCAATCATTTGTCTTTAATAACCTTGTACTTCAGCATTTATTACTTCCAGGGGTATTTATTACCCTTGGGAAGACTTCTTGATCTTTTCCACTCGGCTGACGAAAGTGCAAGTCTGATGACGGACGAAGTTGATCCCAAACTTGAACAAATCTGATTTGAGTCGGCTGTTCTTCACCAGTCTGATTTCTTTCCTTCAGCAGATCAGTAGTCTTTTGGACCTTGAATTTTGACTCGTCTGTTTTGTCTTCTTACTTAGTCAAAATTCTTCTAAGGGACTTTTACAACTAAGCTTTCCATACTTAGCTGATCTTAGGTTTTGGAAATCATCAAAACCACCCTTTACAAATTATCTTCAGTGCTTTCATCTTCATCTCTATCCAACAATGATATCTACAACATATCAAAATAATAATTTCATCACTAATTACCTACAAAAAAGAGAAAATATTGGATGAATTTTTTCACCTAACTTATTTTATGAAAAAACATGCAAATACTTGAAATTGGGAAAGAAGGAATGTATAAAAAAATTCCCTAGTTTTTTGTTTTCCTTTTTCTTTAATAAGTGAACCCGTGGTTCAATCGATTCACTGGTTTTATTGATTTTTGATCGATTTTTCTGGGTTCGAAATGGGCAGGAAGATAATTGATTTTGGAGGATTAACCGAATCGAATTAGCAACTGATTACTGGTTAAACCGATCGAATCGACCGATTTTCAAAACACAGGTTTCAACCCTTTTGACAAGGCATGGATTTTTTTTTTTTTTTTTTTTTTTTTTTTTTTTTTTTTTTATCATATTAGTTCATGTGTTGTACATTTATCACATATCACTTACTGAAGATCCTCGGACAAAAAAAAAGGCCACATTTGTGCTACATGAATTAAAAAAAATAAGTTTGACTAAGAAAAAATATAATTGGCTTAAGCCTAGGAGAGTCAAAACATAGACATGGTTAAAATCAGGTAACATTCGATTAAAAAATTTATGATAAAAAATGGTAAATCAATGAAAAAATAGGTTAGATAAGGGAAAAAAAAAGCGATTTATAGCAAAAAAATGGCGCATTAGATTAAAAAACATGGTAACCCGACAAAAAATTGATAAAATCGATTAAAAAAAAAAAAAAAAAAAAAAAGAATGACATCAGCTAAACACGGAATAGCAAAAAATAAATAGTTCAAATTGATAAAAGTTCAAAAACAAACAACCCAAATGTCACCCAAATAACCAGAATCAAATATATATGCTAACTTTAGTTTCATGTATTTCGAAAAAAAAAATTTAAGTAAATCTTACTTTTTGCACTAGAGGCGCCGTGGAATGGAGATGAATGAAAGAAGTGATTTTTTTTTCTTTTTTTATAACCCAGGTGTACAAGGTTACACTAGACTAATCATGGACCCTCAGAACCCTTCCCTTAGAACCCTGAAGGATGTAAATCGCATAATGTGCCTCCACCAAGCCTTGGGATCCCACCATATTGCTGTACACTCTGCGCACAAAGAGGTCTTCATCACAAATGACCCTTAGATAGACCCATAGAAATGCTTCTATTCAAGTTCGAAATGGGATTCGAACCCCCACCCTTGCCGCTGGAGCAAGCCTTATGAATTGTTGGTCAGCCAGTTAGATATATGCCCTGGGGGAAAAAAAAAAAAAAAGAAGTGATTTTTGATTGAATGCAATGATGTAACCTTTGGGAAGTTTTACGTTATTAGGTTTTATTTCCAACTCGGGATTATATTTCCATCCAAATGAATGGAGGGGTAATATTGTTATTTTTTATTTATAATAAGGTTAAATTTGTATTTTTCATCAAACATGTTAAAATCATCAAAATTTAAAATGTTGAGTCATGGTTGAATGGGTCTAAAGTATCCCATTCGAGACTTCAAGGACTATAATGAGACATCGCTTATACTTTACGGTACTAATCCGTATTTTACCCTTAACTAACTAGCGGCTAGCCCTCTACATTAATTACCAAACCCAATATCCTAAATTACCCACACATAGATGATCATACTGTATCCCAGTGGTAAAAGCTGGAACCATGGGACATGGGCTCAAAATCAATCAGAAATGTGGGTCGTTTTTTAGTTTCATAATAGTCCTACTAGTTAGTTATTTAATCATTAAATTTTCCTTTAATTGTTATTAATAAATACTTTTATGTACTGATGTAATTTTACAGTAAAATTATGAGGAATGTAATTTAAAAATCAATAATACAAAAGCTTGTATACACAAAGACAGAAAAATATAAATCAAATATAATTGAGCAGTTGTGTTCGTTTTCATCTTGGCCCGGATAACTCAACGGGTCGAATGATATCATCGGTAATTATCCAATCAGTACTATGATTGAACTCGTCTTGCCTGAACATTAATTCTTCCTTCTGCCACTCCTTCCACCTTTCAGCCAAGCCATCACCTTCAAGCATCCTAACCACTTCCGACATCTTGGGACGCTCGGTTGGAGAGAGTTGTGTGCAATGTAGAGCTAATTGGACTAACTGATCCACTTCTTCATCGATGTAATTACCTCGTAAATCAAGGTCAACCAATGTTTCCAACTTTTTCTCCTTGAGAAGTCCCTTCACCTGGAATTATAAGAAGAAATCAATGCATGTTAATGTGAAGCATTCTGACATATGAAAACAAATCGAGAGCATGTGTAAAGAGATAATGCTAACCCAATCGAGTAACATGACATCATCATCATTGACAAGACGAGCGTGATCGAAAGCTCTCTGCCCAGTAATGAGCTCAAGAAGCATGACCCCGTAACCAAAAACGTCCGTTTTCTCCGAACAATTACCAGTAGAAAGGTACTCGGGAGCTATATGACCAATTGTTCCACGTATAGTGGTGTCCACATGAGTGTCCTCGCGGTCCATGAGTTTAGCCAACCCAAAACCACCAATAAATGCTCCAAAGTCTTCATCCAAAAATATATTAGCAGCCTTAACATCACGATGAACGATTTTATGGTCACAGTGATGGTGCAAATAAGCAAGTCCCCTTGCTGACCCCAGAGCTATCTGTTTCCTTTTCGGCCAATCAAGAGGGGGTTGTGATTTAGGTCTCTCTGCAATAATGCATCAACAAGCTCATAAGAAATGAATTCAAACATGACAAGTATATTGTGTAAGTCAGTCCTTCATGTCAAACAATGAGCATAATATCCAGACTAACAAATCTCGACTCATACACATCTAGATATACATGAACCAAAATAGACATATCCATGAAAAGATATTTAAGCTTTTACCTCTTAAGCAAGATGCAACACTTCCATTAAACATATAAGGAAAAACGAGTAGCATCTCTGTCGGAGTCATGCAAATGCCACGTAACCAAAGTAAATTTGCATGCACAGTCATGCTGGCTATATCTATGGTTGTTTGGAAATATTGCTTCAAACCTTGAGTGCGTTCTTCTTTTAGTCTTTTAACTGCCACTAAAGAACCATCAGCTAAACGACCTTTGTAAACTTTACCAAATCCATCACTGCCAATAATGTTTTTATTGCTAAAATTATCGGATGCAACTTGTAGTTCACTTAGGGAAAATCTTCTGAATTGACTCACATATTCTGGATACAATTAAATTCAGAAACAAAAGTGAGAGTTGAGTTGAGTTGAGATGAGAATTACTATAGTAATATTTTTGTTATATATTATGGAATTTTATAATCGATCAACTAACCAGGATCATCAAAGAAATGTTTATGTGGCTTCCTTCTTCGGTAATGAGAAAGGGCAATTGCAGGAGCAGCTAATAGACGAGCAAACCGTCCTACGATGGCTCCAGTAATAGAACTGTTGCCGCCAAATACTTCTTGAGATGATGATGTACCTAACTCTACATGCTCCGACCTTGAACTCAAATCAATAGAACTTGAGCTGCTTAAGCTTGGACAAAGAGCGATTTCCCGAAGGAGTTCTCTTTTGAGAGTGGCTTCAACAAGCCTTTCCCAATTGTCGTACACCCTCGACATGTATAAAATATAAATGAATTCAATTCATTCCACTTCAAAAGCATACTATATAGTAGTTTCAAAGCATAAGGAATCACTTTTATTTTTGGCTTAGTGGAAGACTTGCTTTCTGTGTGAAGACGACTTGATTTGAGGGAAGAAAAGTGTATAAGTTTTTTCTTTTTTTGTAGTAATTGGGAAGAAAAGTAATTAATAAGTTACTTCACATCCTTTTAGTTGTATTTGGACGGAAGCCGCTTTGAAGACCCCTCAAATCCTCAATGTTGACACTTTTTACCCTTTTAGAAAAGTGAATGAACAGGTAGTTTTAATTCATGGTTTTTTCTGCTTCATAAAATAGAGTGAAATTAGTCATTTTATGTCATAAAATATTATATATTCATGATTGATATTTAATTTATTTTTATTAATTATTATTATTTATAAGAAAAAATGTATTTTTATGGCTTTTCAAATGTATTTTCAAATGTATTTTTATGAGATCAAAACTTTGTTTTAAGTATATTTTTTTGAGACTTTTCGAAAATATTTTGAAAATTTTAATCCGTATCACTAATTTTTTTTTAATTGTCGCCAAAAATAATCAATTATGTCATATTTGACTTATCACATGACTTGGACTTGCAAATTATGAAGTTAGACATATGAAATTCTTAACTTTTAAGTGTCATTCAACAAATGATATTTTTGACTAAAATTAAATTTTTCGATCATATTAGATATAAAATTGGTAATTTCCGGCAAAAAAAATAATTTTCCAGTCAATTAAGACATAAATTGATGATTTTTTTGCGATAATTAAAAATTTTCCGCAATAAGGACGGAATTGATGATGATGGCACAATAAATGATGTATATTATAGAGGTACCACAATAAATAAGCAATTTTGAAACGCATCCAATTTACAGGGTCAAAAATGAAATTTTACTGATTAAAGATTGATCAACAATTTATTTATTATTAAAATTATATTTTGAGAAAATATGATGACTTAATTATTTTAATAAAATATAAAATGGTAATTGATTTAGTCATTAGGTCTTGATAAATTTGTTCTATAATAAGATCATGAAAAAATATTTTGTTCATCATTGAACGTAGTTGAATTTCTTATTCAAAAAATATAAAATAATTAAACAAAGTATTAGAATATTTTTCATTACAACATGAATATTATGTTTCTTCGTATTTGTCAAATATAAAAAGTTTTTATCATCAGGAATTTGTAATGTGAATGTGACACCAAGTATGATACAATAAATGGTTTATATACCAAAAGTCCATTTAGATGGATGGATATTGATGGGGTGGAATTGGAATATCTAGCTCAAATTTAGTGACGATTTTAGTCTACATTGGTGCAAAATTTTAAAATTGACTCGAAGTCCTGGGATGTGGGTCCAATTTCAAATATTGGAGGAGCTTTTTCGGGAGCCTGAAATGTTATGTGCAAAATTATCAGTCAACATAAGTGATGCATCAACTTTGCAATTAAACGTAACTGTCACGTCACCACTTAACGACAAATTTTAACGGATGTACGAAATGTGTACATAGAGCGCGCTAGTGGTGTACCAAAAGTAGGAATTGACATAAAGTGCAGTACAAAAAATGCAATTCTCTCTTCGAATAACTTCTAAAATTATTGCTATTTTAGTCTCATAAATCTAAATCTTTAGCAATTTTGTTCTGTAATTTTCAAAGTTATACTTTGGTTCACACTTTCTTAAAATATTTTGCTATTGATCCCATACTTTACAAATTGCACTTTTAGTCTCGATTCTTTAATTATTCTCCACTTTCGATCCCATAATATTATCCAAGTTTAGCACTTTTGGTCTCATATAATTGGATCAATTTTTGAAGACATTAAAGTTATATGTTGGATAAGGATGAAGATGAAGGCACTGAAGACAAAATTAGAAGGGAGGTTTTGATGCATTCCAAAACTTCAAGATTGGCTAAGTATGGGTTAACTTAGCTGATGATCCCTTTGAAGAAATTTTGACTAAGTATTGAAGACATCAGAAGAGTCAAAATTTCAAGGTCCAAGACTTCTGATCTGCTGAAGGAAAGTTATCAGACTGATGAAGATCAGCCGACTAAAATCAGATTTGTTCAAGTTTGAGATCAGCTTAGTTCGCCATCAGAATTGCACTTTCGTCAGCCAAGTGGAAAGGATCATAAAGTCTTCCCAACGGTAATAAATGCCCCTGGAAGTAATAAATGCTGAAGTACAAGGTTATTAAAGACAAATGATTGAAGAAATGCTTCGCATCAGCTGGGTGCATTTAATGCTGCCTGCAGAATAGTACTGTTCACAGTACGGACAGACTGCAAAAGAGCCGTTCGCGGATTTTAAGGACCAGTACTCGAGGAATTTGAATCTTGTCTTTCTTCAACAGACATCTTTCAAACCTCAAGTATAAATAGCTGAAAGAGACGAAGAGATAAACAACAACACACTTTCTGAGAGAATTTTTGAAGCAGAACTCTTTAAGTCTCAAGAACAGCTCACTCATCAGCTTAGTCATCTGTTGACGAAAAGCGAAGTTGAAGAACAAAGCTAAATACATCTTCTGAGTGAATTTGTAAACTGAGTGTTGTGAGAAGTAGATATCCATCTTTGTGAGTGATATTAGTTCGGAGAGTAGGAGTTTCTGAGTGATTTCCTACTGTGCACTTGTGGCCTTTTCATTTGTTGATTGGCGCAAGCAGAGTATACTGTAAACTTTGTGATTATAGTATAACCCAAGATCTTTGTGACTTGGACGAGTGGATTAAAGGATTTTTACATCCATATAACCACTATAAAAAATACTTGTGTTTTTATTTGTATTTTTACTTGCATATTTCGAGATTGCATAAAATACTTCACTTAACTGTTTGAAAAGGATTTAAAAGGAGTTTATAAAACTGGGGAAACATTTTTCAAACTACTAAGGATACTTGTGAAAAACACTTTGAAAAATCCGCTGCAAGTACTCTAAGTATTAAAATTGATTTTAACAAAATCAGCTAAGTAATTATCAGACGAGTGGTCATCAAATCTGTTCAAAGATTTGTTCGCGAACAGACGTGTAACTTATTACTCTGATCAGCTTAGTCTGCTCACTGTTAGAGAAAAGTTTTAAAGTTAAAATTGAGCAAGAAAATTTTAAAGAGGTTTATTCACCCCCACCCCCCCCCCCCTTTCTAAACCTCATCTGACCACTTGGGACCAACAAGTGGTATCAGAGCAGGTGGTTCATCTGAATCAGCTGCCTGATCAACGAGCTTGATCCAAGTGTTTTTCAAAGGTTTTCAAAACTTTTCAAAAGAGCATCTTTTTGAAAAATAAAAACTTTTTGAAAAATGGACTGTATCAGCCATGTTCCCCACATTGCTGGTATGTCATTCGAAGACTGGAAAATCAGAATGGAGATTTTTCTGGCTGCCTATA
This sequence comes from Penstemon barbatus, assembly GCA_003313485.2. Taxonomy (NCBI): domain Eukaryota; kingdom Viridiplantae; phylum Streptophyta; class Magnoliopsida; order Lamiales; family Plantaginaceae; genus Penstemon; species Penstemon barbatus. The sequence goes on from CM064879.1 coordinate 72,193,161, forward strand.
ATGATAACATGTACACATGTATCATCAAAGGTCCATTCAAATTCACCAAGACTATAATAGTTGACGAAGCTGAATTAGTGGTGGAAAAAGATCTGACAGAGATGACAGCCGAAGAAATAAAGCTGTTCAATCTGGACAAAGTTGGCCGTTTCATCATTACTAAAGCCCTGGACAATGATCGGTTTGCTAAAGTCAAACATTGCAAAACTGCAAAGGAGATGTGGGACAAAGTTAGAGATATGAGCGAAGGAAACGACGCCATTAAGGAGCATCAGCTAAGTGTTGCTCTTGAAAAGTTGGACAACTTCAAAATGAAGTCTGAAGAGACCATTGATCAGATGGATACCAGGTTCACCAGAACATTAAATGAAGTTCTAAAGCTGGGAAAGACCTTCACTGACAAGGAGATCACCGTCAGAGTACTGAAGGCCCTGCCTCCCAAGTTCAACATGAATGTGACAGCCATGGAAGAATCAAGAGATCTGGGGAAGATTTCTCTTACAGAGCTGTTCTCCGTACTCAAGGCGTATGAGTATAAACTGCCAAGAATGGGTGTTGAAGAAACCTCAACTTCAAGTCCCACAGCTGCACTAGTTGCTGCTGAAAATCCAAGAAGGCCAGCTCACAAAAGCAAAGATGTGGACTCATCTGATGAAGCCACACTACTCAACAAAAAGGAGTACACTGCTGAAGACGTTGCATTGCTGATGAACAACTTTAAAAAGTTCTACAGACGAAAAATGAAGAACAAATATAACAATGCTTCTACTTCTAACCCTACTTCTTCTTCTCAGGATAAAGATTCTTATAAATCCAAAATGATGTGCTATAATTGCAGGAAACTGGGTCATTTCATCAGAGACTGCCCATATCCTAAAGCTGAGAAGTACACGGAAGAAGAAAAGAGAATCAGAAAAGAAAGAAAGCATCAGAAAGGAAAAGCGATGGTAGCAGAAGCAGAAAAGCCAGCTGCTGTCTACTCATCTGATTCAGATTCAGACACGTCTGATGAAGAGAGTCCTGCTCTTCTCTGCCTGATGGCCAAGGAATCTGATGACTCTGAGGATGATGTAACTCCTCTTGAAAGTGAACTATTTAGTTCATTTGAACAAATGATGCTTAACAATACTACTATTGCTGAAGCATTTAAAAAGCTTAAGGAAGAGATGCTATTGCTAAAAGAGCAAAATAATTCACTGAAACTCTCAGCTGAAAAGCCAAGAGAATCAGCTGAATACAAACTGTTTGAGCAAGAGAATGAATCTCTGAAAGCTGAATGTGAAGTTTTAAAGGGTAAAATCATTGAACTTGAGAAAGTCATTGAGTCTCATGAGAAGTCATATGTTGCATCCACTCATATGTCTAGTAAACAGAAGACACCTTTAGATCAGGACAAGATAGAACTGAACCATACTGAAAAATTCATATCAGCTGACAACAGTAAGGTCATATTGTATGTTCAGACTACTAAACCTGCTTCACCTGAGAAAGTGATAAAGGAGACGAAAACTCCTAAGGCTAAAAAGAGCAAAGAGCCTAGTGTAGGAAAACAGACTAGTAAGCCTAAACAGAAGAGTCCTAGGAAGTCCTCTGATAAGGCTAAAACTAATCAGACTAGTGACAAAACTAAGTCGTCTGTTAATGAGCAAACATCTAGTAAACCAAAGAAGCATAAGAACAAGAAAAATCAAAATGCTTGGTATGGAAATGAGTCTTATTATGTGCAACCTGCTGCATATCATCCTATGTATCATGCACCTCAATTTCCAACTTACTATGCACCATATCCTGCTCATCCAATGCATGCATATCCTCCATATCATGCATCTTACTCTGCATTTGAACATTATCCTTATGTTGATCATCAACAATATGATAAATCTGATGAACGTGATAAAGGCAAAGCTGTTCATACTCCTGCTGAAATTCAGAAACCTAAGAAGCCTAAGACTTCATCATCTTGGGTTGTCAAAGGTGGAACTAATCCTTCAGGACCCTCTCAATAAGGGTACCTAAAACAATTTTATTTTGTTTTGTAGGTTAGGATTAGGAGTAGGAGTAAAGTAGAGAAGATTTGGTACTTGGACAGTGGCTATTCAAGACACATGTGTGGAAACATACATGAGCTGACTGATGCAGTTGCTGTGGATGGTCCAAAGGTTACTTTTGGGGACAGCAAAGAAGGCAAGATTAAAGCTTTAAGGAAAACTGATCAGAGGAAACATAGAGATTGCTGACGTCTCATATGTTAAAGGCCTCAAATATAATCTGCTGAGCATAAGTCAATTTTGTGACAAAGGATATTCAGTCATCTTCTCAACAGATAAGTGCTATGTTGAACAGATTGATACAAAGAAGGTAATTTTATCTGGAAGACGACAAGGAAATATCTACATAGTCGACTGGAATTCTGCTGACAAGAATTCAAACGTTTGTTTGGTGGCATCAACACCAAGTGAAGTTAGTTGGCTATGGCACAAGAGGATGAATCACTTAAACTTCAAGACCATTAACAGATTAATAATGAATGATTTTGTAGAAGGGATTCCTAAAACAGTCATGAGCAAAGATAAGCTTTGTGACGCCTGTCAGAAGGGTAAACAAATCAAGTCATCGTTCAAAAGCAAGAAGCATCAATCTTCTGGAAGAATATTGGAGCTGCTACATATGGACTTATTTGGACCCATTGATCCTGTCAGCAATGGTGGAAAGAAATATTGCCTAGCTGTTGTGGATGATTATTCAAGATATACTTTGGTGATATTCATGAAGAAGAAAAGTGAAACCAAGGAACATCTTACTAATCTGATGGAACTGATCCAGAATGAGAAAAACATAAAGATATTGAAGATCGGATCAGATAGAGAGACAGAGTTTACAAACTCTACTGTTGAAGAGTATTGTAATATCAAAGGAATACATCATGAGTATTCAGCTGCTAGAACCCCTCAACAAAATGGTGTTGCTGAAAGGAGAAACAAAACACTAAAGGAAGCTGTCAGAACCATTATAGCTGAAGCTAAGCTGCCACAAAGATTTTGGGCAGAAGCAACAAACACAGCATGTTTTACCCAAAACAGATGCATGATCAACAAGCACCAGAACAAGACTCCATATGAAGTTTGGAACAACAGGAAGCCAAACATTCATTACTTCAAGATATTTGGTTGTAAATGCTATGTTTTAAATAATGGTAAAAATCACCTTACTGCATTTGCAGAAAAGGCTGATGAAGCTGTCTTTGTAGGATACTCTACTGTTAGTAAAGCTTATAGAGTCTTTAACAAAAGAACATTACTAATAGAAGAATCCATTCATGTAGTATTTGATGAGCCAAGTCAATCTTCTGAAAAGAATCAAAATACTAATCAAGATCTGTTTACTGATTTACAGAAGTTGAATGTTGGAAAGAATGAAGAATATGTTCCCATCATACTACATGATCTCAACCCAGCTGATAACTCAAGTGCTGTTCAAAATCACAGTGCTGATTGTCTAACAGACGAGTTGTAAACAGCTGATAGACCAGAGACTGTTCAACAGACTACTACTGGAACTCCAACAGTGGTGTTGCAAGATCAAAACAAAGGACAACATTATGATTTGCAACCTGATCTGAGATGGCTCAAGAATCATCCACCAGAATTGGTGATTGGTGATCCCTTGGATAAAATGAAGACAAGGAGAGCTGCTGCAAGTGATGCAATGTTTGCCAGCTTCCTATCTCAAATTGAGCCCAAACAAATTGAAGAAGCTCTCAGTGATTCAAACTGGATTGAAGCTATGCAAGAAGAGCTAAATCAATTTGAGAGGAATGAAGTCTGGTACTTAGTTCCTAGACCAAGTCATCAAAGAGTCATTGGCACTAAGTGGGTATTCAGAAATAAGATGAATGAAGATGGTGAAGTCACCAGAAATAAAGCAAGATTAGTGGCCAAAAGTTACTGCCAAGAAGAAGGCATTGACTTTGATGAAACGTTTGCACCAGTGGCAAGATTAGAGGCAATCAGACTCTTTCTCGCCTATGCTGCTCACAAGAACTTCACTGTCTATCAGATGGATGTGAAGTCAGCATTTCTCAATGGAGAACTGCAAGAAGAAGTTTACGTTGAACAACCTCCTGGATTTGAAGTTTATCAAGAAGGAGACAAAGTGTATCGTCTGAAGAAAGCTCTCTATGGACTAAAACAGGCTCCAAGAGCATGGTATGATACTTTATCTGACTTTCTTTTAATCAAAGGATTTCGCAAAGGTAAAGTTGACAAGACCTTGTTCACTATTGAATGGGAAGAACATATTTTGCTTGTGCAAATCTATGTGGACGATATTATTTTTGGTTCAACTAACCAACAGATGTGTGATAAGTTCTCAAAGCTGATGCAGAACAAGTTTGAAATGAGCATGATGGGAGAACTTAATTATTTTCTTGGTTTGCAAGTTAGACAGTTGCCTGATGGAATATTCATCAGCAAGCAAAATACACAAAGGATCTGTTCAAGAATTTTGGTATGGAAACTAGCTCTACTGCTACTATTCCTATGTCTGCAAGTCTTCGTTTGGATAAAGATGAAGATGGCAAATCAGTAGACATCACCAAATACAGAGGCATTATTGGGTCACTGTTATATCTAACAGCTAGCAGACCTGATATCATGTACTCTGTTGGGGTCTGTGCAAGATTCCAATCAAATCCCAAGGAATCTCATCTCTTAGCTGCCAAGAGAATACTAAAATATATTAAGGACACTCAAGAATTGGGATTGTGGTACCCTAGGGAATCTGGATTTGAACTTATTGGATATTCAGATTCTGACCTTGCTGGCTGCAAGATTGATAGAAAAAGCACAACAGGTGCCTGTCAATTCTTAGGTAGTCGTCTGATCTCATGGATGAGTAAGAAACAGACTTCAGTCTCTATATCAACTGCTGAAGCTGAATACATAGCTGCCGGAGCTTGCTGTGCACAAATCTTATGGTTGAAGCACCAACTGGAAGACTACAATATCAAAGACTAATCTACTATGACAATACAAGTGCAATCAGCCTTACTCAGAATACTACAAGTCATTCAAGGACTAAGCATATTGAGATCAAGCATCACTTTATTAGAGATCATGTGGAGAAAGGAAATGTCATGATAAAATATGTGTTTACTGAAAATCAGATTGCTGACATCTTCACAAAACCTCTAAGTGAGACAAGGTTTTCAACTCTAAGAGCTGAATTTGGTTTATTAAAATTGGATGCATAAGCTGAGGGGGAACTCATCAGAAGACTAGAGTTCAACAGCTTACTCATCTTTTTCATCTTCAAGGTTTAACTTTCAACAGACTAGTTAACCTATGAATTCTTAAAGTCAGGGGGAACGTGTAAGACTAGCGGTACTTCTGATCAAAAGATGAAATTCGTTGATGACAGTTAGTTGAAGTTACGTTTTCAACAGAAGATCAAAGTTTTGAAGATTGAAGATGTATTATCTAGCTGGATTGACAAACAGCTGAGGAAGGTTATCAGCTATTGGCTTTCTCTGATAACAACTGTGTCATCAGGACATTAGTCCATCAGATAAGTATTTATTTACTCATCTGATTATGTAAAAGCTGACTGTTTAAAACGTTTTATTTCAAAACACGCTTTTACAAGTGACAGAAGGGCGGTACAAATTCCCGCTCCTCATTTAATGCGATTTGAATTTGAAAGGTCGTAACTGACGCCGCACGATCAGCACTGACAAGAAACGGATCTAACGGTTGGCTGGTATCACGGAATCCAAGATACCCTAACTCTATAAATCCAATCTGATCAGCCGTGTAGTTCTTTACGCACCCTAAATATTCAAGCATACTTGAGAGAAAAAATACTTATTTTTCT
>CM064879.1:72223678-72346507 GCA_003313485.2 Penstemon barbatus
TGATGCTTGATCTCTATATGTTTAGTCCTTGAATGACTTGTAGTATTCTGAGTAAGTGAAATTGCACTTGTATTGTCACAGTAGATTGGAATTCCACTGATCTTGATGTTATAATCTTCTAGTTGATGCTTCAACCAAAGTATCTGTGCACAGCAAGCTCCAGCAACTATATATTCAGCTTCAGCAGTAGATATAGAAACTGAGGTTTGTTTCTTACTCATCCATGAGATCAGACGACTACCTAAGAACTGACAAGCACCTGTTGTGCTTTTTCTGTCAATCTTGCAGCCAGCAAGGTCTGAATCTGAATAACCAATAAGCTCAAATCCAGATTCTCTAGGATACCACAATCCCAATTCTTGAGTGCCTTTAACATATTTCAATATCCTCTTGGCAGCTAAGAGATGAGATTCCTTGGGGTTTGATTGAAATCTTGCACAGACTCCAACTGAGTACATTATGTCAGGTCTGCTTGCTGTTAGATATAACAGTGACCCTATAATGCCTCTATATTTGGTTATGTCCACTGATTTGCCATCTTCATCTTTATCCAAACGAAGACTTGTAGACATAGGAATAGTAGCAGTAGAGCTAGTTTCCATACCAAACTTCTTGAACAGATCTCTTGTGTATTTTGCTTGATTTATAAAGATTCCATCAGGTAGTTGTTTGACTTGTAAACCAAGAAAATAATTAAGTTCACCCATCATGCTCATTTCAAACTTATTCTGCATCAGCTTGGAGAACTTATCACACATCTGTTGGTTAGTTGAACCAAAAATAATATCGTCCACATATATTTGCACAATCAATATATGATTCTCCCATTCAATTGTGAACAAGGTTTTATCTACCTTACCTTTATGAAATCCTTTAATTAAAAGAAAATCAGATAGGGTATCATACCATGCTCTTGGAGCCTGTTTCAGTCCATAGAGGGCTTTCTTCAGACGATATACTTTGTCCTCTTCTTGATAGACTTCAAATCCAGGAGGTTGTTCAACATATACCTCTTCTTGCAATTCTCCATTGAGAAAAGCAGACTTCACATCCATCTGATAGACAGTGAAGTTCTTGTAAGCAGCATAGGCAAGAAACAGTCTGATTGCTTCAAGTCTTGCTACTGGTGCAAAAGTTTCATCAAAGTCAATTCCTTCTTCTTGACAATAACCCTTGGCCACTAGTCTTGCTTTGTTTCTGGTAACAATACCATCTTCATTCATCTTATTTCTGAAAACCCACTTAGTGCCAATTACCCTTTGATGACTTGGTCTAGGAACTAAGTACCAGACTTCATTCCTCTCAAATTGATTCAACTCTTCTTGCATAGCTTCTATCCAGAAGGAGTCATTTAGAGCTTCTTCAATTTGCTTAGGCTCTATTTGAGATAGAAAAGTGACAAACATGGCATCTTGTGCAGCAGCTCTTCTTGTTTTCACTCTATCTAATGGATCACCAATCACCAACTCTGGTGGATGGTTTCTGAGCCATCTGAGATCAGGTTGCAGGTCTGAATGTTGTCCTCTGTTTTGATCTTCCAACACTACTGTTGGAGTTGCAGTAGTAGTCTGTTGAACATTTGCAGTCTGTTGAACAGTCTCTGATCTGTCAGCTGTTTGCAACTCGTCTGTTAGACAATCAGCACTGTGATTATGAACAGCACTTGAGTTATCAGCTGAATTAAGATTAGGTAGTATGATGGGAACATATTCTTCATTTCTTCCAATGTCTAACTTCTTTAGATCAGTAGACAGATCTTGATTAGCACTTTGATTCTTTTCAGAAGATTGACTTGGCTCATCAAATACTACATGGATAGATTCTTCTATTAGTAATGTTCTTTTATTGAAAACTCTATAGGCTTTACTAACAGATGAGTATCCTACAAAAACAGCTTCATCAGCCTTTTCTGCAAATGCAGTAAGGTGATTTTTCCCATTATTCAATACAAAACATTTACAACCAAAAATCTTAAAGTAATGAATGTTTGGTTTCCTGTTGTTCCAAACTTCATATGGAGTCTTGTTCTGATTTTTGTTGATCATACATCTGTTCTGGGTATAGCATGCTGTATTTGTTGCTTCTGCCCAAAATCTTTGAGGCAGTTTAGCTTCAGCTATCATAGTTCTGACAGCTTCCTTTAGTGTTCTGTTTCTCCTTTCAGCAACACCATTCTGTTGAGGGGTTCTGGCAGCAGAGTACTCATGATGTATTCCTTTGATACTACAATACTCTTCAACAGTAGAGTTTGTAAACTCTGTCCCTCTATCTGATCTGATCTTCAATATTTTGATAGTCTTCTCATTCTGGATCAGTTCCATCAGATTAGTAAGATGTTCCTTGGTTTCACTCTTCTTTTTCATGAAAATCACCCAAGTATATCTTGAATAATCATCCACAACAGCTAGGCAGTATTTCTTTCCACCATTGCTGACTGGATCAATGGGTCCAAATAAGTCCATATGTAATAGCTCCAAAATTCTTTCAGAAGATTGGTGCTTCTTGCTTTTGAAAGATGACTTGATTTGTTTACCCTTCTGACAGGCGTCACAGAGCTTATCTTTGCTCATGACTGCTTTTGGAATCCCTTCTACCAAATCATTCTTGATTAATCTGTTTATGGTCTTGAAGTTTAAATGATTCATTCTCTTGTGCCACAGCCAACTGACTTCACTTGGTGCAGATGCAACCAAACAAACACTTGAATTCTTGTCAGCAGAATCCCAGTCGACTATGTAGACATTCCCTTGTCGTCTTCCAGATAAAATTACCTTCTTTGTACCAATTTGTTCGACAAAGCACTTATCTGTTGAGAAGATGACTGAATATCCCTTGTCACAAAATTGACTTATGCTCAGCAGATTATATTTGAGGCCTTTGACATATGAGACGTCAGATATCTCTATGTTTCCTCTGATTAATCTTCCTTTAGCTTTAATCTTGCCTTCTTTGTTGTCTCCAAAAGTAACCTTTGGACCATCCACAGCAACTGCATCAGTCAGCTCATGTATGTTTCCACACATGTGTCTTGAACATCCACTGTCCAAGTACCATATCTTCTCTACTTTACTCCTACTCCTAATCCTAACCTACAAAACAAAAATAAAATTGTTTTAGGTACCCTTATTGAGAGGGTCCTGAAGGATTAGTTCCACCTTTGACAACCCAAGATGTTGAAGTCTTAGGCTTCTTAGGTTTCTGAGTTTTCACAGGAGTATGAACAGCTTTATTTTCATCATAATTATCAGATAAGTCATGTTGATGATCAGTATGATAAGAATAGTGTTCATAAGCAGGGTAAGGTGCATGATATGCAGGATATGCATGCATTGGATAAGCAGGGTAAGGTGCATAGTAACTAGGAAATTGAGGTGCATGATACATAGGATGATATGCAGCAGGTTGCACATAATATGACTCATTTCCATACCAAGCATTTTGATTTTTCTTGTTCTTATGCTTCTTTGGCTTACTAGGTGCTTGCTCAACTTGTTTAGACTTAGCTTTACCACTAGTCTGATTGACTTTAGCTTTATCAGCAGACTTCTTAGGACTCTGTTGTTTGGTCTTACTAGTCTTATTTCCTACACTAGGCTCTTTGCTCTTTTTAGCCTTAGGAGATTTCTTCTCCTTTAATTCTTTCTCAGGTGAAGTAGGTCTAGCAGTTTGAACATACAGAATGACCTTGCTATTGTCAGCTGATATGAATTTTTCAGTATGGTTCAACTCTTGCTTATCCTGTTCTAAAGGCATCTTCTGTTTACTAGATGTATGCGTGGATGCAGCAGATGATTTCTCATGAGACTCGATAATCTTTTCAAGTTCCATGATTTTTCCTTTATAAACTTCACATTCAGCTTTCAGAGACTCATGTTCTTGCTCAAGCTGTTTGTACTCGACTGATTCTTTTGGCTTTTCAGCTTTAAGTTTCAGTGAGTTATTTTGCTCTTTTAGCAAGCTCATCTCTTCCTTAAGCTTGACAAATTCTCCAGCAATAGTAGTATTATTTAACATCATTTGCTCTAGAGAATCAAACAGTTCATTATTTTGAGGAGTTACCTCATCCTCAGAGTCATCAGAGTCCTTTGCCATCAGGCACAGGAGAGCAGGTTTTTCTTCATCAGAAGATTCTTCATCAGACGAGTCTGAATCTGAATCAGATGAGTAGACAACAGCAAGCTTTTCTGCTTCAGCCATCATTGCTTTCCCTCTCTGATGCTTTCTTTCTTTTCTTACTTTCTTCTCCTCTTCAGTGTACTTTTCTGCTTTTGGATATGGGCAGTCTTTGATGAAGTGTCCCAATTTCCTGCAGTTGTAGCACATTAGTTTTGATTTATAATCATCTTTATCTTGAGAAGAAAAGTTAGGTTTAGAAGTAGAAGCATTGTTGTATTTGTTCTTCATTTTTCTTTTGTAGAACTTCTTGAAATTATTCATCAACAGTGCAACGTCTCCAGCAGTGTACTCCTTCTTGTTGAGTAGAGTGGCTTCATCAGATGAGTCCACTTCTTTGCTTTTCTGTGCTGGTCTTCTGGTGTTTTCAGCAGCAACCAGTGCAGCTGTGGGTCCTGAAGTTGAGGTTTCTTCAATACCCATCCTAGGCAGTTTATACTCATAAGCCTTGAGTACAGAAAACAGCTCTGTCAGAGAGATCTTCCCAAGATCCCTTGATTCTTCCATTGCTGTCACCTTCATGTTGAACTTAGGAGGTAAGGCCTTCAGTACTCTGATGGTTATCTCCTTGTCTGTGAAGGTTTTTCCAAGCTTCAATACTTCATTTAATATTCTTGTAAACCTTGTATCCATCTGATCAATGGTTTCAGAGGACTTCATCTTGAAGTTATCCAGCTTTTCTAGAGCAACACTCAGCTGATGCTCCTTGATAGCATCATTGCCTTCGCTCATATCTCTGACTTTGTCCCACATCTCTTTTGCAGATTTGCAATGTTTGATCTTGTCAAACCGATCATTATCCAGGGCTTTAGTCATGATAAATCTTCCAATTTTGTCCAGGTTGAACAGCTTGATTTCTTCAGCCGTCATTTCGCTCAAGTCTTTTTCCACCACGGTATCAACTTCATTGATTTTTATCGTCTTGGTGAACTTGAATGGACCTTTTGTAATGCAAGTGAACATGTTGTCATTGTAGGCAGCGAGGAAAATCTCCATCCTGATTTTCCAGTCTTCGAAGGACATGCCAGCAATGTGGGGAACATGGTTTATGCATTCCATTTTCAAAAAGTTTTGATTTTTCAAAAAGATGCTCTTTTGAAAAAGTTTTCAAAAACCTTTGAAAAACACTTGGATCAAGCTCGTTGATCAGGCAGTTGATTCAAATGAACCACCTGCTCTGATACCACTTGTTGGTCCCAAGTGGTCAGATGAGGTCTAGAGGGGAGGGGGGGTGAATAGACCTCTGAAAATTTTTAAACTTAAAAACTTTTCAGTCTTCTGTCAGCAGACTAAGCTGATGAAGAACAGTAAGCAGACTAGTCTGATCGTGAACAAATCTTGAACAGACGACTGACCACTCTTCTTACAGTAACTTAGTTGTTTTTCAGCAAAACAGTTTTTCAAAGAGTATACTTGCAGCGGATTGTTTCAAAGTGTTTTTCACAAGTAGACTAAGTTCTTGAAAGATTTTATCCCCAGTTTTTACAAACTCCTTTTAAAATCTTTTAGACAATTCAAAGTGTTTAAATATGCAAACTTTAAATATGCAAGAAAACTTTAGATGCAAAATAACACAAAGAATTTTTATAGTGGTTATATGGATAAAAATCCTTTAGTCCACTCTTCCAGATCACACAGATTCTGGGTTATACTATAATCACTTAGATTACAATATTTCTCCACTTACACCTAAACAACTAATGAGAAGGCTGTAAGCTCACAATAGGAATTCACAAAGAAAACATATCCTCTGAAGTAGAATCACTCACAAAGATGGATTCTAACTTCGCACAACACTCAGCTATTACAAAATCACTCAGATAATGTTTTTCTGATTTCTTCAACTTGGTTTCTGTCAACAGATGACTTCCACCAGACGAGTGAGCTGTTCGAGCTTTTGAGACTTAGAGAAATTCTGCTTCAAAATTTCGATCTCTGATTGTTGTTGTGTTTTTTCTCTTTTCGAACTTTGCTCTATTTATACTTGGATTTGAATTTATGACCGTTGAAGGAAATCACATCTTCAAATCCATCCTTCAGCTCTTTTTGAAACGGCTCCCTGCAGCAATCGTACAGTGTACAGTACCTTTCTGTCCATCGCATTTAATGCTGCATTTAATGCACTCTGCTGATCCGAGGATATCTTCAATCATTTGCCATTACTACCCTTCTCTTCCAGCATTTATTACACTAAGTGCATTTATTACCGTTGGACTAATCTCTTGATCTCTTCTACTTTGCTGATCAAAACGACCCTTCTGATAGATACTCTGCTGATCAAATACTGAACTCATCTGATTTGACTCGGCTGATGACCTACCCTTCTGTTCGCTGTTTCAGCAAGAGATCACTAGTCTTCTGAGCTTTGAACTTTGAACTCTTCTGATGTCTTCTTTTACTTGTTCAAAATTCTTATAAGGGAACTAAGCTTCCATACTTAGCTGATTATGATGTTTTGGAAATCATCAAAACCTTCCCTTAATTACTTGTCTTCTTTGCACTTCATCTTCATCTTCATCCAACACTTTGCCTTAATGCAAATTTCACACTTATAAGATTTATCAATATCAAATTTAGGAATTAATCCTAAATTTGCTAATTTTTACATTTTTCTAAAATTAATGTGGCCTAATCTATCATGCCAAAGTAAAGTAGACTCAAGCAAGTAAGCAGAAGAATTATTATTATTAATAAATTTGTCATTTTTGCCAATAACGGCTACATTAGCCTTAAATAGGCCATCACACAAATATCCTTTGCCTACATACATTCCCCCTTTGGTCAGCACAAATTTATCTGACTCAAAGGCTAATCTAAAACCTTTCTTAGTTAGGACAGATCCAGAAATTAAATTCTTCCTAATGTCCGGGACATGAAGAACTTCATTGAGAGTAACATCTTTTCCTGAGGTAAATTTGAGAACCACTTTGCCTTGTCCCTCCACCACGGAGTGAGCATGATTTTTCATGTACAACTTCTCTTCGTGATCAAACTTCTTGTATGAAGTGAACATGTTTATGTCATAGCAAATGAGACGGTTAGCTCCAGTATCCACCCACCAGCCTTTGGATTCACTTGTCAGGAATGCTTCAGCAACTGCAGATAAATGCATGTTATTGATGTCAGATGGAGCTAGGTTAATGCTAACATTTGCTTCATCCTTTGGCTGAGCACGGCTACGACAATCCTTTGCAAGGTGTCCATTTTTTCCAGATGTGAAGCAAGCTCCATTGAAGTACTTTCGCTTCTTGTTACCCTTTTGTCCTTTGTTGGAGGTATTGGCTTTACGCTTCTTGCTTTTCTTTGAGCCTTCTACGACATGAACCTTAGCCCCTCCGGGCTGAGGCATAGCCACATAGTTACTGCCGCCCTTGTCAGTATACCGATTATTTTCTTCGGTTTTCAGATATTCTGTGAGATCTTGCAGATTCCACTTTGCAACAAATTTTTTGTGCCTCAAGTGATGCTTGAACCCCGTCCAACCAGGAGGAAGCTTGCCAATGATACAAGCAACCAAGTAAGACTCGCTAAGTTCATGCCCTTCGGCCAAGATGTCGTGAATCATATTCTGGAGTTCTTCCACTTGCTTATTCACAGTCTTACTGTCAACCATTCGATAAAATTGGAATTTATCCACCACGAATTTTCTGTAGCCTGCATCTTCAGTCTTAAACTTTTTGATTAAACCTTCCCACAATAGTTTACTAGTCTTTATTGACTATAAATCTTGTACAAAGATTCATCCAAATAGCTAAGAATGTAATTTCGGCACATAAAATCCGAGTGATTCCAAGCTTTTATTACTAGTGCTATTTCTTCAAGTACCTCCCGACTGGCTCCCTCCATTAGCTTAGGTACCTCCTCAGTGAGAAATCTAGCCATGCTCAAGGATTTGATGTAAAATTACATCTTATTTCAACCATTTCACTGTTTGTTGCCATCTACACAGATGAATTAAACAGATTAAATTATTGTCTTAAGAGTGTTGAAATAAAATGTTTAAAATAATCTGTGTATATAAAATATTATAGAATATTTTATATTTGTAAGTACTATAGTAAATTATTCTCACAAAATAATTATTTATAAAATATTATAAAATACTTTATATTATAAAACTATAGTAAATTATTCCAACAGAATAATTATTTATAATTAACTCTAATTATAAATCTTAGTATAGTTTATTCTCGCAGAACAAACAAGATCATAATTTAATAACAGTGCACTTACTGAAATAATTCTGAAACGAAAATCGACTGAATGTCCTTAAGATAATATTTCTGGGATGTCTAAGGTGCAACAGTTCGTCCCAGTAGTCTCCCAAGATACAACAGTCGGATACTTGTTTCTTTGCACAAAGAACAAGTCCACAGCGAACTTTAACAAATAGAATATTAGAACAATTAGGAAGAGAGAAGAATATAGAGAGAAAGAATAGGATTCTGCTTTGATTGCTAGAAAACGGGATGAGAGAATTGGCCAGATTCTCCCTCTATTTATAGCAGCAGAAAAGGTGTTGCTGGAGGGACATGACTGTTCGGATTAAACCAGTGGACATGACTGTTCGGATTAAACCAGTAGCATTGGTTTGGTCCGAATGGGTGCAACCGGTTCAATTCAAACCGAACCGGTACAAACAATTCAAAATTGGCGCGCGGATCTTTTGGAGCAAACGGGTCAGCCGCGCGTATCTTGTTCGGGTCAACCGGATCTGCCACGCGAATTAATTTGTATGGATTTAATAATTGGGCCTTTTAATTTTTGGGCTAAAAAATTAATTAAATTTTGTCCAAAAAAGATAATATTTTGTTGAGGCCCAAGCCCAATCTCAATCCAAACCCGGACCGTGCCGAGCCAAGCCGGCCGGTCGGACGGCGGAAACCATTTTCATGTATGTCTTCTCCCCTCATAAAACTTGGTACCCCCAAGGGGCCCTACCCTTATACATTTTTTTACATTATAAATGACAAAAAACTTCTCAATTTCCTCCATGTGGGATGAAGGCATTTTTCTACTCTAAGTTTCATTCATTTCTCATTTTATGGGGCTTAATTTCAATTGGGCTCAATCCAATTGGGTTAATACTCATAAAAATCCAACAAGCTTATGCAAATTGTACGTACCTCTTATTTAATACAATATAAAGCTTAATATATAGTACAAAAACAAAAAGACATCTCCGTAAATTTGATCTTTTTTTGCAATATAATTATAATTTTCCTACATTTAATTGTTAGCACAGTTCTCCAACCAGATGAATGTTCTTAACCAGATCAGACACCCATCCAACCAAATGACAAGTGTATTTCATTATAAGTTTTGATTGATCAGTCTCCTAAGAGTGTGATACACTTGCCATGCGAATGTTTTTGTTCGATCAAACCCCCCAATATAATATAGGGCACCTACCATGAAGCCTTGAAATCATGTAACAACATAAGCAATTAATTCGAACCTGTGCAAGACGCGTTCCATGTCTATTTGGAGCAAGTGAAACTAGTCCATGCCAAGCTCTAAAACCAACAATCTCAAGGAGGCCATCATCCACGTAAAGTGGAGTTAAGTCTCTCTGCGTAACAGTATCAAGTTTAATCAGAACAAAATGTTTTTAGTTAAATGATAGGTCTTTATTGAGACTACTTACATCACGTCTATCGTAATTGTTTGGAGTTCCCCAAGGATTTAGTCCACCAGAAAAGCTTGGTAAATTAAGACATACAATTGACCTTATACTGTATGTTTTGAAGAAAAGACACCGTTATAGTAACTTCTTATTAATTCTTCAGGAATTAAATTTAGAAGCTATTTCTTATAATGTGCAAAAAGGCTGTACCTGTTAGGAATTCTGAGTTCTTGCCAAATACACTGCCTTTTCATGATCTTAACCTTGCAAAGAAAAGCTATATTCCTGCATCATAATTATTTACTTGTACCAAATAGAGACAGATAGAGGGCAACCATATAATGATTTAACAAGTAACACGTTCCTCTTTCGTGGATTTATTTCAAGTTTAAGCTAAAATCTGTATTGATATTGAAGAAAGCATATTATAAGCTGACCTTGAAGAAGGGTGAAAGAGAGAAGCAAGAAACCATCCTTGTGATATACCCTAACATGCAACAAACAAAATCTCTTCACCAGAAGGATTTATACTAGTTTTACGATGCCTAATTTTAGAGCATGAAGCTATCATCAAGAAACTAGAACTAGAAGCGTCTTTTACAAATATTTTTTATATACACAAGAAAAAAGGCTAAAATTCAATTTTGGTACCATAGAATAGGACAATTTTCAATTTTCATACCAAAAGTCCAAAAATCATACAGCCGTTAAGTTTTGCCACGACCGTTTAGTCTCCTCCGTTAAGTGCATGTGAGGGGCACGTGGGGCACTAATCTGCCCGTTCAATTTTGGTACTAATATGCCCGTTCAATTTTGGTACCGTAGAATTGGGGAATTTTCAATTTTCATACCAAAAATCCAAAAATCATACCAATTCTCACTCAACCGTTTCAAAATAGGGGGGAAATGCAATTGTCTAAAATTGAGCAGGTTGTTTTTGCAATTATTGCCTTCTTCCTCCTATGGACGATCGCCGGCTTCCGGTGGCCATTTGTCGAAATTGGTTGAAGATTTTTGTTCCTCTTGTCATGGGCGGAGCTCAACTGTCTATGGCAGCCACTTGGGTGGAGCTCAACCATCTATGACAGCTACAATAAACATATGGAAAATGATGTCCACGGTCATGGGAAACTAATGCAACAAGA
The DNA here is from genome assembly GCA_003313485.2 of Penstemon barbatus. Classification (NCBI taxonomy): domain Eukaryota; kingdom Viridiplantae; phylum Streptophyta; class Magnoliopsida; order Lamiales; family Plantaginaceae; genus Penstemon; species Penstemon barbatus. The sequence continues at coordinate 72,234,623 of CM064879.1, forward strand.
ATTACGAAGTTTGGTTAAGAATCGAAGAAGAAATCACGATTTCAAATTTCGAAAATTTTGGCTACAATTCGAAAATTAGAACTCAAATTTCGAATAGATTACTCAAAGGATTGAAAAGATCTTTATATGTACGAGAATTCGGGTATTCGGGTATTTCGGGGCGGGATTTTGAGTTTCGGGATTTCAAATTTAAGTCCCGAAATCCGATAGATCAACCAAGGTCCCGTGAGTTTCGGGTACCCGATTTAATTTCGGGATTTCGGGATGGGTTCGGGAGTCCCGGAAATCTAAGTTGTAAATTTAAATTGTGCAAATTAAACTTTTTTTTTTTAGCTTATTGTTAAAATGAAATGAAAAAAAAAGTAACATGACTACTAGTCTACTGTAGAACAAACCAATTCAAACATATCACCACAACCATTTCAAAAAAAGAAAAACATAACGGAATTTGGTATGAAAAATGAAATTTGCCCAGTTCTATGGTACCAAAATTGAATTTTAACGGACACGTGACAGAAACGTTAAGAAAATTAACGGAAGTGTCTTTTTTGAAACGGCTGAGTAGGAACTGGTGTTATTTCTGGACTTTTGGTATGAAAATTGAAAATTGTCCTATTCTATGGTACCAAAATTGAATTTTTGCCCAAGAAAAAACTTATTTCCAGACTATCAAGAACAATGAGCAATTAACACAAGCAAAACTATTACGTACATTTAAAAAGCAAGATATTTAAAAAAGAAACGACAAAAATATACGAGTATCACCTTTATATATGTAGACTGCCTAGAAACGTATTCGATTAATTAATAAAATCACTTAATTGGATACCATGATGATTCTAGAAAATAATACTTGTACAAGTTTACATGATATCCAAATAATACCTGATTAATTAATTGATTTCTGAATTTCTCTGGATGCAGCTTTCTCTCAGAGTGGAATGCATAAGAAACTTGTGCATCCATCCCTGAAGAACAGAAAAGTAGGACAATAAATTATAGGAATTTTTTTTAACAAATAACTATATAATACAATAGCAATGATTAATTTAGTAGTCAACCACACACTATCTGTTCACATTTCTGTAAATCATAGAGAAGGGGGACAAATTATTCATCAATTTTTCATGGATTTATTCACTCACCCATGCTGAAGTAGTTCCAAAATCCACCACGGAATGTGTCGTAACCTTCCTGAAACATTTTAAAAATTAAAACACGAACATCAGTTTCTTCAAAGGTTTAGCATAGAAATCAATAGGTTAAGAAAAGGAAAATAACCACAATGAGATCATCTGTTGATGAACCCCGATTAAATGCATGCAGTGAATGTGGTAACTCCAGAGGTGCAATTGGATCACAAGATTCTTCTTTTGGTGCACTCATCCGTATGAGAATATGCCAACTATTGGTTGCACAATCAAAAACAATTCTTCAGATTCATATCAGTTAATTGTACTAGATGTCCTAAATTATTTAAAGTTCGTGTATCTTCAAGAAAACAAAGAGTTATAACTAACAATGAAATACGTGTTAGGAATGGAAATTACCTGTCTATCTTCATCTCATTTGCTTTCCTCACTTGTTCCATGAACGAGAGCACAGAATTATGATCAGTTCCTGGATTTTTTTTACCCTGAAATCCGATTCACATGCTTAAGAAGCAATATTGTTGAACATCTAATGTACAAGAGACATGAAGTTCCATCATTTAATTACAAAATAACAATTTTCCATACCCATCCAAATGCAAATGGAAGGTTGTTTCCAGTTCCCAAAGGCACGGTAGCAATTGGTGGTGGGTGCGACAATTTCAGATCAGAAACCACCCCAAGAAGCCAACCAGCTGTACCATCTTCACCAGCAACCTACATATTAAAAATCTTTCAGATGTTTCAAAAAAGATATACAATCGAACATTGATTGATTAACTTGAACAATTAGAGTATTTTAAAAGATCCCTTATCGCACAACTCACAATTATTTTCAATTTTTTCTCAAGTTCACAAGCAAACTCATCACCATTATTCTTGAGTTTTTCGAGATTGAGATAAACCCGATGTAGAACACTATCAGGAGATTCTTCTCCTACATCAAAAACCTGAAAAGAATAAGTTAGATCAGTGCATGTTAAATAAATTGTGTACATGAATGGATATACAATATGGACTTGTAACTTATTTCACCTGCGCTTTGTTTAGGATTGATCGATATGTGATGAGGAGATCTCCACCAAGTTGACCACCACTTCTGGAATTGATAAATACCAAAAGAGGGCACTCGGGAACAATATCAGGGGAACATTCCTTCTCCGAGTGTGGCACAAGTATATAGCTAGGTATGTAAAACTGCTTTATATACTTCTCAGAATCAAGATTCAAACTTGTCACTCCTACTGCAGAACAAAGGGCTTTTGGTGTCAATTATTTGCCTGAAAAATATCCCAATTGAACTAGGAAACACTTCTCAAATTAACTAAAACATTATTTTTTTTTAATTACAACTTCTCACATAATGTTAACCTAAAAAAATAACAATAATTCCCCAGTTAACTTTAATAATTGGCAACAATCCCCTGTTTGTAAAAAGATTGACAATAACCCCTATTTGCAGTTACAAGTGTATTTCAAATGGGTGTAATATCCGAATAAAATGTCGATACAAGGGATTTTTTCTTTGCCAATTAGGCAGAGCACAGGGGATTCTTTTGCGATTAGCTCAACATAAATTCCCCATCTTTAAATCGAATAAACAAAACCCACAATTACTCAATCCACAACCATTCATTTCAAAAAAAGATCCCTGAGTTTTGAATTAAAATTACGTACCATTGATGATGAGTATAATTTCGTTGGGGTGGTTATTCCCAGTCGAACGCGACTCGCCAATATGAGGATCGGCAGGTCAGCTATGCCAGTCCTCGATTTGTATAGGGGATCCTAACCTGAAAACAAAGACAACTACGTCAGGTTAATGCCGGTGGTTACCCGGCGATAACCCTCCGATGCTTAAGTAAGTTTCGAGATGAGTTGGGAAGTCGGAGCGTATTTATTGTTTTGTAGTGCGTACCTTTTATCTCATTTATGAGGGCTATTTATAGTTTCAGGATTGATCACCGGGTCGAATCAGGATTGGACGTTTCGGTTCGAATATGGGTGCTCCGTATTTGATTTGATCCGATTAATAACGGGTTAACTATAAGTGAACGTCGATTACCATGTCGAATAAATCGAAGAGATTAATGTCGACGCCGACGTTAGTTTATTCGTTTATGATCGATATGAACTCTTAGAGGGGAGGTTCTCGATGTCGATCGACTGATTCATAGTTGTTTATAATGACGAATACTTGGTACATCAAGAGTCCCCCAAGTTCTAGAGTTCGAGTGTAAGTCGAACTCTGGAAGTTTTGAAGTGATGATCGTTGAATTTTAAATTCTGCTTGTATCAGTGGGAGTCCCCCAAGTTCGAGAGTTTGATTGTAAAGCGAGGTCTTGAACTTGTAGTATCGGAACAGGATTTCCCGCCCTGGTGTCAATGTTTTCGCGCCTTCCAGGTCTAGGGTTTAAATTGGCGGGAAATTCCCATATTAGGGGTGGAAGATTAAACGTCGCGTCTTGTCATGGGGCATTGTGCAATTTTGATGAAGCGGTAGTTTTCGCGTCTATATATAGGTTGTTCATCCTGTGCTTTTATACTACGGTAAAAAAAAAAATAAGTTTCTTGACGTCGGAGCTCTGTAAGCAAATAAAGGAGATCTTCATCGATTTTAGTTCTAAGATACTCAGAAAATGTCGGACAGCGAAGTATCGACTCCAGAGGGTGTTCACGTGGATGATGTGGTTAAGGATGTTTTCGGTGAGGAAGAAAATCGAGAAGAAGGGAACGAAGGTGATATACCAGCCAGTGGTGGTCATGCTGATGAGGATGATGAAGAGGAAGAGGAAAGGCAGTTGGCTTATCAGGAAATTCAAGCCGGAGATTATAAAAAACCGTTGGCGACCTGGCTATCGTCGTTTTCTCTCGGTCAGGGTTGGGGTTTATCTAGTCCTAGTAAGGCACAGCGAATGCATAACCCTCCGAAAAAGTCGATAGCGATACATGAGGCATCGATGGAGTGTGGATTTCGAGTTCCCATCGCTCCCGAGCTAGCATCAATCCTTAATCATTTGGGTGTCGTTCCTGCCCAGATTGTCCCAAACGGCATGTCGATGATCCTAGGGTTTATTGTCGTCATGAAGGCTCTCAGACAGGAGGCGTCGTTTGGCAACTTTTGGTGTTTGTTTATCGTGAGAGAGTCTCCTAAGTCGGGCAAGGGCTTCTATCAGGTGAAGTCCAGAGGGAACAGGAAAAGTTTCCTGACAAATGCTAAAAGTTCTCATGGTAAAGGGTGGAAGGCTCGATTTGTGTATCTCAGGCCACCAAAAGATCAAAAGTTGAACATTACATCGTCTTGGCGTAGTGGTCCGATTAACGTGCAGATGCCCCCACCACCTACTCTGTCGCCTCAGTTTTTGGAGAATCTGCGTAAGTATTGTCTGGATGTGAAGGTCCTTACCCAAGAGCGCTGTCTTCGAACGTGTGGGTTATCTCCATCCAAAAATAGGGGCGATGATCCTTCCTTAGATGATCTTCTTAGGATTGCCATGCTTGCGCCCAAAGGGAAGAAACGAGAAGCTCTCGAGGCCGAGAATCAACGCAAGTGGCCACAAGGCTTTGGCGTCATGGCTGGATCTACCGCGGAGGGCAGAGCGAAGAGCGTAAGTGACAATGAGGCTCGTCGAATTGAGATTAAGCGGGGAAAGAGGCCTCGCAGAGAAGAAGAGACGGTTTTGGAGGCGGAAAATGATCCCGTCGTTTCGATTGAAGATGACAGCGATAAAAGCTCCGATGACGACGAGGTCGATCTCAATTTTTCGATATCTCAATGGGTCGATTCTAAGCATAAATATCCTGGAGGTTTGGGCTCCAGTGATTCAGTTCTTCAACGAGACTCAAAGGATACTGGGTTCCAAAGTTTTATTCACAGTATTTACAGTCGCGACCAGAGGTGGTTGTCGAGAAAATCGCTACAAAAGAATTTACACAGCTCAGGGCGGGCAGTCTCGGCAGTAAGTACTGTTCCTTGATATTAATTTTGTAGTATTGATAACAAGTCATGTACCGGAAATCAGGTGTTTCGTTTTACGCAGGTAACGCAATATATGTTTCAAGGTTACCTCCAGGCGGATCTCGCGAGAGAAGAAATGGAAAAACTTAAGGCTGAACATGATGTCGCCATGAAAGAGCGAGAGCAGCAGCTCGAGGAGGCGATTAAACAGCTTAGTATTGCCACCCGGGAAGTCGAACGTGTTCAAGTTGGGTATCCTCCAGAAGCTAAGATCGTGTCCCCTGACCAACGTTTGGCTATCGTGAAGGAGTTTCTTGCGTCTCCTGTTTTCGAACACCTCGCAGATGCTAGGATGGGAGATTCGTTGGTCGAAATGCATGAGAAGACCATCAAACAATGTCGATACCGAGGTTTTCTTACCGCAGATTTCGATCCGTCAATGATAGGGGCGGCGCTCGACGAGCAATGTCAGCCTCCTGAGCTTATTGGTATAGATGAAGAAGTCGAAACCGCACGAGCACACGAGTTCGGATGTTTGATTCCATCAGATTAGTAGTAGTTTAAGTAGGATCTTTATAACCATAAGTTTATATCTTAGGATATTTTGATTGTATTGTTGAAATGCCAACGTCCCGTTTTGATCGATAATTATATAACAGTCTACTTGTTTAACATATCCTTTTGATTTGGTAAAACATGTAACTTTCCAGTTACTTTGTTTTCGAATACTTCTATCGAGTCTTCGATTTCGAGTATTGTAAAATGGGCTAATTATTTGGGCCGGCTATTCGAAAGGAATGTTATTGGGCCGAATTATTGAATCAGTTTACTTTATTGTGAACCGCCACATCTTTTCAAACAATTTTGCCAATGGGCGCGCTCTTTAGGAATCCCCGCCTATATATATGGCGTTAGTAGTTTAACTGTTCATACTTACAAAAAACGTCCTGGGCGGAAGGTTGTCGGAGCTTCGTCGATCAACGATAGCTTGGAGCATCTTAGTCGGAGTATTCCTTCCCTCTTAGGTATTTCTATCTCTTTTACTCATTTATGTCAGGTGGGTCTAAGTCCATAGGAAATGAATCTGTCGGGGAAGGGGAAGGTGTGTCGATAGATTCTGTAAGGCGTTCGAATAAGGAAGTTATGATTCCTTCAGGGTCTAAGTCGGATCGTCATCGAACGAAAGACTTATTTAGTACCATATTGGCATGTCGTCTACGTATGTCTGACGAGTCGTTAGTATCGAAATATGAATTCCCCTCAGGTTGGGGTATTAAGATGCCGTCGTCGGATGATAGGATGAATAAGCCTCCGAGCGGCTATAGAGCCTTCCATATCGATAGTCTGGAAAATGGCCTCCGTTTTCCTTTAGCAAATGAATTTATCGAAATAGTTAATGGTCTCGGTTTATGCCCTACTCAATTGGTTCCTAATGCTATTGGTTATATCATTGCCTTCTGTATAGTGATGAAAGCGGTCGGTCAACCCCCTTCTTTCGCTAATTTTTGTGGTTTATTCGATGTCCGTCCTTCCCCTCAATCCAATGAAGGTTTTTATTTTGTACGGTCAAAACCCAAAGTTAGGTTTCTTAGTGATCTAAAATCATCCCATGGGAAAGGTTGGAAGAATAGGTTTATCTTTGTTCATGGCCCCGAGAACTACGTATGGAGGACGACACGCGAATGGAGGTCGGGTGCCATTCTTTTGCAGAACATACCCGAACCCTCATGGGGGCCCGACTTTCTTTCTCAGTTGTCGGAATCGACTTATGATACTAATGCACTTCTGCGGGAGCCAGTTTTGAGTTTAGGAGGAATGTCGATGGCTCCCTTACCTGTCGATTGTCCTCCCTTAGGTAGTTTTAATAGTTCTTTGTGTTTTCTTTATATAATACATTGATATATTCTTTTAATATATTTGTTTGTGCAGAAAACATCGTCCCTATGTCTAATCGTTACCTTAGATCGATATGGAAGTCTCAACACATTGTGAAACCACCTGTGCCTCCGTCTCCAACTATTGCTACTGAGAAGACCTCGAAAGCTCCTGGTCACTCGAGCACTATCCCTCCACCGACCAATCATCAAGTGGAGGGAGAACAAGAAAATGTCAAGGGAAAAAGACCAGTGTCGGCTGAAGTCGATCAAGAAGATATTCCTTCGTCAAAAAAGGCTAGGGAAGATGATCTATCGACTCCTACTAGTAGCGAGATCCCTGCTCCTGCTGGAGGTAACCTTGAGTTTATTCTCGAGGAACATAAAAGAAAGCTGGGATCGAGGACGGCTGACATTTCGATGATGAATCCTGCAATCTTGGATTCTTCACTTACTCCTCAGGCCTGGGAGAAATTTTTGTCGACTGTGTCTTTCGAGGATCACGCCACGCTTCTGAAGAAAGATGATGCGGACATCCTACGATTGCAGGCGTCTCTCCTTCTTTCGGTATTCTTCTTTCGATATCGATACACGATCTATTTTTCATTAATTCATATTAATAATGTGAGAATTTCGAATCTTGCAGCTAAGTCAGACCATCTACTCTTCAGCTGCCCGACACGATAGCCTGAGCAAGCGTTACAAGAGGAGCAAAAGTTCTAGCTCAGATCTGAAGAAAAAGATTAGTCATCTGGATGAGAAGATGAAAGGAGTTAGTGAAAAGGTGGCCGTTCTGGAGCAAGAGGTGACGGCGAAAGACAGTCGTATTGCCGAGTTGGAGGCAAAACTTGAGCAAAAAGATCAAGAATTAGCCATGAAGCTGAAGGAAGAGGCTGCCAACAGCTTTGAATTGGGTCGACAAGAAGGATTGAGGACTCGTAGTGAAGCGACTGCTGCTGAGAGGAAGGCTGTCGTTACCGAATTCTTCAACAACGTCGTTTATGAGGAGCTTGTTGAACGTCAATCTGGAATCGATCTATCCAAGGTCTTTGAGAAGGGTTGGAAGCAGTGTAGGGCGCTCGGCTTCCTGAATGATCGTTTCGACGAGACGAAGCTCAGCGCCACTTCAGATGAAAACGGAGTTCCACTCAACTTGGATTTCTTGATAGAGGATGACTCCAAGGGTGTTCCTGAGGATCATGAATTTGGATTCCTGCTCGAGCTGCAAGCAGCCAAGCTGAGAGCTGAGAGTGCCGACTACGTGGGTGAAGTTCCCAAGTCAACTTCCTCCGATCATGTTGATCTTCTCAACTTTCAGACCCATAACGACTGTTGACGGCATTTGTTTTGGCCTTGAGTTTGAAAAAAGAAAAAACTTTTATTTCCTCTAAAGCTCGGTTTGCTGGTTATCGAGTTGCGTGTGGGCGGCGTATTTTGTTGTTTCTATTTTATCTTTTAAGGAATGTTGAATTTTTCTGTCATTAATCGATTGTGTTGAATTTTTCTGTCATTAATCGATTGTGTTGAATTTTTCTGTCATTAATCGATTGTGTTTAGTTTGTGTATCTCCATTCTGTTCGTAAGTCATATATCTTGATGTGTGCTTATTAATAGGCACCTCATCGTCTGAGTATATTCGAGGATGGTTGTCGCTTATCTTATCATTTAGTCGGACTAAGTCGATCAAACCTCCATCTAATTTGATAATAACGATTTGCTCCTTCGTACTAAAGAGGCCCTTTTGGTAAGTTGATAGATCGATATGTTCAAGGTCTCAGGGTAAGGTCCTAATTGTAAATTAAAGTATTAAAGCTTCAAGGTAGTTGAAACGGTCAGCACATTAAATGGGAACAATCTCAGCCGTTAAACGTGGCTTCTCTTGGACCGTTGGATATAGGCCGCGTCAGTTACCTCGGGTAGCGTAACAGTCGGCTACTTAAATGCATTACATCTTGACCGTAGAACCTAATAATTCAGAGCCGTTGGATTGGATGGGCCAACCCTATAAATATGTGGAGGGTTTCCTCTCTTTCTCCACACCAAAAATCATACAAACATGTCCCTTTTACAGAAACTTCCGAGAAGAACCTTCCTCGATAGTCCGTTTTTCGATATTAGTTTATCGAAGGGTCCCCTCTCCTTCTTTGGGACTTTTCATCCTACTCGACCTCCAGACCAAAACAATAAATGTGATATTCGTTTCGATTGGGTGGTATCGGTAAAAGGTGTACTTCAATGGGTGGGCCTCGTTGTTCGAATGGGTGGCATCGGTAACGACAACGAGGTTCACCCGGGGGCGTCTCGGAATCCTCATTGGATCGGCACTCTGCAACATATGTCGGTCCTCGAAGATTTCGAGGTGCTTCCGAGGATTCGGAGGGCAGGGGTGAGGTGGAAGGTATGGCAGCCGACCAGATGGTGGAGGACTTAAAGCGCAAAAATATTGAGCGACTTTTTCCTCTTCTGTCGTTTGGTCGAAGCAGAGAGACCCATCACCCATGGTCAAGTTATTGACTGAGATGGTGTGTCTTTCTAGCTAGCAAGCATGCTGCAATTAAAAGGATCCTCCTGTCCTTCGCTGACACCGAGGGTGAATCGTCCCCTCAAGGCCTCGACCAATGAGAGAAAAAGCTATAGGCGGAAAACCTCCATATTTAAGCCTATAGCTAATCCGAAGTCGATCGTCTTTAGTAGTCCTCGGTTGTCGAATATGTAGGAATACTCGGGATTTCCTCAACTTAGTCGATTTTAATTGATGTAATAGCCTGTATTGAATTTCGATAGCTGTATTGTAAATTTTATTTGTACATTTGTATTGTAAGTCGATATTATGAATAAAATAATCATTCAATATCTCATTCATCCTTCCGAGTTGTTTTTTCTATTCAGAAGTAGAATTTTATATCTGGATGTATTTATCGATTTTGCGTTTTTAAACCCATGCCTTCATCATAGTCGAGATATGTCTCTGTGTTGTCGACGCCATTTATACAATCGATATATTTACTATGATCGAGATGCTCGCTATGTTTAGCTCATTTAATGTATTCGTTGATCCTAATTTTTCGTCTCCAAGTGTCTTTGTCGATTTTCACTTTTGATCAACGCTTTTACCATAATCTAGATATGTTTAACGAAATCATTGATCCCCATTATTTATCTCCAAGTATTTCTGTCGATTTTGATATTGGATCGACGTCTTTACCATACTCGAGATATGTTTAACGAAATCATTGATCCCCATTATTTATCTCCAAGTATTTCTGTCGATTTTGATATTGGATCGACGCCTTTACCATACTCGAGATATGTTTAACGAAATCATTGATCCCCATTATTTATCTCCAAGTATTTTTGTCTATTTTGATATTGGATCGACGCCTTTACCGCACTCGAGATATGGTTATACTTTAGCTCATTTATCGCTTTGTTTTAGCAATTCCGATTTCATGCGAGTTACATTCGGCAGTGTCAAAGACATAGAGATTTCCTCTCGATGCCTCAACGGCTATCGGGGTACGTTTGGAGATTTGTAGATTTCCTCTCGATGCCTGAACGGCTATCGAGGTACGTTTGGAGAGATTTGTAGATTTCCTCTCGATGCCTGAACGGCTATCGAGGTACGTTTGTTGATTTGTAGATTTCCTCTCGATGCCTGAACAGCTATCGAGGTACGTTTGGAGATTTGAAGATTTCCTCTCGATGCCTGAACGGCTATCGAGGTACGTTTGGAGATTTGTAGATTTCCTCTCGATGCCTGAACAACTATCGAGGTACGTTTGGAGATTTGAAGATTTCCTCTCGATGCCTGAACGGCTATCGAGGTACGTTTGGAGATTTGTAGATTTCCTCTCGATGCCTGAACGGCTATCGAGGTACGCTTGGAGATTTGTAGATTTCCTCTCGATGCCTGAACGGCTATCGAGGTACGTTTGGAGATTTGTAGATTTCCTCTCGATGCCTGAACGGCTATCGAGGTACGTTTGGAGATTTGTAGATTTCCTCTCGATGCCTGAACAGCTATCGAGGTACGTTTGGAGATTTGTAGATTTCCTCTCGATGCCTGAACGGCTATCGAGGTACGTTTGTTGATTTGGAGATTTCCTCTCGATGCCTGAACGGCTATCGAGGTACGTTTGTTGATTTGGAGATTTCCTCTCGATGCCTGAACGGCTGTCGATCTATACGATAGTCTCAGTAAGTAACAAAAAGAGCTTTTTCATTAGATTCAAAAATAAAAGAAAGGAAATTACAAGAAAAGTTGGAAATATAGACAAACTAAAGAAAATTTCTTAGGCATAGAATTTTCTGAGGTTTCTCCCGTTCCAAGTTCTCTTCACGGATTCTCCTCCCATTGTGCTTAATCGATATGCGCCTTTTCTTCCAGCTTCGATTATCTTGAATGGCCCTTCCCAATTGCAATCGAGCTTACCCTTTTGCTTGGATACGTCCACTCGCTTTAGGACGAGGTCTCCTACCTGAAAAGATTTTAACCTTACATTTTTATCATAAGCTTTTGCCATGGTAGTTTTGTATGCTTGGATACGGGTGGAGGCCCTTTCTCGTTTTGCTTCCAGCTGATCGAGTTCGAAATTCCGTTTGTCCGTATTATCTGATTCATTATGCAAACCAGTTCTTGGCGACGCGACTTCCAGTTCAGCAGGAGAAACTGCCTCGGAGCCATACACGAGACTAAACGGAGTTTCCCCAGTTGCAACTCTTTCCTTCGTTCGATTGGCCCAAACGACCCACGGTAATTCATCGAGCCAAGCACCTCCTGCTTCCGATAATCTCTTTTTCAAGAGCTTTACGATCTCCCGATTCGTAACTTCAGTTTGTCCGTTTGTTTGCGGGCAACCTACTGACGTAAAACGCAGATCGATTTTGTGTTTCGAACACCAATCTACTACTCTTTTCCCTACAAATTGAGGTCCATTATCGGAGATGATAACTCTAGGTATGCCAAATCTACAGACGATCGACCAATAGAAGTTGATTATTTGGGTCTGAGAGATTTGCTTCAGTGGCACCACTTCTACCCATTTACTAAAATATTCCACTCCTACGAGTAAGTAACGCTTCTGGCCTCGTGCCATTGGTAGCGGTCCAACCAAGTCCACACCCCATTGATCGAAAGGCCAAGCAATCGATATTGATTCCATCTTTTGCGCTGGTTGATTTGGCATGGTGGCGTGATACTGGCACTTGGCACACTTTTTAGCATAATTGTTGGCGTCTTTGACCAAGGAAGGCCAATAGTACCCCAGACGCGATATTCGAACTGCTAATGCTCTGCCTCCATAATGGCTTCCACAAGATCCTTCATGGACTTCCTTTAGTATTAGGTCGATCTGAGAAGAATCTACACATTTGTGCAATACTCCAGTGACAGATCGTCGATATAATTCGTTTCCAATGACTGCGTAACGAGGTGCCCTATACTTGAGTCTTCTCGCTTCTGTGTTGTTTGATGGGAGGGTTCCATTTACTAGATAATCAAGTATTGGGGCTTTCCAACTACCGCGATCGTCATCGAGATTGAGTATATCCACACTACTCTTCTTGATATCGATGGCTGGTTTCTCTGAAATCAACAGTGTTATTTTACGTGTTTTGATTCCTTCTATTAGATTTCCGAACTTGGAGAGAGCGTCGGCCCTCGTATTCTCTGTTCTCCTTATATATTCGAGTTGGAATGCATCGAGTTGTGATACTTGCTTGTTGACTAAAGCTAAATATCTAATCATTGAATCTTCTTTGGTTTCGAAAAGACCCTTAAATTGCTTTTCCACGAGCTGTGAGTCGGTGTAAGCAATTAAGTTTTTTATTCCTGTTTCTACTGCCATTTTCAATCCTGCCAGCAAGGCTTCATATTCTGCTTCGTTGTTGGATACTAGGAAGTCTAATTTCAAAGCAAATTCAAGCTCTTCCCCGTTTGGGCCTTGAAAGTAAATTCCTGCGCCACCCCCTGTCGACGTAGAGGATCCATCGACATGCAGCATCCATTGCTCTTCTTTGTCTTCTATCGTGACAGTACTTTCTAGTACGAAATCAGCTAAAATCTGCCCTTTGACTGACGTCCTTGGCATGTAATCGATGTCATATTCTCCTAGCTCAACCGCCCATTTGACTAGCCTTCCCGACGCATTAGGCTTTGAAAGTGTTTGCCTTAGTGGTTGGTTGGTCAGGACAATAACTTTGTGCGACTGGAAGTATGGTCTTAACTTGCGCGCAGTAGTTACGATAGAGAGAGCAAACTTTTCGATCTCGGAGTAGTTTCTTTCGGGGCCTTGCAAGACACGACTTACATAATAAATCGGGTTGTTTTCTTTTGCTTCCATCCTGACAAGAGCTGAGCTGATTGCTTGTTCGGAAACTGCGATATAGAGGTATAGATCTTCATTATCTTTTGGTTTGGCCAAAAGGGGAGGTGACATAAGATAGGATTTGAGTTCTTCGAACGCCTGGTCGCATTCCTTTGACCACTCGAACTTCTTTGCATTAATCATTATTTTGAAAAAAGGGAGGCTCTTATCTGCCGAACGAGATATGAATCGATTGAGGGCCGTGATTTTTCCAACTAGCCTTTGTACTTCATTTAAGTTCCGTGGAGCCTTCAAATCGATGACAGCTTGTATCTTTTCCGGGTTTGCTTCAATACCTCTCTCATTTACTAAGTACCCGAGGAATTTTCCTGACCTAACCCCGAAAGTACATTTGGCTGGGTTGAGCTTCATTCCATATTTCCTCATTATGTCGAAAGCCTCTTTAATGTGTTCGAGATGATCTTTCTCACTTAGGCTTTTGACCAGCATGTCATCGACATATACTTCCATCGATTTCCCCAATAAGCCTTCGAACATCTTATTCATCAGCCTTTGATAAGTGGCTCCTGCGTTCCTCAATCCGAAGGGCATTACCTTAAAGAAATAAACACCCATTTCGGTGATAAAAGCTGTCTTGTCCCGATCTTCTAGTGCCATAAAAATTTGGTAAAACCCTTGAAATGCATCCATCATACTCAAAATTGCACAGCCAGCAGTGGACTCGACCAGGGAGTCGATTCTCGGAAGCGGATACGGATCCCTAGGACATAATTTGTTAAGATCCGTGAAGTCATTACACATTCTCCACTTCCCACCTCCCTTAGAAACTAGGACGACATTGACAGCCATTCTGTGAATTGTATCTCAGCGATGTAGTCAGCATCTAGAAGTTTCTTCACTTCCTCCTTTATAATCCTGTTTCTTTCTGGACCAAAATTTCGTTTCTTTTGCCTTGCTGGTCGAGATGATGGATCGATATTGAGTCTATGAACGATAATCTTTGGATCTATTCCTTGGAGGTCAGTGGTTGACCAGGCGAAGACATCCACATTTTCTCTCAAGAATTCAATTAGCTGAGTTTCGAGCCCTTCAGATAATTGAGTGCCTATCCTCGTTGTTTTCGATGATTCCCCTGGCACCAATTCGATCGACTTATGTCCTTCGGAAGGCTCAATTCTTTCGAATTTCCTCTTTTTGGGATTCATTTCCTTCTGCATCTCGCTTCTTTCAGCAAAACATGCTTTCTCTACCTCGCCTACCTCAACCGGTGGCGATGGACTATTTTGCTGCTCCGCTGGCGACTTCTTGTCACCAAAAGGAGAGTTTTCTTTTTTATGCTGTTTGTCTAGAGATACCGTATAACAGTCCCAGCCTTCCTTTAGATTTCCTCGGACTTCTCCTATCCCTGGAGTGGTCGGAAATTTCATCTTTTGATGGTAAGTTGAGATAACCGCCTGGAAACTATTTAAGGCTGGTCTTCCTAATATGACATTGTAGGCGCAAGGCGCGTCGACGATCAAAAATTTAATCATTCTCGTTCTCGAATTTCCTTCATCTCCCAAGGAAAGAGACAAAGTAAGTGTACCCTTGGGAATGATTTGAGCGCCTCCGAAACCCACAAGTGGGGTAATTACTACGTCGAGAGGAGTCGGGCCTAGATCCATTCGCTCTAAAGCATCTTCGAAGAGGATATTTGCCGAACTGCCTGAATCTATTAAGATTCTCTTAACAGTAGCTCCAGCAATCTGTGCTGTGATCACCATAGGGCAGTCTGGTACATCCTGGTTGTTGAATGATGTGAAATCGGGTTGTAGGTCAGACTCATCGAAACCGATCATCTTGTTAAGCTGGGTTGGTCTTATCGAGAACACTTCCCTTCTTTCATTTTGGGCTCTATCCCTTATAACTCGAGACATTACCCTTCTCGAATTTTTACTGTCTCCCCCCGCCGGGCCTCCCGAGATCATATTAACTATAGTTCCAGGTTGTGCTCTTCTTGGCTGGTCTTCCCTATCCTTCGAGCGTTGCTCTCTTCTGGCGGGGGATCTCGATCGTGACCGATTGTCTTTCTGTCGATTTCTAGGTTGCTCATTCCTTGACGTCTTTACATACCCAGTAAGGTGCCCTTCTGCTATCAATCTTTCAATCTCATCTCTAAGTTGATAGCAGTCATCGGTATCATGTCCTCTCTGTCGATGAAATCGGCAATACTTTTTTGAGGCTGGGTAGTCCTTAATTGGAGCTGGTTTTCTCAGCAGGTTATGGTCCTGGATAGCGAATAGGATTTTGGATCTCGGCTTTTTGAGGGGAGTGTAATTGTCGTAGTATTCTTTATTCGACCTCCCCAATCCTTGTCTTCCTGGATTGTGATTTCTCTCTTCTCTATATACCTTCCTGTTTCTACCTTCATAAGACCGATTGAGTTGTGGCCCCTGGATTGGTTTATCAGGTATGCCAGACGAATGTCCCTCTTCCGGCTTCGTCAACCCAAAGAAGGTTCCTCTCAATTTATTCATCTCTTCTTCATTCATGTATTGATTTGCCATTTCCATTAATTTCTCATATGTAGCGGGATTTTCTCTTACTATTGCACTGGCGAATCCTCGATTTAAAGTGCTCTGGAAAAGAACAGTAATTAGGAAATCAACTCTTGGCATTTCAACCTTAAGGAGCTCATTGTTAAACCTTCCCATGAAATCTCTGAAAGTTTCTCCTGGCTTATGTATGATTGAATATAAATGATTAGCAGGGGGTCTGACCGCCCTCTTGCTACCAAACTGACTCATAAACATGTCACAAAGTTGGTCGTAGTCGAAGATAGATTTTTCCTCCAATCTTCCGAACCAGGATTGGGCCATCCCGGCCAGCGTGGTAGAAAATGCCTTTGCTGCTACATTATCGGAGATGCCGTGGAGCTGCATTTGGAGATTAAATGAGGCCAGGTGTTCATCGGGATCCTCCGTTCCGAAGTAACGGGGTAACTGAGTGGGCAATCTCTTGTCGAGAGGCAACCTTTCAAAGAATATTTCATCACAAAATGGTGACTTCCTTAATCGAGAGTTAGATACAGGAGGTTCATTCTTCCTTTCTTGTTTATCTAACTTTTGGTGCAGCGATCTTACTTCTGAGGCTAATTTGTTGACTTCTCTGACAGATTGCTCCTGCAAGTCTTCTTCTATGCCACGTCTGTCCTGATATTGATCTGCTCGACTTATTGCTTCGTTTGCCTCGAATCCTGTTCGTGCACCAAAGGCGGCAGCATTCGGGGGTCGTCGAGTTTGAAGGGCAGTTTCTTTAATCTCCGCGAGCCACTCCTTCTTGGCTTCATCGAGAATGGCTTTTAGGTCGCCTTTTGTAAGTTGTATTACCGGTGGAGCCGGTGGTCTTGAAGTTCCGGCCTCAATATGAGGCGCAGGATCAGGATCAGGAATTAATAAATTATCTCCCTGACCCTCTCCGTTTTGATCGCGATTTCCCTCTTTTTCTCGTGCATGGGCTGTTTTCGATCTTGTAGTCATTTTTCACGTTCTCAAAGTTAAAATTCCCACAGACGGCGCCAATTGATGAGTATAATTTCGTTGGGGTGGTTATTCCCAGTCGAACGCGACTCGCCAATATGAGGATCGGCAGGTCAGCTATGCCAGTCCTCGATTTGTATAGGGGATCCTAACCTGAAAACAAAGACAACTACGTCAGGTTAATGCCGGTGGTTACCCGGCGATAACCCTCCGATGCTTAAGTAAGTTTCGAGATGAGTTGGGAAGTCGGAGCGTATTTATTGTTTTGTAGTGCGTACCTTTTATCTCATTTATGAGGGCTATTTATAGTTTCAGGATTGATCACCGGGTCGAATCAGGATTGGACGTTTCGGTTCGAATATGGGTGCTCCGTATTTGATTTGATCCGATTAATAACGGGTTAACTATAAGTGAACGTCGATTACCATGTCGAATAAATCGAAGAGATTAATGTCGACGCCGACGTTAGTTTATTCGTTTATGATCGATATGAACTCTTAGAGGGGAGGTTCTCGATGTCGATCGACTGATTCATAGTTGTTTATAATGACGAATACTTGGTACATCAATTGACATTATCAAGAGAATCGAAACGTGAACTCAAATCAATGGAACTTGAACTCAAATCAATGGAACTTGAGCTGCTAAAGTTGGGACAAAAAGCGAGTTCCCGAAGGAGTTCTCTTTTGAGAGTGGCTTCAACAAGCCTTTCCCAGTTGTCGTACACCCTCGACATGTATAAAATATAAATGAACTCAATTCATTCCACTTCAAAGACACATGTGAAAGAAGACTTTGACAGATTGACTTGAGGGAAGAAACGTAATTAGTTTCTCCAAATCTTTTGAATTGTATTTGTAAGGAAGCTAGAAATTATTTAGGTTGCATCGTGTCATCAAGTACGCATGGTGTAATTTAATAATATATTTGGGACATGTCGAGTAATAATTCATATCGTCCATATTCTTACATAATTTTTTAAAATTCTATATTTTTGGAATATGGCCAGAATATGGGGTGATGTGAATTATCACTCCATATGTCCCAAGCGTACTGGTGGACTGCATCACGTGTACTTAATGATGTGGTGCAGTTGCACTAAAATAATCTCTCGCTCCGAAGACCCGTCAATCATGACAACGGATCAAAAATTTGTTTTAAGTGGATGTTCAGGTTAGTCAAATATTATAAATTTTTTGAGATTTTTCGAAAATATTATAAATTGGTTGTACCGAATCGAAACTGAAGTTCCGGTTCGGTAAATGGTACGCGCCCAATTAGCGAACCAGGTTTCCTTTCGGTTTTTTATATTACCGGACGATTTATCGAATCGAACCGGAATACCGAAATTTTTAATTTTTATTAATTCTATTCCTAATCTAAATGTCAAAGACTGAAAGTTAGGCCATCTCCATTGGGGGCGGGGGCGGGCTGCGGACGCGGGGTTGTCTCCAACGGTGCAGGGACGCGTGGTTTCCGGCCCTTTTTTTTTAATTGTTTATTTAATAGTTTATTTAATAAATTAAAATAGAAAAAAATATATATATATATATATATATACTTAAATAATTAATAAAATTAAAATTTCCTCCTATTTAGAATTGAATTATTTAATAAAATGTGTTAGTATAGATAATTTTTTTTGCATTTAATAAGTTCTAAATAATAAAAATTGGGCTTGTTCGAAAGCTAGAGAATTGGACTGCATTCGTGTCTGCGGGGAAGAAACTTCTTGTAACTAAGTAGTTACACAACTACATTGACAAATCAAATATAAACCTCAAATTTTTTCACTCCACTTCCAATGTGAGATAAATGCCAATTGCATTTCTTTTCTTCCATTTCAAGAGGTGATTTTTTAGTATCAATTTCTCATTCACCCGAACGTCGATTTGGACACACAATATACCGTTTTAATCTACTCACGCAGTAGAATCTAATTCCAGAAAAACCCGATTGAATATTATATTTATCAAATTTATTTTAATTATAGATGAGAGTGGGCAAAGAAAGAAAATGAAATTAATTTCATTCCGGATTCCTGCCATTGGGGACGATTAGGCAGGGCTCGGGGTGGGGGCAGGGGCAGCCCCAGGGCTCTGGAGCTCCGAGCCCCCCCCCCCTCCCCCCGCCATTGGAGATGGCCTTATAGCAAACTCCCTGCTCGTTCCAAATCCCACCAGCTCGGAAACTCTTCTCCCTTCTTCTATGGACTGCCCTAGAGCAAAACCCAAAATTTCCTCTTCCTCAATTCAAAATCCCACCGCGCCAATGCACCGCCATCCTGCTCCGCGCCTCCGCCGTCTCTCTCGGCCCAGATTTGTAATTTACAGAGGTATGGTCCTAATTTTAAATGCCCAATTCTGTTCCTTTTTATTTTTTTTCTCAATAAATTGGGTTCTAATTGCATTTTAAATCCCAAACTTGAATGATGCTAAAGTAATTTTTGTAGAGAATACTGAGGATAGGGGGTCTTTGATACATTCTGTAAGTTTATTATAAAATATTATTATAAACTTCATAAAGTGGTCCTTTGATCTTCCCACTAACAAATGACTTTAATCCCACTAACCTATTATTGCCCCACTAATTTGAGCATAGTGTGAGTCATAAAGTAAAAGACTCTACACCTTCTTAGTGTCTTTGATGGCAAGACACTATATATAGGCGAATCATATATAAGGTCTCTACACTCAACATTCTTCACTAAATTACACCATCTAAAGGAGGTTGCTAGAGTGTAGAAGCATCTTATACACAACCGAATTTCTTCCAAAATCAATGGATGGAGGTATGATGATTCATTACGATTTAGTTGTCATATATGCTATCTAGTAAAAGTATATATGTATGTTCAAATATCATTGTGATATTTTATAAAGTCTAACAGTTGGTATAAGAGCACTTGATACTTCTCTGCCTTGATGTTTTTACAAAATTTGGAAAACTTTATGTCAACGTTGTTGACGATCTTGCATATGGGCTAATTTTTCAAGTTTCATAAGTTCTTGTCTGATTTGGTAGTGAAATCATGGTTGACTTAATTCAGTTTGTGGAAAATTTGGATTGTTCGGCTTTTCTCTTAAAGTTGAAAATGATGCTTTAATTTTTCATTTAAGTATCGCTGATGTGCTCAAGTGCCGAGTTCATTTCGAAATGTGAAATTTGTCAACAAGCAAATTTTTTGGCTTCTACTCTAGTAAAAGAATGTTCATTTTATATGAATAATTTTGTGAAGTTGTTTTTAATAAATTATATCCTGATTTGGAAATTTAGAGATTGTTGAGACCGAGAGAACTTGATTCTTAAAAGGTTTTCAATTAATTATTGTGGATTTGGTTTCTGGATTTTGGATTTTTCTATTTTTCAACATTTTTCCAGTATGTTGTTTATTAGGCTGCATATGGTTTAAGCACTTAATGGATTGAGCCTAAACTGTCCACTTATTGTAATAATTTATAAAGATTAAAATTACATTTAGTTAGTATGTATAAATCAATTATAATTATACATGCTATGTGAAGATGAATAATTTGAAGTTGTAATTTTGTGAAATTACATGTCTTGCATAATATAATGTTTTGAATTATGCAATATTTTATGTTTGAGAATTATTAAGTGAAAAATTCTTATAAGGCTTAATTTAATGTCTAGTGATCCATATAATATTGTTTGATTGAGAAGTAGCCATATCATCTTCAATTGAATGAAATTATATATTGAGTTTGGTTATGATAATCACAAAGAAATAAAGACATTAATTATAATTAGTTATACTTAATCGAACGAATTTTTATCCCACGTGAACTATTTGTTATATTTCTATAACTAATTAGGATAAATATCATATTATATTTCCTAATTTAACCACATGTATTAGGAAAAGGAACATAATTTGGTAGTTTATCATAAAGAATTTAGATGAATATCAACTTGCCTTCATAATATAATGAATAATTATTAATTAAGTAAGCAATTAGATAGTTCCATCATAAAATTTTAGTTGAATCTAGTTGAATTAAAATTTCAGCCCACAGGCAAATTTTATGTCACTAGATTCAATTCTTACATGTTTTGCATTGGTGAAACATGAAAATTTTAAGTTAAACCTCAAGTTTGAACATAAGCAATTTTAATTTTTATGCAGCATCACTAACTGTTGATTTTGCTGATATCAGATGTGATGTTCCTAAAATGATACAGTGAGCATTTTGTTGTAATGAAATCCATATACGGTTTTAAACAAGCATCCCATTCGTGGTACTTTAAAATTCCATTGAGGATTGGATGAAATTTTATGGATTTATTTATATACCATAAGGTTAGTGGGAATAAAATATGATTCTTGTTTTGTACATGGATAATATTTACTTACAGTCAATGTTAAGGGTATGTTACATGAGGTGAACATTTTCTGTAAGGATTTTAAAGATATGGGTCTTGGATAACCTATATCAATAAAGATTTAGAGAGATTTCAGATGACAGATTGTTCACAAATAGTAGCACACATTGTGAAGGGCAATAGTGCTCTGAATGACATTAATAGGGAACAAATAATAAACATTTCATAAAACCCTGATATCGCATTTGCGATCGGAATGTTGATTCGATATCAAGTAATCCAGATATAGACCACTTAAGTGGTGATGTACATTTAAGTAATCAGAAACTTACATGCTTATGTATAGACGGGCGGTAAATTTGGAAGTAATTTGGTTATCTAGATTCGAACTTTGTTGGCTATGTTAATTTTCATAGATTAACATCATGATATGTTGGCCAATAAAGTTGTATTCTTGACTGATATTTCCACTATAGGTGCCGATTTTTCCCGTTTTAAAGCTACTTTGTATGGTGTATGGTTAAGTAGTTTCATATTGGATACTAGCATTGTGGATTTCGTGCTATGTCATAAAGAACATACTAATTCTGATAATTCAGTGATCATTAAGCACGACAATACTGAATTGATAATTATTGATCCTTAGACTAAAGGCATGCAAATATTTAATCTAAGGATCATATAAAGAAAAAGTAAATGTATGTATAAGGTTTCAGTGAAACTCTTATAAAGTGATGATATTTCTCATATTCAGGTGTACATTAAGTTCATTTGAGAAAATCATCTGGAGGACCTAGAATAAACATAAGGTTTATTCATTAAGAAATGTTGGGCTACTTTTGGAGAAATAAAATGTTTTGTGATACATGGAAGATAATACTCGTTCTAAGAGGACCTACCACCATGATTCATGTATTTGATTTCTATAAGTGTTTGGATATCATTATTCGGACCAAGTGGGAGAATGTAAGTTTATTATAAAATATTATTATAAACTTCATAAAGTGGTCCTTTAATCTTCCCACTAACCAATGACTTTAATCCCACTAACCCATTATCTTGTCCCACTAACTTGAGCATAATGTGAGTCATAAAGTAAAATACTCTACACCTTCTTAGTGTCTTTGATGGCAAGACACTATATATAGGTGAATCATGTATAAGGTCCCTACATTCAACATTGTTCACTAAATTACACCATCTAAAGGAGGTTGCTAGAGTGTAGAAGCATCTTTTACACAACCGAATTTCTTCCAAAATCAATGACTGAAGGTATGATGATTCATTCCGCATTTAGTTTTCATATATGCTATCTAGTAAAAGTATATATGTATGTTCAAATATCATTGTGATATTTTATAAAGTCTAACACATTCTTTATGATTTATATTCAACTTCATTGTATGGTGAAAGTGGTAGGAAGCAGATTATTGTTTTCAAGACAAATTATTTTTTGTTTAATAATTTTTCGATTTTTTTACTAATCAAATCGAATCGGTAATTTATCGAATTGGATCGAAATTTTCTATTTGGCAAACGGTACGAGATTTCAGAATACCGAACCAGTCTATATACCAAAATTCGATACGATTCGGTTCGGTTTTACCGTTTGCACAACCGTAGAGGCAATTCCCTCTTTGATCAAGATCCCATCCTTGATCCAAAAAAATTCTAAATTAAAAAAGTAAGAGAGTATACTAAATTAAGTAATTTCAACAACATATTATAAGAAAAGGCACATTTTCGACATCATATGACTTTTAAATACCCACATAAAAGTTATATGGGTAAATACCGCTAATGAACTTTCTTATCATTAAATTTTTACAAAGTGGTTTTTTTGGTATTTTTTTTTATGTTAGTTCCCACTATGAATTAATTGTTTCATTTGGGTCACTTTCAGGTGGTCCAAGATAAATTAAAATGTTAAAATAGTTTTATGAAGGATTAAATTGATAAATAAATAGTTTTATGATAGACTAAATTGATACAAAACTATTTTATGAGGAACTAAAGTGTAATACTATAAGTAAAAGATCTCTTATAAATGATCAAAATGAAACAAACAATTTATAGTTGGAACTTATGTAAAAAAAATACACAAGACGGATCACTTTACAAAAAATTAATAATAAGAAGTACCATTAATGATGTTATGCTTACTTGAACTCAATTTGACCTAACTCTACTTTTTATTTCCAATCAGTTTATTTGCGTTAGTACATGTCAAATTTGAATATTAGCCTTCTCATAAAAAAGTATTGAATATTAGCTGATCGATAACGGGATAAATAGTCTTCCCCAAAGGAAAAAAAAAGATAACGGGATAAATAATAAATCACACTTATGGGTTGACCAACCCAATATAACTTGACCCGCTTTGGTTTGGCAGGCTCATTTGCAATCCCATAACAATATTTTTATTTTTTTTATAGCTTGACATAATTTCCGCCCACTAACGTCTGATCCACACAATAATTAGGATTTAGAACATATATATATTTCAAAGGCCCATTTGCTATTACTTATGTTTCGAAGTCTAAATCTATACTCTAACCAGGCCTACAAGAAGTTTTAGGCTGTGTGGATGGATTTTGGGGTCTCGCGGATTTCGTGAGATCGAGCCAAAATCTTTTCAAATGAGTTTTCGTCAAATCCATAAAACAATAAAAAACTTATTCAGAAACTCATACTCAAACTCTTCAAACCTATAAAATATTGATTTGACACCTACCACCTATTTTTTTCTTCAATTCTCACTAAAAGAGACATTGATTTCACACCTATCACCTACTTTTTTCCTTAAACCCCAACATCCAAACCCAATCCAAGTGGGGTTTCAACTTATTCAAACCACAAAACCCAAGAGCCAAAATTCATCCAAATAAAGTTTCAAATGTTTCATGGAAACCACCCAAATTAATTTTTTTAAACTGAGACCCGCGAAACTGAGCAAAAACCCATCCAAATAGACCCTTAGTTTTAAAAAGTGCTACCATTTGGAATGTATGTTAATCATAATTCGGCCCAATTAGTTGGAATCTTTTTATCGATTAGAAATTTGTTAGTAGGAAGATTTGAAATTTGAAGTATATGGTACGCATATTAATATAAGTCAATTCGATCCGTTTATCTACTTGTGTTCCTAAAAAAAAAAAAAAAGATTTGAATTCGATGATAAATAAAAAAAAGATTATACATAATTCAGAATATTATATTTTTATAAATAACATTAATCATGTTTTTCTTTTTCTTTTTAATAAATGGCGACGAGGGAAATCACATAAATTTGACCCTATAAAACTAAATGCGCAAAATAAAAAGGCCCAAAAGTGACCCCATAAGCCCAGAGGCAGTCTGCAAAGACTAAGTGAAGCCTAAAAATACTTGAAACGAGTAAATCACATTTTTTGTCCTCCTTATGATTAATTTTTGCACTTTCGTCCCCCATAAATTCTTTGTAGTAGATTCATCCATTTTATAAATGTAGTGTAACATATTCGTCCCTCTTATCAATATAGTGTAACACATTAGTCCCTTTTAACTACAGAATACGAAAGTTGATGAATTTTGAATTTAAGAGGGACGAATAATTTACACTACATTGATAAGAGGGACGAATCTACTAAAAAAAATTAAGAAGAACAAATATGTTATAAAATAGACGAATGTGATATACTACATTGATAAGAGAGATGAATTTGCTATAAAAATTTAAAAAGGAATGAAAATGTAAAATTTGACTCATAAGAAGGACGAAAAATACTATACACTCTACTTGAAAATCAACTTTCAGATCACAAGAAGGAACAGGGTAAATATAGACAGTCCATGTGTACTTCCTATTATCATAACTTTGAGCTCCAATTTCCCTTAGCAACTTACGCCTCATTGTAGAACAAACATTAATCGCGTTTTACCATTAGTTCTAAAACGCATTTTATATTTTATTCATTATCTTAATTTTCTGCATATTTTCACGTAACAACATGACTTAATATGAATACATACATCAATACCACTGCCTTTTAATGAGATTTGTTAAATGTCGAGAGTTCTCTTTATGTTGAAGCTTAGTGAATTACGAAAAAATGTTTGAACATATGAACTAAGTTAAATATTTTTACATTAATGAAAATTTATCCTTCTTAATATTCATAATATTCAATTTAACTCCTATGATTTAAAAGAAAAAATGCATTTTATTTCCTTATATTCTTATTTAAAAAACTCACATGGCTTTCCTCATATTTTAAACTTTAAAATATGATTTGACAAAAATACTTTCCTATATATATTATGTTTTGACCTAGCCAACTTATTCACACAAAGAAAAAAATAGAAGACTTGTGTTATTATATATGAATTTATTTGCCCCCTTGTGTGTTATTGTACATGTGACAGTTTTTACGTCCCTCATGTTATTTTATGTGTGAAAAATACCCCTTTTGTTTTTACAAATGTTGACACATTATTGCCCCTATATTATTTTTTGTGGATAAGTTTACCTCCTTGAAGGATACTTTGTCTTGTAGGCAACAATTTTCACCCTCATTACTTAGTGACACTCTTTAACGGAAGGAAGAAGGCAATTGTTCATTTAAATTTTCACAATGAAGTAAAATATTATTTTTTTAAATCATAAATGGATAAATTAAACATTATGTTTATCTAGCGGAGTAAATTGAATTAGCCCATTAGGTATGTAAACGTAATGTTCAATTTATACATAAAATTATTATTATTAAAATTTTGAAGCTAATTAGATTATATATAAAACATATATATAAAATAAATAATATTTTATAAAAAATTTAATTAAATATAAATTAAATTTATTAGAATTTTTAAATTTGAAAAAAATATCTTGAAATTAATTAAATTTTATATATAATATATATAAATTAAATAATATTTTATATAAAATCTTAAAAATAAATATACTTATTAATTTTTTTAAATTTAAAAAAAAAATCTTTTAAACTAATTATATTTAGGGATTTTTTTTTTTTTAATTCTCTCAGTATATATAATTACGTCTAACTACGTACATTTATAATTTCTTCACAATGTTATGAAATAAAACACAAAAGAGTGTTGAAATAATAGTGGCCAGAAAAGGGAAAGGAACATAAATAAATACACTTATTATAAAACTTTGAGTATGGACGACGCAAAGCCTGGTTGTAGCATTTACAGAAATGATACCTAAATTGATGATCAGGAGTACTTCACATTCATGTTGCCAGACGTCTTTAAGCATTTTCACCACCAGTCCACCTCCTTTTTCTTATTAAATAGTATTATCAAGTAACACCCACTACAATAGATAATTAAAAATAAAAAGTTAATGACAATTTACCTTTCTTAAAATGCATAATATTCCGTGATTTTGAAAAAACATACTCTATACACCTATGAAAATTTTAAAGAATCGTTTACCTTCTTCAGTCGAAGAGTGTAACTAACTTGTCGAATTGAGAGTGGGCATGCAAAGTATTTTTGTTACTTGGGGAGGGGCGATAAATTATCACATTTATCATAACGTGTGGAGGTAAACTGTCATATTATCATAACATAGGGAGATAAAGTGCTACACATATAAAATATTAGAGAGACAGTGTGAAACACTTATAAGATTACATGGGATAAAATATTACTTTTTAAATCACCTGAAGATAAATTGAATATTATAAATATTAATGGGAATAAATTAAAACTAACTCATAAAAAAACAAAGAAGTACTTGAATAATAAAATGTGGTTATACATAACAACAATTTCAACAAATATAATATTAAGGAATTAACGGTCATTATCTATACTATTAAAAAAAAAGCCTATTTTTACTCACAAGGTGACGGTTGTGACACCATGCTACGCCGAAAATTGTCACTTTTCAAATTTATCCTTTTTCAAAATTTCAAATTACAAAACACAAAACCTACCCAATAAAGAAAAAAACCCACTAAAAAAAACTACATTTTTCCACTTTGATTACCATGACAAAGCTATAGTTAATTCTCCATTACTCCCTTTCCCCCTCATATTTTTTTCCTCTTTCAATTTTTTATCTTTTGAGGTCCATAGATTTGTTAATAATTCTTCATTTTAAACTATACTGTTATTTATTTCATGGTTGCAGGGACAATGAATGGAACTTACTATTTTGATTGATGGATAATACTTCGATCGGAAGTGTGAGTTGATTTTAATTATCTTTTTGGCTTTCTTTTGTGTGACTTCGTTTAAAGTTAATATGTGAAATGAACTTTTCTTAGTTGAACCGATCTATGCATATATTTTTTATATATTTAAATTTAATATGATATATTATAAAAAATAAATATCTCAAAATAAATAATAATTTAAAGAATTTAACACATGCAAGTACCGCGTGGCAACTGCCACGACGGCTAGTTAATATTAAAATCTTCAACATTGATAGTCGATGATATTTTGAAAAGAAACGTGAAGAAGTCATGGTTTCTGCCATAAAAATGCGAAAGATTATGTTTCCTTATTTTTTTTGCTTGTCTTTCTTTGTTTATTCAATAATCCTTTCTTCATTTAAGTAACATAGATTTTCATATTCATTAAGTGCAATGTTATGATACATAGTTCATTTTAAGAGAAATACATGTGTCAGTTATATATTGGTGTGACACATATATGTGACGTCAATATGTGATAGAAAATCCGTTCCGAGAAATATCATGACGCCAGTATACGTACTTTTTGAGTTTTCTGAAGGGCTCTTGGAAATGCTTGCATGTGAGTCCACATAAACTTAATTATTATTATATTAAAAGAAAAAAAATTAATAAAAGAAAATCATATGCACTACAAACGTTCAATTGTATGGATGAAATTATTTTTAATGAAGAACCGACTTAATTAAATCCCACTATTGAAAATTGAATAGTTAAAACAAACATACTTTGTCAACCAATAAATCATACTACTTTATTACAACCATTAGAAGTGTACTCGGGATGTGAAATCCATCTAAGATCAAATTGATCATGCTATGAGTTTGTTTTCCATTATATGCAACAAGGCAAAAATTTGTTTTCCTCTACACTTTCAAAGTCAAAAGAACAAAGATTGAGCCCAAAAAACAAAAAGATGGTGTTTCGTAATTATTGAATGTTACTTGTATTCATCTGGAATAAAGCTTATGCAAATCGTACGTACCTCTTATTTAATACAACATAAAGCTTAATATATAGTACATAAACAAAAAGACATCATCCGTAAATTTGATCATTTTTGCAATATAATTGTAATTCAAGTTTACAAGAATGGAAAGAGTAACATTCCTTGCTGAAACTTGAAGAAAGCCTATCCCAAATATATTTATCCGGTAAATTACTCGATCACGTAAACCTTATCACTTGTTCCTACTATTTCGAAATATATAAGAAACATATTCTGATTTAGATTATTTCCCACAACATTCTTTATGTGTCATCTTACAATTTGACGATATAAGGGGTAATTTTGTAAATAAACTAAACTATAAGGGATGTTTTGTAATTTTCATAACAACAACATGTTTTTAGTAACTAGGGTATACCTGAGGGGGTTGGATCATAAATCACCCCTATATATTATGGAGTGACGGTGAACATATTGTAGCTAATAATTTAATTCAAAATGAACGATAGTTAGTGTAATTATTAAATATAAGAGATAATATCAATAATTTTCCCAAATATGAGTGCTCCTCTGCATCAGCAACAATAATTATTATTGCTTATACTACTTGTATTTTAGATTGAAATTAAGTTTTTGGTGTTGTTGATCATCAATCAAATTTCTATTACCATTATTTTTGTGGATGATATTGAGTTGGTTTTACCATTGAAAGATATTTTAGTAATATATAACAAGTAGAATAAGACAAAAGTTTTTTAATTTGAACAACCATATCTTAAATTTCCCTTAGGGAAATTGCTAAAATGATCTTGTCATTAAGACATGCATGCTGGCCAAAAAAATTAAGATATGTGCGGAAAATTAAATAACTTAATTAAATTAATTAGTTATGTAATTTCAATCATATTTTAGCCTGAAATTCTGAATTTTATTTAATTGAGTAACGTGTAGATCATATGACTCAATTAATTGATTTTTTCTTTTTTGGAAATATCATCCTATCCTTTTCACGCGGCAATTTCATCAACCGAGATAGGATTAAAATTTTCAAATTAATTAGTTCCATGATTTAAAAAAACAAAGAAGTACTTGAATAATAAAATGTGGTTATACATAACAACAATTTCAACAAATATAATATTAAGGTATTAACGGTCATTATCTATACTATTAAAAAAAAAAAGCATGTTTTTACTCACAAGGTGACGGTTGTGACACCATGCTACGCCGAAAATTGTCACTTTTCAAAATTATCCTTTTTTCAAAATTTCAAATTACAAAACACAAAAACTACCCAATAAAGAAAAAAACCCACTAAAAAAAGATTACATTTTTTCACTTTGATTACCATGACAAAGCCATAGTTAATTCTCCATTACTCCCTTTCCCCCTCATATTTTTTCCCTCTTTCTATTATTTATCTTTTGAGGTCCATAGATTTGTTAATATTTCTTCAATTTAAACTATATTGTTATTTATTTCATGGTTGCAGGGACAATGAATGAAACTTACTATTTTGATTGATGGATAATACTTCGATAGGAAGTGTGACATAATACCCGGACAAGAAAAAGAGAAACAACATGTGTGAGTTGATTTTAATTATCTTTTTGGCTTTCTTTTGTGTGACTTCGTTTAAAGTTAATATGTGAAATGAACTTTTCTTAGTTGAACCGATCTATGCATATATTTTTTATATATTTAAATTTAATATGATATATTATAAAAAATAAATATCTCAAAATAAATAATAATATAAAGAATTTAACACATGCAAGTACCGCGTGGCAACTGCCACGGCGGCTAGTTAATATTAAAATCTTCAACATTGATAGTCGATGATACATGTTACAGCTAGCTAAAAGTCTGTAACATTAGCTTCTTTTTTTTTTTTTTTTTTTTTTTTTTTTTTTAATAATTATCAATTTTCATTATAATTAGTTAGTAGCATTGATACAGTGAAAAAACGTCCGGAATGGATTTTCTATCACATATTTATGTCACATCAGTGCATGATTGAGGTGTTTTCATTTCTCAAAATTAATTGTGTATTAGATAATATTACAATTAAAGACTTCAAACTTGATTCTACTTAAATAAGAAAATAACTGCTAACTAACAAGGAAAAAGAGATAATTATGAAAGAAATTTTATATGTTTATGGCAGAAGTTGATTCTTTCTCCTACATTCATCTTCTCCAAATCTATGCAGTTCCTACTACCACCTTCAAATATATGCACGCTTCAATGTTTTTTGAAACAAAAATTGCAATAAAAGATGTACATTTGCGGCTATGAGATTGACTAGATGCGTTCGGGGCTTGACTATTTAAATTGAACTATTGTCATGACTTATGTTGCAGGCTGAGAATTGGGGAGATATAAAAAATTATAGTAAACTACACTCTTGACATAGCAATTTCGGTAAAAGACGAGTAAAAAAATATAAAATTAAATCAAGTTATTCTAGAATTTGAATGTAACTTTTAATAACTTTTGGATTTTAATTTTAGGTCAATTGTGAAGCTAATTAGGTTAAAATAAGTGTAGATCCACTAGATCTCGACTCGTGTTTCGCGCGACTCCTTTAAAATTCATTCGTACTAGGCTAGTTAAATAATTTAAATTAAAGCCACAAAATGACGAAAATTATTAATCAATGACATTTTGGTTCAAATTTTGAAAAGAAACGTGAAGAAGTCATGGTTTCTGCCATAAAAATGCGAAAGATTATGTTTCCTTATTTTTTTTGCTTGTCTTTCTTTGTTTATTCAATAATCCTTTCTTCATTTAAGTAACATAGATTTTCATATTCATTAAGTGCAATGTTATGATACATAGTTCATTTTAAGAGAAATACATGTGTCAGTTATATATTGGTGTGACACATATATGTGACGTCAATATGTGATAGAAAATCCGTTCCGAGAAACATCATGACGCCAGTATACGTACTTTTTGAGTTTTCTGAAGGGCTCTTGCAAATGCTTGCATGTGAGTCCACATAAACTTAATTATTATTATATTAAAAGAAAAAAAATTAATAAAAGAAAATCATATGCACTACAAACGTTCAATTGTATGGATGAAATTATTTTTAATGAAGAACCGACTTAGTTAAATCCCACTATTGAAAATTGAATAGTTAAAACAAACATACTTTGTCAACCAATAAATCATACTACTTTATTACAACCATTAGAAGTGTACTCGGGATGTGAAATCCATCTAAGATCAAATTGATCATGCTTTGAGTTTGTTTTCCATTATATGCAACAAGGCAAAAATTTGTTTTCCACTACACTTGCAAAAGTCAAAAGAACAAAGATTGAGCCGAAAAAACAAAAAGAAGGTGTTTCATAATTATTGCATGTTCCTTGTATTCATCAGGAATAAAGCTTATGCAAATTGTACGTACCTCTTATTTAATACATGATATAAAGCTTAATATATAGTACAAAAACAAAAAGACATCATCCGTAAACTTGATCTTTTTTGCAATATAATTGTAATTCAAGTTTCAAATCAGGCATTGCAAATATATAATTTATACAAGAATGGAAAGAGTAACATTCCTTGCTGAAACTCGAAGAAAGCCTATCCCAAATATATTTATCTGGTAAATTATGTTTACCACCCCTCGATCACGTAAACCTTATTAATTACTTGTTGTCCCTACTATTTCGGAAACTATAAGAAACATCTTTTGATTTAAATTATTTACCACAACACTCTTTATGTGTCATCTTAATTTTAGTAATATATAACAAGTAGATAAGACAAAAGTTTTTTAATATGAAAAACTATATCTTTGATTACTAGTAATAAGGGAAATTGCTAAAATGATTTTGTCATTAAGACATGCATGCTGGCCCAAAAAAAATTAAGATATGTGCGGAAAATTAAATAACTAAATTAAATTAGTTATGTAATTTCAATCATATTTTAGCCCGAAATTCTGAATTTTATTTAATTGAGTAACGTGTAGATCATATGGCTCAATTAATTGATTTTTTCTTTTTTGCAAATTTCATCCTATCCTTTTCACGCGACAATTTCATCTACCGAGATAGGATTAAAATTTCCAAATTAATTAGTTACATGATTTAATTGATGGCCCGAATCTCATATTGGTTTTTTTTAATCCCAGTGAACCTTACTAATTACAGGACATTTTTGTAATATTTCCTTGAATGCTAATAAAATGATTCTTTAACTTACTACTACTTTTATATGATGAAATCCCAACTTGCTGTGGATAAAAAGAGGAAATAAATGTCCCCAAGGAATATCTCCAACTGGCTGACCAACGATTCATAAGGCTTGCTCCAGCGGCAAGGGTGGGGGTTCGAATCCCATTTGGAACTTGGATGGAAACATTTCTATGGGTCTATCTAAGGGTTATTTGTGGTGAAAGACCCCTTTGTGCGCAGAGTGTACGTCAGTATGGTGGGATCCCGAGGCTTGGTGGAGGCACATCCTACGATTTACATCCTTTAGGGTTCTAGGGCAATGGTTCTGAGGGTCCAGGATTAGTCTAGTGTAAGCTTGTACACCTGAGTTATAAAAAAAAGGGGGGGGGGGGAACTACATTGTAACCGAACTAGACTTCTATTACATATAACGTGTATTAAATGTAAAAGAAATAGTAAATTCGATAACATGTAGTAGGATTGATTTAATGTTTATTTTTTACTCGAATGTATGTTGTACTAGTGTATAGAAATTTAATTGAGTCAAACCATTTCTAGGATCATTGTGATAAAGGTGGTAATGCCAGATGAATCATTGCCGCAAGGCATAGAGGGGAGGTAATAAGCATTTATACCATAAAATCGATTTTCTACTGAATGAAAAAGACATATATGGTAGAATCGTAATTCAGTTTGCTAGTGAGATAATACAAACAGAACGAAATCCAAAGTTGGATAAGGAAGAACATATATATATGTATATATATATATATATATATATATATATATATATATATATATATATATATATATATATATATATATATATATATATATACTCTATATATTATGAGTAATTGACACTGTGCACCCCCTCCCCCTAGAAATACATCACCTTGGCAATTTGCACGCTCAAAATGTATATTCTATGACGCTGCAAAATGACAATTGTTTTGACGAATATATGCAATTCGAGGGTGCCAAGGTGCTGTATTTCGGGATGCCAATTAGTCCTCTCTATATTGTTCAATTACATTTCATCCCACAAAAGTAAATACGTACAGAAATCATCCTTAATAACCAAAGATTTTTGTTGAAGAAAAAAATCAATACCCTAAGCTAGAATCAAGAGAATAAAATGCAAACCAATGATAACTCAACGTACGTACTTTAATGGCCAAACTAGTAAACTAGAAGGAAATGAATACGCCCAATCCGGTGGTGGCCAAAATATATTGGAATAATCAAAATCAATAATATCTCGCCCAACACTAATAACCTCAAGTTGAAATGCTTTAACATCCCCAAATTTACCCCCAAAATATGTACGATATATCAAGTTCTTTCTACACGTATCATCACCTCAAATAACTGATGTAGATGCAGAAAAGTTCTTATGACTACCCAAGAACAATAATCTATATCCCAAGTTAGTTAATTTCACCCATTCACCTGCTTTTACATCCATCCTAAACACATCAACTTATGATCGACAAACTTATAGGCATCACGATACCCAACCAATAACAACAAATCAACATCAGTGTTAACAAGTAATTTTGTTCCATCTCCACTAGATATGCAATTTGAAATACCAGTCACACTCAAATTTTCGATATTCAAAAGATATAGTGTACAATTAGAATCAAGCGCATATAATCTCCTTCCTCTAAGAATAACATCTACATACCCATACCTTGAAATTTTACCAATCCGTGACCATATGTTATCGCCGTTTTTACAAACAACCAAATCCCTGTCCAAGACAATTGACAAAACCACAAAATCATCATCAACCGAATTATTCCTCAACGATGCAGCTTTCTTAACACCAGTATTCATTCTTCCATATCTATGTTTATAATTGGATGACAAAAGATTATACTCTTCCACAATGCAAAAAATTTTCTATGACTACCCAAGAACAATAATCTATCTCCCAAATTAGTTAATTTCATCCATTCACCTGCTTTTACATCCATCCTAAATACATCAAAGTTATGGGCCACAAACTTATAGGCATAACGATACCCAACCACTAACAACAAATCAACATCAATGTTAACAAGTAATTTTGTTCCATCTCCACTAGATATTGAATTTGAAATATCAATCACACTCAAATTTTCGATATTCACAAGATATAGTGTACAATTAGAATCAAGCGCATATAATATCCTTTCTCCAAGAATAACATCTACATACCCATACCTTGAAATTTTACCAATCCGTGACCATCTGTTATCGCCTTCTTACAAACAACCAAATCCTTGTCCAAGGCAATTGACAAAATCACAAAATCATTATCAACCGAATTATTCCGCCACAATGCAGCTTTCTGAACTCCAGTATTCATTCTTCCATATCTATGTTTATGATTGGATGACAAAAGAGTATACTCTTCCACAATGCAGAAAAGTTGCTATGACTACCCAAGAACAATAATCTATCTCCCAAATTAGTTAATTTCATCCATTCACTTGCTTTTACATCCATCCTAAACACATCAAACTTATGATCCACAAACTTATAGGCATCACGATACCCAACCACTAACAACAAATCAACATCAGTGTTAACAAGTAATTTAGTTCCATCTCCACTAGATATTGAATTTGAAATACCAGTCACATTCAAATTTTCGATATTCACAAGATATAGAGTACAATTAGAATCAAGCGCATATAATATTCTTCCTCTAAGAATAATATCTACATACCCATACCTTGAAATTTTACCAATCCGTGACCATTTGTTATCGCCATTTTTATAAACTATCAAATCCCTGTCCAAGAATATTTACAAAACCACAAAATCATTATCAACCGAATTATTCCTTCACAATGCAGATTTCTGAAATCCAGTATTCATTCTTCCAAATCTATGTTTATGATTGGATGACAAAAGAGTATACTCTTCCACAATGCAGAAAAGTTGCTATGACTACCAAAGAACAATAATCTATCTACCAAATTAGTTAATTTCAACCATTCACCTGCTTTTACATCAATCCTAAACACATAAAACTTATGATCCACAAACTTATAGGCATCACGATACAGTGTTAACAAGTAATTTTGTTCCATCTCCACTAGATATTGAATTTGAAATACCAATCACATTCAAATTTTCGATATTCACAAGATATAGTGTACAATTAGAATCAAGCGCATATAATCTCCTTCTTCTAAGAATAACATATACATACCCATACCATTAAATTTTACCAATCCGTGGCCATTTGTTATGGCCAATTTTACAAACAACCAAATCCCTGTCCAAGGCAATTGACAAAACCACAAAATCATTATCAACCGAATTATTCCTCCACCATGCAGCTTTCTGAACTCCAGTATTCGTTCTTCCATATCTACGTTTATGATTGGATGACAAAAGAGTATACTCTTCCACAATGCAGAAAAGTTGCTATGACTACCCAAAAACAATAATCCATCTCCCAAATTAGTAAATTTCACCCATTCACCTGCTTTTACATCCATCATAAACACATCAAACTTATGATCCACAAACTTATAGGCATCACGATACCCAACCACTAACAAAAAATCAACATCAGTGTTAACAAGTAATTTTGCTCCATCTCCACTAGATATTGAATTTGAAATACCAGTCACATTCAAATTTTCGATATTCAAAAGATATAGTGTACAATTAGAATCAAACGCATATAATCTCCTTCTTCTAAGAATAACATATACATACCCATACCTTGAAATTTATCAATCCGTCACCATTTGTTATCGCCATTTTTACAAACAACCAAATCCCTGTCCAAGGCAATTGACAAAACCACAAAATCATTATCAACCGAATTATTCCTCCACAATGCAGCTTTCTGAACACCAGTATTCATTATTCCATATCTATGTTTATGATTGTATGACAAAAGAGTATACTCTTCCACAATGAAGAAAAGTTGCTAAGACTACCCAAGAACAATAATCTATCTCCAAAATTAGTTAATTTCACTCATTCATCTGCTTTTACATCCAACCTAAACACATCAAACTTATGATCCACAAACTTATAGGCATCACGATACCCAACCACTAATAACAAATCAACAGCAGTATTAACAAGTAATTTTGTTCCATCTCCATTAG
Source organism: Penstemon barbatus (assembly GCA_003313485.2). Classification (NCBI taxonomy): domain Eukaryota; kingdom Viridiplantae; phylum Streptophyta; class Magnoliopsida; order Lamiales; family Plantaginaceae; genus Penstemon; species Penstemon barbatus. Next base: position 72,271,272 of record CM064879.1, read on the forward strand.
ATATTGAATTTGAAATACCAGTCCAATATCTAGTGGAGATGGAACAAAATTACTTGTTAACACTGATGTTGATTTGATGTTAGTTGTTGGGTATCGTGATGCCTATAAGTTTGTGGATCATAAGTTTGATGTGTTTAGGATGGATGTAAAAGCAGGTGAATGGGTGAAATTAACTAATTTGGGAGATAGATTATTGTTCTTGGGTAGTCATAACAACTTTTCTGCATTGTGGAAGAGTATAATTCGATTGATAAAGATTTTGTGGTTTTGTCAATTGCCTTGGACATGGATTTGGTTATTTGTAAGAATGGCGATAACAAATGGTCTCGGATTGTTAAATTTGAAGGTATGGGTATTTAGATGTTATTTTTAGAGGAAGGAGATTATATGCGCTTGATTCTAATTGTACACTATATCTTGTGAATATCGAAAATTTGAGTGTGACTAGTATTTCAAATCCAATATCTAGTGGAGATGGAATAAAATTACTTGTTAACACTGTTGTTGATTTGTTGTTAGTGGTTGGGTATCGTGATGCCTATAAGTTTGTGGATCATAAGTTTGATGTGTTTAGGATGGATGTAAAAGCAGGTGAATGGGTGAAATTAACTAATTTGGGAGATAGATTATTGTTCTTGGGTAGTCATAGCAACTTTTCTGCATTGTGGAAGAGTATATTCTTTTGTCATATAATCATAAACATAGTTATGGAAGAATGAATACTGGTGTTCAGAAAGCTGGATTGTGCAGGAAAAATTCGGTTGATAATGATTTTGTGGTTTTGTAAATATTCTTGGACAGGGATTTGGTAGTTTATAAAAATGGCGATAACAAATGGTCACGGATTGGTAAAATTTCAAGGTATGGGTATGTAGATATTATTCTTAGAGGAAGAATATTATATGCGCTTGATTCTAATTGTACACTATATCTTGAGAATATCGAAAATTTGAATGTGACTGGTATTTCAAATTCAATATCTAGTGGAGATGGAACAAAATTACTTGTTAACACTGATGTTGATTTGTTGTTAGTGGTTGGGTATCGTGATGCCTATAAGTTTGTGGATCATAAGTTTGATGTGTTTATGATGGATGTAAAATCGGGTGAATGGGTGAAATTAACTAATTTGGGAGATGGATTATTGTTCTTGGGTAGTCATAGCAACTTTTCTGCATTGTGGAAGAGTATACTCTTTTGTCATCCAATCATAAACATAGATATGGAAGAATTATTACTGGAGTTCAGAAAGCTGCATTGTGGATTAATAATTCGGTTGATAATGATTTTGTGATTTTGTCAATTGCCTTGGACAGGGATTTGGTTGTTTGTAAGAAGGCTATAACAGATGGTCACGGATTGGCAAAATTTCAAGGTATGGGTATGTAGATGTTATTCTTGGAGAAAGGATATTATATGCGCTTGATTCTAATTGTACACTACATCTTGTGAATATCGAAAATTTGAGTGTGATTGGTATTTCAAATTCAATATCTAGTGGAGATGGAACAAAATTACTTGTTAACATTGTTGTTGATTTGTTGTTAGTGGTTGGGTATCGTGATGCCTATAAGTTTGTGGACCATAAGTTTGATGTATTTAGGATGGATGTAAAAGCAGATGAATGGATGAAATTAACTAATTTGGGAGATAGATTATTGTTCTTGGGTAGTCATAGAAAATTTTCTGCATTGTGGAAGAGTATAATCTTTTGTCATCCAATTATAAACATAGATATGGAAGAATGAATACTGGTGTTAAGAAAGCTGCATCGTTGAGGAATAATTCGGTTGATAATTATTTTGTGGTTTTGTCAATTGCCTTGGACAGGGATTTGATTGTTTGTAAGAATGGCGATAACAAATGTTCTCGGATTGGTAAAATTTCAAGGTATTGGTATGTATATGTTATTTTTAGAGGAAGGAGATTATATGCGCTTGATTCTAATTGTACACTATATCTTGTGAATATCGAAAATTTGAGTGTGACCGGTATTTCAAATTTAATATCTAGTGGAGATGGAACAAAATTACTTGTTAACACTGTTGTTGATTTGTTATTAGTGGTTGGGTATCGTGATGCCTATAAGTTTGTGGATCATAAGTTTGATGTGTTTAGGATGGATGTAAAAGCAGGTGAATGGGTGAAATTAACTAATTTGGGAGATAGATTATTGTTCTTGGGTATTCATAGCAACTTTTCTGCATTGTGGAAGAGTATACTCTTTTGTCAACGAATCATAAACATAGATATGGAAGAATGAATACTGGTGTTCAGAAAGCTGCATTGTGGAGGAATAATTCGGTTGATAATGATTTTGTTGTTTTGTCAATTGCCTTGGACAGGGATTTGGTTGTTTGTAAAAATGGCGATAACAAAATGGTCACGGATTGGTAAAATTTCAAGATATGGGTATGTATATGTTATTCTTAGAAGAAAGAGATTATATGCGCTTGATTCTAATTTTACACTATATCTTGTGAAGTTAACAAGTATTTTTGTTCCATCTCTACTAGATAGTGAATTTGAAATACCAGTCACACTCAAATTTTCGATATTCACAAGATATAGTGTACAATTAAAATCAAGCAAATATAATATCCTTCCTCTAAGAATAAAATCTACATACCCATACCTTGAAATTTTACCAATCCGTGACCATTTGTTATCGCCATTCTTACAATCAACCAAATCCCTGTCCAAGGCAATTGACAAAACCACAAAATCATTATCAACCGAATTATTACTCCACAATGCAGCTTTCTGAACTCCAGTATTCATTCTTCCATATCTATGTTTATGATTGGATAACAAAAGAGTATACTCTTCCACAATGCAGAAAAGTTGCTATGACTACCCAAGAACAATAATTCATCTCTCAAATTAGTTAATTTCACCCATTCACCTGCTTTTACATCCATCCTAAACACATCAAACTTATGATCCACAAACTTATAGGCATCACGATACCCAACCACTAACAACAAATCAACATCAGTGTGAACAAGTAATTTTGTTCCATCTCCACTAGATATTGAATTTGAAATACCAGTCACATTCAAATTTTCGATATTCACAAGATATAGTGTACAATTAGAATCAAGCGCATATAATCTCATTCTTCTAAGAATAACATATACATACCCATACCTTGAAATTTTACCAATCCGTGACCATTTGTTATCGCCATTTTTACAAACAACAAAATCCCTGTCCAAGGCAATTGACAAAACCACAAAATCATTATCAACCGAATTATTCCTTCACTATGCAGCTTTCTGAAATCCAGTATTCATTCTTCCAAATCTATGTTTATGATTGGATGACAAAAGAGTATACTCTTCCACAATGTAGAAAAGTTGCTATGACTACCAAAGAACAATAATCCATCTACCAAATTAGTTAATTTCAACCATTAACCTGTTTTTACATCAATCCTAAACACATAAAACTTATGATCCACAAACTTATAGGCATCACGATACAGTGTTAACAAGTAATTTTGTTCCATCTCCACTAGATATTGAATTTGAAATACCAGTCACATTCACAAGATATAGTGTACAATTAGAATCATACGCATATAATCTCCTTCTTCTAAGAATAACATATACATACCCATACCTTGAAATTTTACCAATCCGTGGCCATTTGTTATCGCCATTTTTACAAACAACCAAATCCCTGTCCAAGGCAATTGACAAAACCACAAAATCATTATCAACCGAATTATTCCTCCACAATGCAGCTTTCTGAACTCCAGTATTCGTTCTTCCATATCTACGTTTATGATTGGATGACAAAAGAGTATACTCTTCCACAATGTAGAAAAGTTGCTATGACTACCCAAAAACAATAATCCATTTCCCAAATTAGTAAATTTCACCTATTCACCTGGGTTTATATCCATCCTAAACACATCAAACTTATGATCCACAAACTTATAGGCATCACGATACCCAACCACTAACAAAAAATCAACATCAGTGTTAACAAGTAATTTTGTTCCATCTCCACTAGATATTGAATTTGAAATACCAGTCACATTCAAATTTTTGATATTCACAAGATATAGTGTACAATTAGAATCAAACGCATATAATCTCCTTCTTCTAAGAATAACATATACATACCCATACCTTGAAATTTTACCAATCCGTGACCATTTGTTATCGCCATTTTTACAAACAACCAAATCCTTGTCCAAGACAATTGACAAAACCAGAAAATAATTATCAACCGAATTATTCCTCCACAATGCAGCTTTCTGAACACCAGTATTCATTCTTCCATATCTATATTTAAAATTCATTTACAAAAGAGTATACTCTTCCACAATGCGGAAAAGTTGCTATGACTGCCCAAGATCAATAATCTATTTCCCAAATTAGTTAATTTAACCCATTCACCTGCTATTACATCCATCCTAAACACATCAAACTTATGATCAACAAATCAACATCAGTGTTAACAAGTAATTTTGTTCCATCTCTACTAGATATTGAATTTGAAATACCAGTCACACTCAAATTTTCGATATTCACAAGATATAGTGTATAATTAGAATCAAGCGCATATAATATCCTTCCTCTAAGAATAACATCTACATACCCATACCTTGAAATTTTACGAATCCGTGACCATTTGTTATCGCCATTCTTACAAACAACAAAATCTCTGTGCAAGGCAATTGACGAAACCACAAAATCATTATCAACCGAATTATTCCTCCACAATGCAGCTTTCTGAGCTCCAGTATTCATTATTCCATATCTATGTTTGTGATTGGATGACAAAAGAGTATACTCTTCCACAATGCAGAAAAGTTGTTATGACTACTCAAGAACAATAATCTATCTCCCAAATTAGTTAATTTCACCCATTCACCTGCTTTTATATTCATCCTAAACACATCAAACTTATGATCCACAAACTTATAAGCATCACGATACCCAACCACTAACAACAAATCAACATCAATGTTAACAAGTAATTTTGTTCCATCTCCAATAGATATTGAATTTTTAAATATCAATTACACTCAAATTTTCGATATTCACAAGATATAGTGTACAATTAGAATCAAGCGCATATAATATCATTTCTCCAAGAATAACATCTACATACCCATACCTTGAAATTTTACCAATCCGTGACCATCTGTTATCGCCTTCTTACAAACAACCAAATCCCTGTCCAAGGCAATTGACAAAATCACAAAATCATTATCAACCGAATTATTCCTCCACAATGCAGCTTTCTGAACACCAGTATTCATTCTTCCATATCTATGTTTATGATTAGATGACAAAAGAGTATACTCTTCCACAATGCAGAAAAGTTGCTATGTCTACTCAAGAACAATAATCTATCTTCCAAATTAGTTAATTTCACCCATTCACCTGCTTTTATATCCATCCTAAACACATCAAACTTATGATCCACAAACTTATAAGCATCACGATACCCAACCACTAACAACAAATCAAAATCAGTGTTATCAAGTAATTTTGTTCCATCTCCACTAGATATTGAATTTGAAATATCAGTCACACTCAAATTTTCGATATTCACAAGATATAGTGTACAGTTAGAATCAAGCGCATATAATCTTCTTCCTCTAAGAATAACATCTAAATACCCATACCTTGAAATTTTACCAATCCGTGACCATTTGTTATCGCCATTCTTACAAACAACCAAATCCATGTCCAAGGCAATTGACAAAACCACAAAATCATTATCAACCGAATTATTCCTCCACAATGCAGCTTTCTGAACACCAGTATTCATTCTTCCATATCTATGTTTATGATTAGATGACAAAAGAGTATACTCTTCCACAATGCAGAAAAGTTGTTATGACTCTCCTAGAACAATAATATATCTCCCAAATTAGTTAATTTCACCCATTCACCTGCTTTTACATCCATCCTATTCTGAATTTACAAACAACCCGATTATGAATTTTCCTAAATTTTTTTATTTTTTAAATTATTTAATGTTAAAAATAAACTAAAAATTCTTGTAAATTATGATATTTGAACACCTAACCTCTTAGGTGAAAGATAACTTTCTTACCATTTGAGCTATATCATTTTTGTTAAACTTTTATTACGAAAATTTATAAATTATAGAAATTTGTTGCCAAATTTATTTATAAATTATATATTATGAATGAAAATTAATACTCAAATAATAATTTTTTTACTAAAATTTGTTCTATAAAATATTTATTTCCAATATTATTTAGGATAAAAAGTCAAATCGATATATTATGCAAATTTGATTTTGAATACTAGACTCTCGAACGTAACCATAACCATATTTTAATATTTTTAAAATTCAGGCAGTTGTAAGAATAGCGGCTTCATAAGGGCATCTCTAGTGTATAAGGGGGAAAGTGGATTTGGGGGTTTTTGAATCTAGGGGGGGTGGGGAAATGAGAAAAAATGTATGAAGGGAAGAAAAAGCTATTCTCCCCTTCAAATCCATTCTCACCGCTTGAAAGCGGTGAGGCAATCAACGTTGAGCTGAATGCACTCGTCAGCCCAGCCCAATTTTTATTTTATTTCTTTTTTCTTTTTTAAATAAAAATCTTTTAATTTTAAAAAAAATTCTTTAAAATACCTTATTAAATAAAATGTAATTCTTATTTAATCTTAATTTTATTTAATTTGTGTACTATTTTTAAAAAGTTAATTTTAGTATAAAAATGTAACTTTTATTTAATAAAATCAAATTTAATGTAACTAATATGTTGGAAAATTTAATGTGAATATAAAATTATTTTTATTATTTCCAAATCATATCAATCAAGTATTTAATTGGTGTATTATTGTGCATCAATTTTAATATCCCTTTAAAAGTTAATTATTAGAAACTCAAATTTAATTTATTTAATAAAATTGAAACCTTAAAAGAACTTTTTTTTTTATAATAAACCTTAAAAGAACTTAATGAACCTTACATATGATTCGTTAAATAAAAAACAACATAACCCTGACAATTAGACATCTAAAATAAATACGATTACATATGATCGCCATTTGGACCGTGTATTGCCCACACATGATTTGGGGATAGTTTCTTAATTTATTGGTTGTCACCTATTTAACTATTGTATTGTTGTGTTTTTTTTTATAAAAATATTTGTTGATATTGTTATTATTATTGTCAATCTTAAATTATATCTTATTGTTATTAATTATTATTTATTTATAATACGAGTTAATTATTTATTATTATTGCTATTATTATTATTATTATTATTATTATTATTATTAAGTGAGAGTGGGGAAAATTGAGAATTTTAATTAAATGAAATTGATAGATTGATACATTTTAGATGACTTATGAAAATGAAAGGGGAAGCTGGACTTGAATTCTGAGGGGAAGCTGGACTTGGGCTGAGGGGAACACTGGAGATACCCTAAGTGTTAAGTATCCAGGAATAGACACCATCCTGGTGTTAATTGTCACGATTAGCTTCCGTGCAACAGTAAATTATTTTTATTAAACAGTAATTTTGTGTCAATAAAAGAATAGTGAATCGCACTTTTGATCCCTTTTATGATTTGACTTTATCACTTTCGTTTCTTTTAAATTTTTCGTAGCAGATGTGTCCCTCTTATCAATATAGTGTATCATATTAGTTCTTCTTATCATTGTAATGTAACACATTCGTCCCTCTTAACTTTTTTGTAGCAGATTCGTCCCTCTTATCATTGTAGTATAACACATAAGTCCCTCTTAAATCCAAATTACATCCATTTTAGGAGGTAAAATTTATTTTTGGCCCTCTAAAGTGGTAGCATTATAAAATTGGCTCTTTTATTGTGTTACCTCGATAAAATACGTCATTTATTGTGTCATCATCTTTCAATTTCAATCCTTATCACCGAATTATTTTAATTAACGCAGAAAATCATTAATTTATGACTTGTTTGACCGAAAAATTAATTTTTTTACCAAAAATCACCAATTTATGTTTAATCTAATCGAAAATTTTAATTTTAAAGTGCCAATTAAAATTTAAGAATTTCATATTCTTAATCCAATTTGAATGTCCAATTCATGTGGTAGGTCTATAGCTTCAATTTTTGATAAAAAATCAGTTAAAGTTCGTTTCCCCCATAAATGAAAGATACCTATTTTTATTTATAAACAAATAAATAGGTCAAATTCACATCACATTTGCCTCAAATTTATACAAATTTCATTGTACGATTGTAATCTAAAATAAAAATTAAAGTTATAGACCTATCAAGTGATTTAGACTTGAAATTTTGGAGTCATAACATGAATTTTTCAATCTTAAAGTGTCACTTGGCGAATTATATTGTTTGCTAAAATTAAATTTTCAGTCAGATTGGACACAAATTGATGACCTCCGGCGATAATTAAAATTTTTTGATGATAAGAACTGAAGTTGATAACGTCGACACAATAAATGACATATATTGTCGAGGTACCACAATAAAGGGCCAATTTTGAAAAGCAGCCACTTTATATGATCAAAAATGAAATTTTGCTTCTATTTTAGGATGTATTTTAAATTTAAGAGGGATCAATGTGTCACACTACATTGATGAAAGGGATGAATCTGCTATAAAAAATTTAAGAGGGATGAATGTATTACACTATATTGATAAGAGGGACTAATGTGATACACTATATTGATAAGAGGAATGCATCTACTAAGAAAAATTTAAAAGGGACGAAAGTGATAAAGTCATACCAGAGGAACCAAAAGTGCAATTCGCTCATAAAAGAATATCTCCAAGAATCATAAACTTGATTGTTCTTCTTTTACAAAGTCTTTTTCTGCTGATACAGAAAAATGTAAAGTCTACTGTGTAAGTGTGTATTATATTATCTGTTCTGTTTACCAATTCAAAGGGGAAAATTGCTTTATTGGTACCATAGGATAGGCTGACTTGTACTTTTGGTACCATTGGATATGAAAATACAAATTTGGTACCATCCATAGGATATGTTTTCATTGCAATTTTGGTACCAAACCCAATTTTTCTACAAAGTTAATGACAATTTACCCCCTATGAAATTCATAATGTTCAATTTATCCCTCTATAATTTGAAAAAAATCAATTTACCCCCTGTAAAATTTTAATGATAATGAAGCAATTTACCCCCTTCAGCCGGAGATTGTAACTCACTTGCCGAAATTGAGAGTATGCATGCAAACTATTTTATTTAACATAGGGGGATAAATTGCCACATTTATCATAACACAATGGGTAAAAAATCACATTATCATAATAAAAGTGGATTAAGTGCCGCCTATAAAAATATCAGGGAGGCGATGTGAAATTTTTACAAAATTTCAAGGGGTAAAATGCTTTTTTTAAAATCACGAGGGGTTAAATTGAACATTATGCATTTAGTAGGGGGTAAATTGCCATTAACTTTGTAGAAAAATTGGGTTTGGTACCATAATTGCAATGAAAACCTATCCTATGGTACCAAATTTGCATTTTCATATCCAATGGTACCAAAAGTGCAAGTCAGCCTATCCTATGGTACCAAAAAAGCAATTTTCCCCAATTCAAAGATATTTGGTTTATGTGTTCAAGTTCTAGTCTTTTGTAATATGTATGTATTGCAACTTCATACCTCAAACTTCATTTTTCCATATCAAGTACCAAAAACCAGCTGAACATAAATCAGATATTATGCGTTAGCTTCCCCAATGTTCTTCTCTACTGCCATTGAACAACAATAATGCAATTATTTATCATTAAATGTGATTCATTGAAATGCTATACTGGATCACATTCAATTTCACGTGCCAATAAAACATCCCAAGGTTATAACTACTAAAGAAAGAATTCAGCCTCGACCTTAGTTTTATGCTTAAAGTTGAGACAATCACGGGAAAATGCAAGATACTCTCCTATGTTATGCTAAACCTGCAAAAAACTACCAAGTGAAATTTTTATTGCGTCAAACTTCCTTGTGTTATCAAAAATCCTGCAAAAAACATCCAATTTGTAAAAAATAGGTCGATTTGAATCGACATTTTTCAAGAAATTAGTTTAAAAATATATCACGTGAAGTTGGAGGGACCAACTTAAGTGTTTTAAAAATTATTTCTTGAAATATGTCGAACTAGAACGAGCGATTTTTAACAAATTGGGTGATTTTTGCAGGGTTTATGAAAGCACAAGGAAGTTTGGCGCAATAAAAATTTCACAGGGTAGTTTCTTGCATGTTTAGCATAACACAGGGGACTATTTTGCATTTACCCCGACAATCACATAAACCAAAGAATAGTTAACGAGGTGTAATTGACTAACTGAGAGAAGAAATGTCGACCGCGTCTGGAATCTTGAATGTGTCTGCTGCCCCAAATTTCCTCCACTCAGTACCAACATAATTGTCTTCATCATCGCTATATGTTTCATCAGCTTCCTGAGTGGTTGAAGTTGAAGCGTCAAAGACACTTTTGGATATGCAATCATGGGCAGCAAGCATCTTTACTTGTCCATGATGAGATATTTCTACAAACACTGTTTCATCGTTCACTGGTAGAGGTTGTTTCCAAGGTTCTCCATCAATACTCATGTAAGTCTCACTCTCTGCACCTTTATGGAACTCAAATCGAATACGGTGTACCTGCCAATAATTTAGTAGGTTACATAAAAGTAATTTTCCTACATTTAATTGTTAGGACAGTTCTCCAACCAGATGAATATTCTTAACCAGACCAGACACCCATCCAACCAAATGAAGTGTATTTCATTATAAGTTTTGATTGATCAGTCTCCTAAGAGTGTGATACACTTGCCATGCGGATGTTTTTGTTCGATCAAACCCCCCAATATAATATAGGGCACCTACCATGAAGCCTTGAAATCATGTAACAACATAAGCAATTAATTCGAACCTGTGCAAGACGCGTTCCATGTCTATTTGGAGCAAGTGAAACTAGTCCATGCCAAGCTCTAAAACTAACAATCTCAAGGAGGCCATCATCCACGTAAAGTGGAGTTAAGTCTCTCTGCGTAACAGTATCAAGTTTAATCAGAACAAAATTTTTTTAGTAAAATGATAGGTCTTTATTGAGACTACTTACATCACGTCTATCGTTAATGTTTGGAGTTCCCCAAGGATTTAGTCCACCAGAAAAGCTTGGTAAATTAAGGCATACAATTGACCTTATACTGTATGTTTTGAAGAAAAGACACCGTTATAGTAACTTCTTGTTATTTCTTCAGGAATAAAATTTAGAAGCTATTTCTTATAATGTGCAAAAAGGCTGTACCTGTTAGGAATTCTGAGTTCTTGCCAACCACCGTGCCTTTTCATGATCTTAACCTTGCAAAGATGAGCTATATCCCTGCATCATAATTATTTACTTGTACCAAATAGAGACAGATAGAGGGCAACCATATAACGATTTAACAAGTAACACGTTCCTCTTTCGTGGATTCATTTCAATTTTAAGCTAAAACCTGTATTGATATTGAAGAAAGCATATTATAAGCTGACCTTGAAGAAGGGTGAAAGAGAGAAGCAAGAAACCATCCTTGTGATATACCCTAACATGCAACAAACAAGAATCTCTTCACCAGAAGGATTTATACTAGTTTTACGATGCCTAATTTTAGAGCATGAAGCTATCATCAAGAAACTAGAACTAGAAGGTCTTTTACTACAAATATTTTTTATATAAACAAGAAAAAACTTATTTCCAGACTATCAAGAACAATGAGCAATTAACACAAGCAAAACTATTACGTACATTTAAAAAGCATGATATTTAAAAAAGAAACGACAAAAATATACGAGTATCACCTTTATATATGTAGACTGCCTAGAAACGTATTCGATTAATTAATAAAATCACTTAATTGGATACCATGATGATTCTAGAAAATAATACTTGTACAAGTTTAGATGCTATCCAAATAATACCTGATTAATTAGTTGATTTCTGAATTTCTCTGGATGCAGCTTTCTCTCAGAGTGGAATGCATAAGAAACTTGTGCATCCATCCCTGAAGAACAGAAAAGTAGGACAATAAAGTATAGGAATTTTTTTTAACAAATAACTATATAATACAATAGCAATGATTAATTTAGTAGAAATCTTAAGTCAACCACACACTATCTGTTCACATTTCTGTAGATCATAGAGAAGGGGGACAAATTATTCATCAATTTTTCATGGATTTATTCACTCACCCATGCTGAAGTAGTTCCAAAATCCACCACGGAATGTGTCATAACCTCCCTGAAACGTTTTAAAAATTAAAACACGAACATCAGTTTCTTCAAAGGTTTAGCATAGAAATCAATAGGTTAAGAAAAGGCAAATAACCACAATGAGATCATCTGTTGATGAACCCCGATTAAATGCATGCAGTGAATGTGGTAACTCCAGAGGTGCAATTGGATCACAAGATCCTTCTTTTGGTGCACTCATCCGCATGAGAATATGCCAACTATTGCTTGCACAATCAAAAACAATTCTTCAGATTCATATCAGTTAATTGTACTAGATGTCCTAACTCCTAAATTATTTGAAGTTCGTGTATCTTCAAGAAAACAAAGAGTTATAACTATCAATGAAATACGTATTAGGAATGGAAATTACCTGTCCATCTTCATCTCTTTTGCTTCCCTCACTTTTTCCATGAACGAGAGCACAGAATTATGATCAGTTCCTGGATTTTTTTTACCCTGAAATCAATTCAAATGTTTAAGAGCAATATTGTTGAACATCTAATGTACAAGAGACATGAAGTTCCATCATTTAATTACAAAATAACAATTTTCCATACCCATCCAAATGCAAATGGAAGGTTGTTTCCAGTTCCCAAAGGCACGGTAGCAATTGGTGGTGGGTGCGACAATTTCAGATCAGAAACCACCCCAAGAAGCCAACCAGCTGTACCATCTTCACCAGCAACCTACATATTAAAAATCTTTCAGATGTTTCAAAAAAGATATACAATCGAACATCGATTGATTAACCTGAACAATTAGAGTATTTTAAAAGATCCCTTATCGCACAACTCACAATTATTTTCAATTTTTTCTCAAGTTCACGAGCAAACTCATCACCATTATTCTTGAGTTTTTCGAGATTGAGATAAACCCGATGTAGAACACTATCAGGAGATTCTTCTCCTACATCAAAAACCTGAAAAGAATAAGTTAGATCAGTGCATGTTAAATAAATTGTGTACATGAATGGATATACAATATGGACTTGTAACTTATTTCACCTGCGCTTTGTTTAGGATTGTTCGATATGTGATGAGGAGATCTCCACCAAGTTGACCACCACTTCTGGAATTGATAAATACCAAAAGAGGGCACTCGGGAACAATATCAGGGGAACATTCCTTCTCCGAGTGTGGCACAAGTATATAGCTAGGTATGTAAAACTGCTTTATATACTTCTCAGAATCAAGATTCAAACTTGTCACTCCTACTGCAGAACAAAGGGCTTTTGGTGTCAATTATTTGCCTGAAAAATATCTGCCTGAAAAATATCCCAATTGAACAAGGAAACACTTCTCAAATTAACTAAAACATTATTTTTTTTTAATTACAACTTCTCACATAATGTTCACCTAAAAAAATAACAAAAATTCCCCAGTTAACTTTAATAATTGGCAACAATCCCCTGTTTGTAAAAAGATTGACAATAACCCCTATTTGCAGTTACAAGTGTATTTCAAATGGGTGTAATATCCGAATAAAATGTCGATACAAGGGATTTTTTCTTTGCCAATTAGGCAGAGCACAGGGGATTCTTTTGCGATTAGCTCAACATAAATTCCCCATCTTTAAATCGAATAAACAAAACCCACAATTACTCAATCCACAACCATTCATTTCAAAAAAGGACCCCTGAGTTTTGAATTAAAATTACGTACCATTGACATCATCAAGAGAATCGAAACGTGAACTCAAATCAATGGAACTTGAACTGCTAAAGCTGGGACAAAGAGCGAGTTCCCGAAGGAGTTCTCTTTTGAGAGTGGCTTCAACAAGCCTTTCCCAGTTGTCGTACACCCTCGACATGTATGAAATATAAATGAACTCAATTCATTCCACTTGAAAAATATGTCTCGTCTTTCGGAAAGTGGTTTGGGAAAGTGGTCGAGGTTTGAGAAATAATCTTGATTTGCGTAATGTTGTTTGTTTGGGTTTTGGGAGAGTTGTTTGGGAAAGTAGCCGCAATTGTTACTTTTCTAGTATAGAGAGAAATAGAAATAGAGTAGAAAAGTGGTCTGTTTGTTTGGCCTTTTGGAAACTGATTTGAGAAAAAAATTACTGTAGCTTATTAATTGGGAAAGTGGTTAGATTGTTTATTTGGCCTTTCCGAAAACCGAATTTTTTTTCCGGAAAAGCGAGACAAACAGGCTTAAAGAAGACTTTTTGACTGGGGGGAAGAAACATAATTAGTTTCTTAGTTTCTCCACATGTTTTCAATTGTATTTGAAAGAAACATAGGACCCATTTGGATTGATGGATTTGAGTTGGATGGATTTTGAAATTCCTTGTCAAATCCATCGTGCTATTTGGATACAAAATTAAATCCATTCATTTGAAATTCTGGATTTTAGTCCAATGGATTTCAACCCAATTTTAAGTGGATTTGAAATTCCTCCTAAAACTAGTCATTTGAAATCCACTTAAAAAAAGATCCACATTGCATATTTTCAAAATTTGTAATTTGATCCCAAATTTTCAATAAACCTAAAATGCAATTCAGTCCAGAATTTTCAAAAAATTAAAATTTGCAATTTGGCTACTATTTTCAAAATTTCGAATTTCACTTTTGGTCCCTATATTTTCAATAATTGCAATTTTGACCCCAAATTTAATAAGAATCCAAAATTCAGTTCAGTCCAGAATTTAATAAATACAAATTTCAATTCAAACCCGGATTTTCAGGAACAAAATTTGCACTTTGGGTCCCTCAATTTTTGAATATTGCAATTTTTACACTAGATTTTTGAAAAATCAAGAATTGCAATTCAGTCCAGTATTTTAAGCAAAATAAATTTTCAATTCGGCCCCTGATTTTCAGAAATTCAAATTTACACTTTTGGTCCCTCAATTTTTGGAAATTACAATTTGACCCCAGATTTTTAAAAAACCAAGAATTGCGTTCAGTTCATAATTCTCATAAAATTAAAAAAATTCAATTTGGCCCCAGATTTTCAGAAATCCAAATTTACACTTTTGGTCCCTCAATTTTTAGAAATTACAATTTGACCCTAAATATTTGAAAACCCCAGAATTACAATTCAGTTTATTTCGGAAGATTTAAATTTTCATTTCGGCCCCTGATTTTCAGAAATTCAAAATTTCACTTTTGGTCCCTTAATTTTAAAAAATTGCAATTTGACCCCTTATTTTCGAAAAAATAAGAACTGCAATTCAGTCCATAATTTTCAGAAGATTAAAATTTTCAATTTGGCACCTGATTTTAAAAAATCCAAATTTGCACTTTTGGTCCCTTAATTTTCAAAAATTGTCATTTGACCCCAGATTTCCCAAAAACCCTGAGTTCCAATCCAGTCCAAAATTTTCAGAAAATTAAGATTTTCAATTCAGCCCCAAATTTTCTGAAATCCGAATTTGCACTTTTGGTCCCTCAATTTTCAAAAATTATAATTTTACCCCAAATCGATTTATGTGATTTTATCCCGATATCAACAACAAGAATTAATTGATAGAGCAAATTATAAGGCATGATTGAGAATTTCGAATAACACAAATGATATACCAAACAATGGATTTCAAATGAATGGATTTGAAATCCTTTGTAAAAAATTTTTATCCAAACAAGAGATTGCAAATGAATGGATTTCAAATCATTGAAATTTCAAATCTATTCATTTGAAATCCCTCTTCATTTCAAATCCACCCATCCAAATGGGCCCCTATGAAATTATTTAGTGCAATTGCTGCATATGTGTGGTGAATTCACTAATATACTTGGAACATATGGAGTAATAATTCATATTATTCATATCCTGGCAAATGTGAACATAACTTTTTAAAATCTTATTTTTTGGGAACATGGTCAGAATATGGGATGACGTGGATTATCACTCCATGTGTTTCAAGCGTATTGGTGGGTTGCACCACGTGTACTTGATGAGATGGTGCAATGGTTGCACTAAAATAATCTCTCGCTCCGAAGACGCCTCAATCATGACAATGGATCAAAAATTTGTTTTAAGTGGATGCTTAGGTTAGTCAAATATTAGAATTTTTTTGAGACTTTTCGGAAATATTATTAATTGGTTGTATCGAATCGAAATCGAAGTTTCGGTCCGGTAAATGGTACGTGCCTATTATCTAACCAGGTTTCCTTTCGGTTTTTGGTATTACCGGCCGGTTTATCGAACCGAACCGGAATACCGAAATTTTTAAATTTTTTTAATTCTATTCCTAATCTAAATGTCGAAGACTGAAAGTAAGGCTATCTCCATTGGGGGCGGACCTAGACAATTTTGGTTTGGGGGCGAGATTTATTTAAATAGCACTCGATATTTTTCAGTTATTGTGATAAAATGACAACTAATTGAAAATAAATAATATTGTATATTTATCTAATAAAAGGTGAAGAAATATATTATTGATTTTTTTAAAGAGTCCCATTCAACAAATGTCTCAAAATATTGAGTAATCTTAAAACACATAAATATTTTTACAACATAAATTCAGTTCTGTAAAAAAAAATGCTATAAAAATTATCAAAATTAATATTAAAACTTATTTTTCTTTATTGTATTGCATTTTATAAAATCAAATATTTACATTAATTTTAGTACATATGACCATATTACTGTTATATATTGATCCATATAGAAGAAAGAAAGAAAAATAGCTTATAAATTATAACTAATCCATATATTGAAAAGGGTGAAATACACTTTCCCCCCTTAAATTATGGGGGTGGCATTAATTACCCCCCTAAGTTATAGTCTTGAACATCTTATTTCAAAAATACCCCCGTCCCTTTTAAACAATACATTATTTCTTTATTAATTTATAAAAAAATATTTATGTTAATTATGAATTCATCCATCCACCAAATAATATTATATTTCTTCGATTTCCTTCGATTTTATGGACTCAAAATTTTTCTTTATTTCGTCTCATTTTTTCCTTTATTTATGTTTCAATTTGTTTTCTTTATTTTATGTTTCAATTTGTTTAATTTCTATCTCACTTTTTTTCTTTATATTTTTCTATGTTTTTATTTGGTGATAATTATCTCATTTATTATCGGTACGAGTTATTATTAAAAATAATGAGTAATTCTCCTTCAAAATTCTTTTTCGCAAAATTCAAGGTTGACACCAAGCAATATTATGTTTTAATTTCTTCATTTCTTCATCAATTTTTTTATTAATTTTGAATACATCCATCCACCAAACAATATTAAATTTCAATTTCTTCATTTATTTTGTTTCTTTTGGTTATAAAAAATGAGATGAAAATGAAGAAGAAATTGAAAAAAGTATGGGATAAAAAAATGAAGAAATTAAAATGTAATGTTGTTTGGTGGATGAATGGATTCATAATTTAATAAAAGAGACAATTTTAGTTTTATAAATTAATAAAGATATCTTTATTTATGAAAAGGACAGGGGTATTTTTGGAATATAAACTACAGAACTATAATAGAGGGGGTAAGTGTTACAATAGATACTTCAGGGGGTTAACTGATACCACCCCTATACTTTAACGGGGGAAAGTGTATTTCACCCTATTGATAACATAGAGAAAGATTGATATATCATATATAGTGTTGGTCTCAAGTGGTCAGATGAGGTCTAGAGGGGGGGGGGTGAATAAACATCTGAAAATTTTGACTTTAAAACTTTTTACAAGACTGTCAGCGGACTAAGCTGTTATAGAACAGTAGGCTGACTAAGCTGATCGCGAACAAATCTTTGAACAGCACAGTAGACCACTAATCTGATAATTACTTAGCTGATTTAGTCAAAATCAGTTTTAACACCAGGATACTTGCAGCGGATATTTTAAGTGTTTTTCACAAGTAAGCTTGGTAGATTGAAAGCTTTTATCCCCAGTTTTATCAAACTCCTTTAAAAATCTTTTTAAACAGTTTTTCAAGTGTTCTTATGCAGTTTAGAAAATATGCTAGAAAATAATGCAAGTTTGAATACACAAAATTTTTATAGTGGTTATATGGATTTAAATCCTTTAGTCCACACTTCCAAGTCACTTAGATCTTGGGTTATACTATAATCACAAAGTTTACAGTATACTCTGCTTGCGCCAATCAACAAAAGAAAAGGCCACAAGTGCGCAATAGGAAATCACATAGAAGATCTATTGTACAGAGACTTATCACTCTGATGAGGGGTAATTTGGGTCCCCTACCTTCGCAGGCTCGATGTAATTCGACCATCACCAGATCCTGCCCACAGGAATCAAGAGCTGGCCCAGGTTTCCTAACTATGTTCTGATCCATCGAGAGTCCGAGCTCGAAAGATGCTGTTGGGCCGAGCCTAGGCCCAAGCCCATCAATTCTGCTATAAATACCCCCATGCATTTATGACACCGGAGGAACTTCCTAAGGTGCTCTAGCTTCGAGACTGCTGCTCGGACTCACTTGGGAAATATAGTATAGATTCGGTCATTTGTATTTCGCTCTCTAGCTTGTACGGCATCCAATAATGCTCGAATAGGACCTTAAATACTTGTATTTGTACCCTGATATTTTGAATACAATTACTATCGGCCTTCGCTCTCATTTTACTATTATTACTATTGTATTGCAACCCACCCTTGATCGAACAAACGAAATCACGTAAGATCAATTGGCGCCCACCGAGGGGCCTTATTCGAGTATTAGACCGAAATATGCCTACTACGAGGAGAAATACGTATATCGGCAGATAGCCTTATTAGACAAAAACTCTGCTATTCAATATCCAAGACGATACTCCGACCATTGGCGCGTTCGTCATTTCGAGGACGAAAATATAACTTATGCGATGGATTTCCGAGCTTAAGATTAGTGGCTTAAACTATAATTACATAGCTCATTTATTTCATCAGTGGATTTATTTTCCGCGGAGGATCCATTCCCATAAGCGAATAAGAGATTGCATAGATATCGTCCGCAACAGATTAACGTAGAATTAATTCCGCTCACTCGATCGCCGGTTAATGTCAAAGGCTTAGAAGACTTATGGAGTTGCAGCTTATTATTAACGGTCGGAATTTATTTTTCCGATCTTCGTATTTGTTAACTTCAAAAAATAAATTTTTCGAATCAGTTATTTAAGGGATCAATCACTTGATCTCTATACATTACTTGTTGGCTATCTCTAGTTTTCTCAAGTCAGTTGGGATAAGTTGAGTATTCGGACAACAGCAACCGATTAGACAAATTCTCGAGCTAATGGTCGAATATTGGCAAAATCATTCTGACCAATAAAGGAATTCAAGTAATGAAATTCGATCAGAAACGAAGCTTTATCATTAAAATTCTTCAAACAAGTTACAAAGTAAAGCCTCGAATATAATTCGAGCTCAGGAAGTACAATACAATCACTACTACCCTATTACAACACCTTCGAATGTGTCTATCTTGTTTCAAGCTCGGTCTTCATTCCCTAAGATCGCTCCAGATGCAGAACTCAGCACTGAATTTCATGGGCGGTCGCTCGCCACCTGTCACACAGCCCTCTTCGAACAGGATAAAGGCTGGCTCACAGCTCCACTCCAAGGCTTCAGACCGACCTTAGGTCTTCATCTGTAAACAATGATTGAGACACTCAATCATTATTTACAGATTAATTCGAACCGGAGCAGCAAAGGGTTATCTCAGCAGAGGCACTCCAAGGGAACTCGAAGGAACTATCTCGTAAGAAAGCCCTCGAGGAAGCTGGTGCTTCAGATTTAAAGAACTCCTCTCAGGATAACCAGCTGCCCGATCAGATACAACGCCAGAATACCGGAATTCTAACCCGCACCAGACAAGATATGTCTGGAAAAACAGGTTGCCTGCCGGTATTCTAGGCGCATTTTCCTTTGCCTGTCGATATTCTAAGCGAAAAAGCTTATGCTAAAGGAGATGAGATCGAAAAACAGGGTTCTAAGTCTAATCTCAAACTCCTTTATTTTGGAGAGAATAGGGATCAAGTTTAAATCTCGACCCATAATGATCGGAGGAAGTATAAAGGAAAGAATAAGGAATGTCGTATGTATGAAGGGACCTATTTATAGTAGTGAAGTGTTTTGAATCAACGGCTAAAACAACGGATCGCGGACGGTTAGGATATCTGTATTAAATGAACTGACCCATGCGTTTCCCGAGGAATAGGGTCCTGTTTGGTTAGCAAGACACGGTCCAACGGTGTGCAAAGAAGGGCTTATTCGAAACATTCGTCCAAACAATGTTTCCGCTTACCAATCCAACTCCAGAAATAGATAATTAGAAATGTTACAGTTGAGAAAACTATGATTGATCTATTTGGAAAAAACTAGCAAGATATTCTACAGCGTTTCAAATTTGTTCGATAGAAATGATCGTTCACGATAAGTTTTTATTTAACTTCAAATCTACCCAGACATTAATATTCTTAGAGACCATTGTTCGGATATTTCATCGATAATCGTTCAGTAATATATGTGGTTGAAGTCATGAATACCTGATTATCTTTATTTCACTAAATAATACAAGAGTTCAGAAGGAAAATAGAAAAAGATACATCTCAAACATGGTACAAGCTAATGTATTACAAAAGAGCAATCCTATGAAAATTTCGGTTCCCTCTCCTATAGTCTACCCGAAATAACCTAGCCCCGAGTAGAGAATCTCCTTCGAATTCGCAGGCCTTTATTTGTATTTACAATCTTCCGAAGACAAAAAGGCAATCGCCCGGACTGTCGGATGACTATATTCTGAATCATTCTCTCCCCAGTACGTCTTCCTAAATGCATTGTTGCAACAGGTCTCTGATCGAAGACCTGCGCTATAAGTTGCGATTTCCATGATTCTGGCTTATTGGCCTTCCAGATCGATATTACTTTTGCCTGTCGATATTCTAAGCGAAAATCGGGTTAGAAGGCGGTCCCTCTTAAAAATTGTTCGAAGTCTGAGCTCAAAAAGTTGAATCGATTGAATAACGATCTGGATTACCATGATCGGACAGACAAAGTGCTGGTACAATGAGTAGGATAATCTCAACAAAGTGACAGCCTTATATAGTGAAAGTAAAGAAAATCCAGCGGCAGGTAATTCGTAAAATGAATGGACGAGATTTGTCGACCCTTGCAATTCTCAGTAAATGAGGAACTGTTTGGAAAAAATCAAACTTATCGAACTATGGAACTTATAAACAAAGAAAGTTTCTTAAACAAGGCATAAGACTTATTTATCAAGCCCTAAGGTTGTTCACTGTTGGTGGTTTCGCTATGATTCGTCTTTTCTCATGATTGCAGAAGAATATTATCTCAACAAAATTTATTTCGATCAAGATTATATATTCAGTGGAAACTAATCTCATCAAGATTCATATTCATTCATCTCCTTCATATATTATCGAGCTCAGTTCATCTATTGATCAATATTTTCTCGTCTCCATCTACTATTAAAAAAGGGTGAAAGTTGTTGCTACGACCCTCGAAAATCGACCAAGGGTGAAAGCCGTTGCTATGCCCCTTGGATCGAAAAGAATAAAAAAAGGGTGACGACCCTCGGGCTAAAAATGCTCTGATACGACTAAGGGTGAAAGCCGTTGCTATGCCCCTTAGATCGAAATTACTAACTGGGTGAAAGCCTCTGCTATGACCCTCGGGCTAAAAATGCTCTGATACGACTAAGGGTGAAAGCCGTTGCTATGCCCCTTAGATCGAAATTACTAAATGGGTGAAAGCCTCTGCTATGACCCTCGGGCTAAAAATGCTCTGATACGACTAAGGGTGAAAGCCGTTGCTATGCCCCTTAGATTGAAATTACTAAATGGGTGAAAGCCTCTGCTATGACCCTCGGGCTAAAAATGCTCTGATACGACTAAGGGTGAAAGCCGTTGCTATGCCCCTTAGATCGAAATTACTAAATGGGTGAAAGCCTCTGCTATGACCCTCGGGCTAAAAATGCTCTGATACGACTAAGGGTGAAAGCCGTTGCTATGACCCTTAGATCGAAATTACTATCCAAGATCAACCAGCATTCTATTCTATTATTTCTCCATGATTGTTCATAACCGTTGCTATGACCCTTAGATCAAAAAAATTATTATTCGAGAATCGATCAAGACCCTATTTTCGAATTTTTCTTCACGATTATTTGTCCGACTGGGGATTTGGCCCCTCAGATTGAAATTGTTACTCTAAGATCGATCTGGATTCTGATATTCGGTGCCTTAATAATTATGTATTTTATTAAGGAATAAAAGACTTCTACAGGTTATACTCCAAATTGAGAAATGTCGGTTTTCGTCTATTATCTAAATACTATTCAAAGTTGATGAAGAATAACACTTGTTCATATTTTTGAAGCAGAGAAATTGATGCTCGATGACAGTATACGAAAGCAATTCTACAGGGTAACAAGTAAGGATTATAAGAGAAATAAATATCTCATTCATGACATTCCAAACAGTTACAAAAGAGTTCGAAATTACAATAAGAATGAAGATCGAGCAAAGCTGAGACTTTACATTTAATGAAAGCCTATTACTAAGTATTCCTACGCTAGAATTTTTCCGTGATCAAAAGAGGAAGGCGGGGCTTGAACAACACTTCTACCTCTTCATCCATCACTTCCTCAGTATTTGCTCCACACAGGTCCAGCTCGAGAAATAGGGAAACAACCCCTAGAAAAAAAATTTCCACGCAATCTCGAAGGCAACATTCTTCAAGAAATATCTTGAAGAAGTAGAGATCGAGTGCAGGAAAACTCCTCCAGCAGTTGACCCACTATCCCGACTGGATAGAGGACAGGGTACAGGAAGTCGAGCCCGCCTCAAAGACTTGGAATCAGAGAGAGCTGGTCGCCTGCCGGTACCCCAGTCGCAGTTACTTTCGCCTGCCGATACCCTAGTCGAAATAAGTTGCCATCAGGAGATAGCGAAATTTATAAAGGAAGATAGTTCGAAGGAGAACCTCGAACAGTTCAGTCGGAGATAACAAACGAAACATGATGGCCAGAGAGAGTAAAATCTCAATCATAGTGCCGATCAGAAATGTTACTAAAATGTAAAATTTGAAGGTAACTACGGAACTATATATAGTGGAAGGGAAAGGCAATTAACGACTCAGATTTGAAAATACTAACGGCTGAGATATAAGCAGTAAATGCGCCGACCATTACAATTCCCGAGAATACTGAAACTGTTTCAAAAAAAAAAAAAAAAAAGAGAAGGCGAAGAAAATGTCAAAATTATTCCGCTCGAGTTCATCCTATCCGAATTCATCGTAGTCTCAGTTCCAACCATCAAAGAAAAATCATGAAAAAATCAAATTACAGCATGTAAAGAAAGCTCGGAGCAGTAATTGGTCCGAGAATAAGTAAAGCCGTTTTCTGAGAACATTGACAAGGGACAAATCTGTATATCCGAACGAGAGAGGAGCTTCATAACTGACCGATCCTATGAAATTTTTCGGCGGATGATAATGTCCTTACTCGACTAGGAGGGACCTGTCAGGCCAACAAATTTTCGACTGAGGTTGCAATTCTTCGAAAAGGAGAGGGGCAATACATCTCTTTCCCAGGAGAAATGTGAACATTTTATTAGGGACGTCAATCTCCGAAGCACTACCCGAAACATTTTCAAGAGAGAATCTAACAAACTGCGTCATACCCTCGAAAAACTTGACGACGAAGCCTCCCTAAACCGCAAGAGGCCTTGGGAACCACTTGGGTCGTGGATGGTCAGCAATAAAGCTTAGGGCCCTTCAGGATCGAAATAGTGTTCGCCTGCAGATACCCTAGTCGAAACAGGAATACAAATTTGACTATGATATGCAAAATAAGTCCTAACTCGAAATTCGAAATGTTCGGTCATACAACAAAATCTTTTAGTCAGCATGATCGAAGGAATCTGTTTTCAAAAATCTTATAAGTATGCAAAAAAGAGGAGCTCCATTTATAGGAACAATTCTCAAAAATCTAACGGCTAGCAGAAAGCAGAGGCAATGACCAAGATTAAAAGAATATTGTATTTCCCGAGAATTCAAGCGCGAAGAGAAAGCGATGTAATTTCGGAAATTAAGCAAAGTTGGTATACCAAGATCGAAGATCAAGAAAACAAACTAAAGCATGATCAGAGAAAGAACACATAAGAAGAACATGCAATTCGAGAAGAAAGTAAGTTATTACAAGCCATAGAAAATAAAATGTCTGAAAATTATTCATGATCGCACAGGTAAAAACAGTATAAACATATTACAAGTCCGGGTAAATAAAAAACATCTAAACAAGTTTATTCCCGGAGAAGATCTTTCGAAGCTCGGCGTTACGAGCCTCACATCCCGCTTTGAATCCGCGGTCATAGGCCTCCTTTTCTAGACGAGCGAACTCCTGTTTCTCCTGCTCATGAAAACTCTTCAGTTTCTCGAGCTCATCATTCAGCTGCTTGTGGATCTCTTCTCCATGCTCTTTAGCAGTCTTCTCACTCTCTAAAGCGAGCTTCTCTGCGAGGACACGCTCGAACTCGATTTTCTTCTCCTCCAGCGCGAGGGAAATAGCAGCACGCTGATTCGTTTCCCGCTCAGCAAACGTTTTAAGCTCAATAAAATCTTGTCCGGCCTGTTAAAAGGATCAGCATTGTAAAAAAAAAAAAAAAAAAAAAAAGAGAGAGAGAGAATAAATAAACATATGTACACCTGAAAAAGGAAGTGCTGCCCAGACTCGAACAACTCCTCTATGTTTCTCTCTTTGGACGTGTTTCTCTCCTTGGGCATGTTAGTTTCCGAAGAAGTAAAGTTAACTTGCAACAGATTATCCATGGGATCAGTCTTAGTAGAAGACCCATCTTTCAACTCCTCGGGCTGGAAAGAAGTAACTTTCGGAGGAATGGAGTCAACGAGGGATTCGGGAGGATTATCGATCTTCAAAGCTTCAGCAGAGGCCCCTCCACCAATCTCTAACTTGGATTTTTTGCTGAGATTCACTGCGGGAGGAGCGGTCGAAGCATCGGAAGATGACTTGCTGTCGATAGCAAGATTTTGTAAAGCCTCAATGGGAGTGACCCCGTCGGAATAAGGCCTCTTATTCCGAGAAGGAATAGAAGTCTTTTCTCGGACAGGATCTTTACTCGAAGAATCAACTACCCTCGGGGAAGAACCCCCGAGCGCAGCCTCGAGCTCTTCATCCAGAATGGACTTGCCGGAACTACCCTTAGTTTGCTTGGAGGTGGTTTTCTCTTTCTTACTTTCCCCCCCTTTAGAAGCTTTCGTGGAAGACGCAGAAGTTTTAGAAGAAGATTTGGAGGGTTTGACCTCCTTGACAGTTTTCTGCTCTTTGCTCGGATTCTTATTCTTCGAGCCACCAAACAGCTGCTTGGGGTCGATCGCTTTGCCCAGAATGTTTTCCATGATGAACACGAAGAGAGTTGAGAAATTAAAAGAGTACAAAATGTTGAGGAAGAGCTCCGATCTCTAAGAATGTTTCCTGACAAGATTTGAAGAGGTTCTGATATTTATAGACGCTAGATCATATAGTTGTTAATATTGGAATCGACGCGGCTGTCAAGAAAGATTCTATTTGGAATAAATAAATATCGAGCAGAGATCACGAGAAAATATCGAACTACGAGAGGCGGGTAATGCCTAAAACATTGACAAGGTTTGAATATACAAGTTATAAGAATTAAACCAAAAGGAAAACGATTCCGATTACAAAAATGGGTTACATACATATATGCATTCAACCCCTAACTACAAAACTATAGGTCACCCCCTTCGGCATGCTCGAACTCGGCATTTGGACCGACCCCACCTTCACCGCCACTGCCTAATGGATCGATCTGGCCGATGGGTCGATCATCTTTCGTATCCGATCCATCCTTTACGCTAACATCTTCCTTTTTTCCTGAAGTAGAAGGGCAATCGTCATTAGAGAACTCGAGCAAGTCAGGATTAAGCATTGGAACGCCATACTCTTCTACTAAGGGGGCAAAACGATGATCCTGCCACTTTATATCCGTCTTGGGTAAAGAGGAAGCCTTGTAATCCTTCCCTTCAGCATTTTTAAACGGGTTCATGTGCTGATAATATTCGTCCATATTGTCTGGAATTCTCTCGGCCGAAACCAATTGATGAACCCCTTTGTAGAAAATCGTTTGGAGAATCCCTCCCATTCTCCTTTGAACTAAGGGATCTAAGACATGAGATTCCAAGAATTCTCGTATGGCTGGAATCACAGCCTCATCTCGACCTTGGGCATACGCACGCTCGGAATCCTGCTTGGCTAGCTCGAGTTCGACCTTGATCTTCTTCAGTTCTTCCTCGAGGGCACTTCTCTCTTTAACGGACGCCAGCAAATCTTCCTCCACGGACGAGGAACGTTTCTTAGTAGCTTTTTCAAGCTCCTTCTTTATTTGAGATAACTCTTGTTGACTTTCTGCTAACTGAGATCGAAGAGTTTGATTATCGACGAAAATTTGCGCATACGCATCGTGAGCATCCTGTGACTCTTGCTCCAGCAAAGCTAAGCGATATGTTTGGGTGGCGAACAGATCTCCGATCTAAAAAGTAAGAAGAGTTAGCACAGAAATGTTAAGGGCACTAAAGAGAGAACAGTTGGTCAAAAGACAAGTATTTACCTCGTGATATGTCCTGGAGAAATCACTCAAAACCTCAAAATCCCCTTTGACGGACTGAAGCAGGATGTCCCGTTTAAACCGACTAGCCAAGTAGATCCTAGCGGCTTTATCAAATTCGTTCTCACCACCTGAATCTAGATCGGTTAGGATGGTACCATCTTCAGGATATCCAGCAGTCCTGCTACCACGGAGGTGCTCATCCATGAAATCCACCACATCAGGCTCGGACCTACCTTCTCGACATGGAACGGAATTAGAACTCACGCCAAAAGGTTTCACCCTCCTTGAGGGCCCGGGATATTCATCATTTCTTTTTCGACTTAGGAGCTTCTCATACTCCTGGACACCCTGAATTCGATTCCAAGAATGTTGACTATAGCCGACCGACGAAAGAACAGAAGTATCCGGGGAAAACAAAGTTCGAAGAGGTCCGGCAGTGGCAGAATTCAGGCAACTCATAGTGCCAACCCCTCTCAAATCGGGAATCGTAGCTGCTATGACAACTGAGTTCCCCCCTAATTTACTTGCGTCCGGACTCTTTTCGGAGGTATATGATGACGGCTCAAAATAAAATGGCTTATCTCCGATCAAGCCGGTGGCGGACACTCGAAATTTCTCGACGATTCGACCTGCGGGGGTAATACGAATCAGGCACGGATTTAAACAAGAAAGAGTTGTTCGGATAAACCTCAATGCAGGCAGAAAATAAGGAGCTTACCCAAAGAAGGAATCGTAAGGGGCGGAGCACTAGAGGTCGGCAGGACGTTAGTTTGCAAACGAGACCCTTCAGAAGATTGATTGGGATATTTAATCTCCGGGGCAGGATAATCACAGTGGCTCAAGCCAGCCAATCGCAGAACGCCTTCCTGAACTAAGAACTTGGTATGATAAGGGTTGGAACGCAATTGCTCGAGAAATTCATCGGAAAGTCGTTGACTGAGTTTCTCCTTAATTCTGCGAGGACCATACGACCAAGAATTTGCACCATCCCATTGGTATGGTCTTGTTTTCGAGCTACCTTCCGATATAGGAATATCAGGACCCTTTATGAAGAAGAACCTCCTCTTCCAACCTGTACTCTTTCTTGTTGTTATCTTAGTAAGAAAAGGTCGTTTCGACCTCTGGAGAATGGATACGAACCCCGCATTGGAGCCCCTACCTAAATCCATTCGGAATGTATGCCAGAAGTTGCTGAAATAGGCCTCTTCCCCTTTTGCCTCCATAAGAGCACTGAATGCTACTATATAGGCGACGGAGTGCGGGAGAAGTTGAGCGGGGGACAGCGAAAAGAAAGAAAGGACGTTTCTGATAAGGGGAACGAATGGAATACGTAGACCGCAGGAGAATTGGCCCTCATAAAAGGATTGACAGCCAGCCGGGGGCACGGTAGCACGGTCAGAATAAGAATGAATGACGATCGAAAACCCTTTTGGAAGATATTTCCCAAACTCCATCTCAAGATAAATGCAATCTTTCTTCGAAAAATAACAGGAGGTTTCTTTAGCAGGAAGTTCTGACGTGGTGGAGGTCACGGCCTCGGAAGCGAGCGTAGGTTTGAAAATTCTGACGAAGGCACCCTCACCGATGCTGCGTTTCTCGACCTCATTTTCTTCAAGATCCTCGCTCGGATCGTCATCCTCGCCTCCTTGACGAAATTCTCCATCTTCGTAATCGTCAACGAGCTTTAACAAAGGATCGGACTCTTGATTCTCTTCGACCTTATTCTTGCCCTTTGAACTTCTAGAACTTGACATTATGGATTTGGAAATGAATGTATTAAAATAAGTGCCTTTTCGATCCAAACACTCCGAGCTCAAGAGAAAATGCAATATGGAAGTAATTTTTCAGCAGGTCAACATATATATATACGGGGTTAAAAAGGTAAAATTGCAAAGAGGTCCCCGAGTAACCGCGACGGTTGAACTTACCCAGAGTAAAAATCTAATGTTACCTTCAAAAGAATTGCATCTTCGGTCTTTTACTTATAAATCGTGGAGTAAACTCCCCAGAAATTGTCCCCATGGTATTCCATTAACCTCCTTGTTATGGTCGGGAAACTCGGGAAGCACTCCTCAAGAAACGGAATTAAGCATCGTGAAATGATAAGGAATATCGTTATTTTCGAGGACCTACGATGAGGTTATCTTTACAACACGACCGGTGAACTGTTTCTTGTATATGCACTCTTTTTCCCTGACTCGGTTTTTATCCCACTGGGTTTTTCCGAGTTAGGTTTTTAACGAGGCATATCCGAAACATATCAGGGACGGCTCGCCTCGTGGCAGCATGTGACATAACTCGTACTTCTTCGAGCGCAAGCTCCACTTTACGCTCGAGAAGTGGGGGAGTATTGATGAGGGGTAATTTGGGTCCCCTACCTTCGCAGGCTCGATGTAATTCGACCATCACCAGATCCTGCCCACATGAATCAGGAGCTGGCCCAGGTTTCCTAACTATGTTCCGATCCATCGAGAGTCCGAGCTCGAAAGATGCTGTTGGGCCGAGCCTAGGCCCAAGCCCATCAATTCTGCTATAAATACCCCATGCATTTATGACACCAGAGGAACTTCCTAAGGTGCTCTAGCTTCGAGACTGCTGCTCGGACTCACTTGGGAAATATAGTATAGATTCGGTCATTTGTATTTCGCTCTCTAGCTTGTACGGCATCCAATAATGCTCGAATAGGACCTTAAATACTTGTATTTGTACCCTGATATTTTGAATACAATTACTATCGGCCTTCGCTCTCATTTTACTATTATTACTATTGTATTGCAACCCACCCTTGATCGAACAAACGAAATCACGTAAGATCACACTCACAAAGACGGATAAGAACTCCTCACAACACTCTCTTAAC
The DNA here is from genome assembly GCA_003313485.2 of Penstemon barbatus. Taxonomy (NCBI): domain Eukaryota; kingdom Viridiplantae; phylum Streptophyta; class Magnoliopsida; order Lamiales; family Plantaginaceae; genus Penstemon; species Penstemon barbatus. The sequence goes on from CM064879.1 coordinate 72,300,942, forward strand.
ACAGATTCACTCAGAAAATGTATTCGTTTTTCTTCATTTCTTCAACAAGCTTCTGTCAACAAATGACTTCAGCATGCGAGTGAGCTGTTCTTGAGCTTCTTGAGACTTAGAAAATATTTTGCTTCGAAGATAATCTCTCAGTTGTTGTGTTGTTGTTTTCTCTTCGTCTCTTAAGCTATTTATACTCACACATTTGAAAAATGTCCGTTGAAGAGAGACACAATTCAAATTTCTCGGGTACTGGTCCTTAATTTCCGCGAACGGCTCTCTGCACAGTGACAGTACTGCAGACTGTACTTTCTGTCAGGCAGCATTTAATGCACCGAGCTGATTCGAGGTATTTCTTCAATCATTTGCCATTAATATCCTCGGTCTTCAGCATTTATTACTCCAAGTGCATTTATTATCGTTGGGGCGACTTCCTGATCCTTTCCACTCGGCTGATAAGAATGCAAGTCTGATAATGAACCGTGCTGATCCCAAACTTGAACAAATATGATTTGAGTCGGCTGATCTTCACCAGTCTGATTTCTTTCTTCAGCAGATCAGTAGTCTTTTGGACCTTAAATCTTTGACCCTTCTGATTTGTCTTCTCATTCGGTCAAAATTCTTTTAAGGGTTTCAACTAAGTTTTCCATACTTAGCTGATCTTGATGTTTTGTAAATCATCAAAACCTCCCTTAACTTCTTTATTTTTAATAAACTCTATATTCATCTTCATCCAACATATAGCTCATAACTAAAAATAAAGAAAATTGGTTATAAAAAAATGAGATTAAAATGAAGAAGAAATTTGAAATTGAAAAAAGTATGGTATAAAAAATGAAGAAATTGAAATTTAATATTGTTTGGTGGATGGACGTATTCATAATTTGATAAAAGAGACAATTTTAGTTTTATAAATTAATAAAGATATTTTTATTTATGAAAGGGACGGGGGTATTTTTGAAATATAAACTACAAAACTATAACAGAGGGGTAAGTGTTACAATAAATACGAGATTAACTGATACCACCCCTATACATTAACGCGGAAAGTGCATTTCACCCTATTGATAATATAGAGAAAGATTGATATATCATATATAGCTCATAACTAAAAATAAAGAAAACTGAAGCCCGAGGAATTCAAATATGGGCCTCATTGTTTAAGTGCAGCATTCCACCAACTGCACTATTGACATATTTTGAAAATATTTGACGAATTTCTATATAAATATTTGTTTCAGAATTTTCTTGTGGAGGCGACTGCCCTCCCCAGCCCCTGAAGCGGTCTGCCCATGGGCGGGGCCGGGTTGCGGACGTGGAGTCATCTCCAACGGTGCAGGGGCGCTCCCCTCTTCTTCTTCAAAATCAACTCGCGGGAATGGGCCTCAACCGGGGCTCCCATTTATATAGACGATACATTCTTTATGATTTCTATTCAACTTCATTGGATGGCGAAAGTGGTAGGAAGCAGATTATTGTTTTCAAGACAAATTATTTTTGGTTTAATAATTTTTTGGTTTTTTTTACCGAATCGGTAATTTATCGAACCGAACCGAAATTTTCAATTTGATAAACAGTACGAGATTCCAGAATACCGAACCAGTCGATATATCGAAATTCGATACGGTTCGATTCATTTTTACCGTTTGCACAACCCTAGAGGCAATTCCCTCTTTGATCAAGAGCCCATCCTTGATCCAAAAAATTAGTAAATTAAAAAAGTAAGAGTGTATACTAAATTAAGTAATTTCAACAACATATTATAAGAAAAGGCACATTTTCAACATCATATGACTTTTAAATACCTACATAAAAGTTACATGGGTAAACACCATTAATGATTTTTTTTTATCATTAACTTTTTACAAAGGGGTCATTTTTGTATTTTTTTTCACGTTAGTCCCCACTATGAATTAATTATTTCACTTTGGTCACTTTTCAGATGGTCCAAGATAAATAAAAATGCCAAAATGGTTTTATGAGAGACTAAATTGATAAATAAATAGTTTTATGATGGACTAAATTGATACAAAACTATTTTATGAGGGACTTAAGCGTAATACTACAAGTAAAAGAGCCCTATAAATGATCAAAGTGGTACAAATAATTCATAGTGGGAATTAACGTGAAGAGTGTATACTAAATTAAGTAATTTCAACAACATATTATAAGAAAAGGCACATTTTCAACATTATATGACTTTTAAATACCTACATAAAAGTTACATGGGTAAACACCATTAATGATTTTTCTTATCATTAACTTTTAACAAAGGGGTCATTTTTGTATTTTTTTTTCACGTTAGTCCCCACTATGAATTAATTATTTCACTTTGGTCACTTTTCAGATGGTCCAAGATAAATAAAAATGCCAAAATGGTTTTATGAGAGACTAAATTGATAAATAAATAGTTTTATGATGGATTAAATTGATACAAAACTATTTTATGAGGGACTTAAGCGTAATACTACAAGTAAAAGAGCCCTATAAATGATCAAAGTGGTACACATAATTCATAGTGGGAATTAACGTAAAAAAAAAAATACACAAAAGGGATATCACTCTTTAAAAAATTAATAATAAGAAGGATCGTTAATGGTGTTATGCTTACTTGGACTCAGTTTGACCTAACTCTACTTTTTATTTCCAATCAGCTTATTTGCGTTAGTACATGTCAAATTTGAATATTAGCCTTCTCATAAAAAAGTATTGAATATTAGCTAATCGATAACGGGATAAATAATCTTCCCTAAAAAAAAAGATAACGGGATAAATAATAAATCACACTTCGAATGGGTTGACCAACCCAATATAACTTGACCCGCTTTGCTTTGGCAGGCTCATTTGCAATCCCATAACTATTAGCTTGACATAATTTCCGCCCACCAACGTCTGATCCACACAATAATTAGGATTTAGGACATATATATATTTCAAAGGCCCATTTGTTATTACTTATGTTTCGAAGTCTAAATCTATACTCTAACCAGGCCTACAACAACTTTTAGTTTTAACAAGGGCTAGCATTTGGAGTGGATGTTAATCATAATTCGGCTCGATTAGTTAGAATCTTTTTATCGATTGGAAATTTGTTAGTAGGAAGATTTGTAATTCGAAGTATATGGAACGTACGGATATTAATATAAGTCAATTTGATCCGTTTATCTACTTGTGTTCCTAAAACAAAAAAAGAAGATTTGAATTCAATGATAAATAAAAAAAAGATTATACATAATTCAGAATATTATATTTTTATAACTAACATTAATCATGTTTTTTTTTTTTTTTAATAAATGCTGACGAGGGATATCACATAATTTTAACCCTATAAAATGCGCAAAAAGAAAAAGGCCCAAAAGTGACCCCAAAAGCCCAGAGGTAGTCTGCAAAGCCTAAGTGAAGCCTCAAAATATTTGAAAAGAGTAAATCGCATTTTTTGTCCTCCTTATGGTTAACTTTTGTATTTTCGACCCTCATAAATTTTTTATAACATATTCGTTCTTCTTAATTTTTTGTAGCAGATTCGTTCCTCTTATCAATGTAGTGTAAATTATTCGTCCTCTTAAATTAAAAATACATCAAATTTCGTCTATTTTAGAATATATTTTGAATTTAAGTGATGTATTTTGTAATTAAAAGAGATTAATGTGTTACACTATATTGATAAGATGGACGAATATGTTACACTACATTTATAAGAGGGACGAATCTACTACAAAAAATTTAAGAGAAATGAAAGTATAAAATTTGGCCTATAAAAAGGACCAAAAATGCTATTAAAAAAATCAACTTTCAGATCACAAGAAGGAACAGGGTAAATATAGTCAGTCCATGTATACTTCCTATTATCATAACTTTGAGCTCCAATTTCCCTAAGCAATTTACGCCTCATTGTAGAACAAACATTAATCGTGTTTACTATTAGTTTATAAAACGCATTTTATATTTTATTTATCATCTTAATTTTCTGCATATTTTCACGTAACAACATGACTTAATATGAATACATTAACATTAATACCACTGTTTTTTAATGAGATTTGTTAAATGTCGAGAGTTGATTTTTTTTTTCTCTTTATGTTGAAGCTTAGTGAATTAGGAAAGAAAGTTTGAACATGGAAACTAAGTTAAATATTTATGCATTAATGAAAATTTATCCTTCTTAATATTCATAATATTCAATTTAACTCCTATGATTTAAAAGAAAAAATGCATTTTATTTCCTTATATTATTATTAAAAAAACTCACATGGCTTTCCTCATATTTTAAACTTTAAAATATGATTTGACAAAAATACTTTCCTATATATATTATATTTTGACCTAGCCAACCTATTCACACAAAGAAAAAAATAGAAGACTTGTGTTATTATATATGAATTTATTTGCCCCCTTGTGTGTTATTGTACATGTGACAGTTTTTACGTCCCTCATGTTATTTTATGTGTGAAAAATACCCCCTTTGTTTTTACAAATGTTGACACATTATTGCCCCCTATGTTATTTTTTGTGGATAATTAAGTTTACCTCCTTGAAGGATACTTTGTCTTGTAGGCAACAATTTTCACCCTCATTACTGAGTGACACTCTTTAATGGAAGGAAGAAGGCAATTGTTCATTTAAATTTTTCACAATGAAGTAAAATATTATTTTTTTAAATCATAAATGGATAAATTAAACATTATGTTTATCTAGCAGAGTAAATTGAATTAGCCCATTAGGTATGTAAACGTAATGTTCAATTTATACATAAAATTATTATTATTAAAATTTTGAAGCTAATTAGACTATATATATAACATATATATAAAATAAATAATATTTTATATAAAATTTAATTAAATATAAATTAAATTTATTAGAATTTTTTAATTTGAAAATTATCTTGAAATTACTTAAAATTTATATATAATATATATAAATTAAATAATATTTTATATAAAATCTTAAAAATAAATATGCTTATTAATTTTTTTGAATTAAAAAAAAAATTTTAAACTAATTATATTTAGGGTTTTTTTTTTTAATTCTCTCAGTATATATATAATTACGTGTAACTACGTACATTTATAATTTCTTCACAATGTTATGAAATAAAACACAAAAGAGTGTTGAAATAATAGTGGCCAGAAAAGGGAAAGGAACATAAATAAATACACTTATTATACAACTTTGAGTATGGACGACGCAAAGCCTGGTTGTAGCATTTACAGAAATGATACCTAAATTGATGATCAGGAGTACTTCACATTACATGTTGCCAGACGTCTTTAAGCATTTTCACCACCAGTCCACCTCTTTTTTCTTATTAAATAGTATTATCAAGTAACACCCACTACAATAGATAATTAAAAATAAAAAGTTAATGTCAATTTACCTTTCTTAAAATGCATAATATTCCCCTATTTTGAAAAAAATACTCTATACACCTATGAAAATTTTAAACAATCGTTTACCTTCTTCAGTCGGAGAGTGTAACTAACTTGTCGAATTGAGAGTGGGCATGCAAAGTATTTTTGTTACTTGGGGAGGGGCGATAAATTATCACATTTATCATAACGTGTGGAGGTAAACTGTCATATTATCATAACATAGGGAGATAAAGTGCTACACATATAAAATATTAGAGAGACAGTGTGAAACACTTATAAGATTACATGGGATAAAATATTACTTTTTAAATCACCTGAAGATAAATTGAATATTATAAATATTAATGGGAATAAATTAAAACTAACTCATAAAAAAACAAAGAAGTACTTGAATAATAAAATGTGGTTATACATAACAACAATTTCAACAAATATAATATTAAGGAATTAACGGTCATTATCTATACTATTAAAAAAAAAAGCCTATTTTTACTCACAAGGTGACGGTTGTGACACCATGCTACGCCAAAAATTGTCACTTTTCAAATTTATCCTTTTTCAAAATTTCAAATTACAAAACACAAAACCTACCCAATAAAGAAAAAAACCCACTAAAAAAAAACTACATTTTTCCACTTTGATTACCATGACAAAGCTATAGTTAATTCTCCATTACTCCCTTTCCCCCTCATATTTTTTTCCTCTTTCAATTTTTTATCTTTTGAGGTCCATATATTTGTTAATAATTCTTCATTTTAAACTATATTGTTATTTATTTCATGGTTGCAGGGACAATGAATGGAACTTACTATTTTGATTGATGGATAATACTTCGATCGGAAGTGTGAGTTGATTTTAATTATCTTTTTGGCTTTCTTTTGTGTGACTTCGTTTAAAGTTAATATGTGAAATGAACTTTTCTTAGTTGAACCGATCTATGCATATATTTTTTATATATTTAAATTTAATATGATATATTATAAAAAATAAATATCTCAAAATAAATAATAATTTAAAGAATTTAACACATGCAAGTACCGCGTGGCAACTGCCACGGCGGCTAGTTAATATTAAAATCTTCAACATTGATAGTCGATGATATTTTGAAAAGAAACGTGAAGAAGTCATGGTTTCTGCCATAAAAATGCGAAAGATTATGTTTCCTTATTTTTTTTGCTTGTCTTTCTTTGTTTATTCAATAATCCTTTCTTCATTTAAGTAACATAGATTTTCATATTCATTAAGTGCAATGTTATGATACATAGTTCATTTTAAGAGAAATACATGTGTCAGTTATATATTGGTGTGACACATATATGTGACGTCAATATGTGATAGAAAATCCGTTCCGAAAAATATCATGACGCCAGTATACGTACTTTTTGAGTTTTCTGAAGGGCTCTTGGAAATGCTTGCATGTGAGTCCACATAAACTTAATTATTATTATATTAAAAGAAAAAAAATTAATAAAAGAAAATCATATGCACTACAAACGTTCAATTGTATGGATGAAATTATTTTTAATGAAGAACCGACTTAAATACTTAATTAAATCCCACTATTGAAAATTGAATAGTTAAAACAAACATACTTTGTCAACCAATAAATCATACTACTTTATTACAACCATTAGAAGTGTACTCCGGGATGTGAAATCCATCTAAGATCAAATTGATCATGCTATGAGTTTGTTTTCCATTATATGCAACAAGGCAAAAATTTGTTTTCCACTACACTTTCAAAAGTCAAAAGAACAAAGATTGAGCCCAAAAAACAAAAAGAAGGTGTTTCGTAATTATTGAATGTTACTTGTATTCATCTGGAATAAAGCTTATGCAAATCGTACGTACCTCTTATTTAATACAACATAAAGCTTAATATATAGTACATAAACAAAAAGACATCATCCGTAAATTTGATCTTTTTTGCAATATAATTGTAATTCAAGTTTCAAATCAGGCATTGCAAATATATAATTTATACAAGAATGGAAAGAGTAACATTCCTTGCTGAAACTCGAAGAAAGCCTATCCCAAATATATTTATCCGGTAAATTACTCGATCACGTAAACCTTATCACTTGTTCCTACTATTTCGAAATATATAAGAAACATATTCTGATTTAGATTATTTCCCACAACATTCTTTATGTGTCATCTTACAATTTGACGATATAAGGGGTAATTTTGTAAATAAACTAAACTATAAGGGATGTTTTGTAATTTTCATAACAACAACATGTTTTTAGTAACTAGGGTATACCTGAGGGGGTTGGATCATAAATCACCCCTATATATTATGGAGTGACGGTGAACATATTGTAGCTAATAATTTAATTCAAAATGAACGATAGTTAGTGTAATTATTAAATATAAGAGATAATATCAATAATTTTCCCAAATATGAGTGCTCCTCTGCATCAGCAACAATAATTATTATTGCTTATACTACTTGTATTTTAGATTGAAATTAAGTTTTTGGTGTTGTTGATCATCAATCAAATTTCTATTACCATTATTTTTGTGGATGATATTGAGTTGGTTTTTCCATTGAAAGATATTTTAGTAATATATAACAAGTAGAATAAGACAAAAGTTTTTTAATTTGAACAACCATATCTTAAATTTCCCTTAGGGAAATTGCTAAAATGATCTTGTAATTAAGACATGCATGCTGGCCAAAAAAAATTAAGATATGTGCGGAAAATTAAATAACTTAATTAAATTAATTAGTTATGTAATTTCAATCATATTTTAGCCTGAAATTCTGAATTTTATTTAATTGAGTAACGTGTAGATCATATGACTCAATTAATTGATTTTTTCTTTTTTGGAAATATCATCCTATCCTTTTCACGCGGCAATTTCATCTACCGAGATAGGATTAAAATTTTCAAATTAATTAGTTCCATGATTTAAAAAAACAAAGAAGTACTTGAATAATAAAATGTGGTTATACATAACAACAATTTCAACAAATATAATATTAAGGTATTAACGGTCATTATCTATACTATTAAAAAAAAAAAAAAGCCTGTTTTTACTCACAAGGTGACGGTTGTGACACCATGCTACGCCGAAAATTGTCACTTTTCAAAATTATCCTTTTTTCAAAATTTCAAATTACAAAACACAAAAACTACCCAATAAAGAAAAAAACCCACTAAAAAAAAATTACATTTTTTCACTTTGATTACCATGACAAAGCCATAGTTAATTCTCCATTACTCCCTTCCCCCCTCATATTTTTTCCCTCTTTCTATTATTTATCTTTTGAGGTCCATAGATTTGTTAATATTTCTTCAATTTAAACTATATTGTTATTTATTTCATGGTTGCAGGGACAATGAATGAAACTTACTATTTTGATTGATGGATAATACTTCGATAGGAAGTGTGACATAATACCCGGACAAGAAAAAGAGAAACAACATGTGTGAGTTGATTTTAATTATCTTTTTGGCTTTCTTTTGTGTGACTTCGTTTAAAGTTAATATGTGAAATGAACTTTTCTTAGTTGAACCGATCTATGCATATATTTTTTATATATTTAAATTTAATATGATATATTATAAAAAATAAATATCTCAAAATAAATAATAATTTAAAGAATTTAATACATGCAAGTACCGCGTGGCAACTGCCACGGCGGCTAGTTAATATTAAAATCTTCAACATTGATAGTCGATGATACATGTTACAGCTAGCTAAAAGTCTGTAACATTAGCTTCTTTTTTTTTTTTTTTTTTTTTTAATAATTATCAATTTTCATTATAATTAGTTAGTAGCATTGATACAGTGAAAAAACGTCCGGAATGGATTTTCTATCACATATTTATGTCACATCAGTGCATGATTGAGGTGTTTTCATTTCTCAAAATTAATTGTGTATTAGATAATATTACAATTAAAGACTTCAAACTTGATTCTACTTAAATAAGAAAATAACTGCTAACTAACAAGGAAAAAGAGATAATTATGAAAGAAATTTTATATATTTATGGCAGAAGTTGATTCTTCCTCCTAAATTCATCTTCTCCAAAATCTATGCAGTTTCTACTACCACCTTCAAATATATGCACGCTTCAATGTTTTTTGAAACAAAAATTGCAATAAAAGATGTATATTTGCGGCTATGAGATTGACTAGCTGCGTTCGGGGCTTGACTATTTAAATTGAACTATTGTCATGACTTATGTTGCAGGCTGAGAATTGGGGAGATATAAAATATTATAGTAAACTACACTCTTGACATAGCAATTTCGGTAAAAGACGAGTAAAAACATATAAAATTAAATCAAATTATTCTAGAATTTGAATGTAACTTTTAATAACTTTTGGATTTTAGTTTTAGGTCAATTGTTAAGCTAATTAGGTTAAAATAAGTGTAGATCTACTAGATCTCGACTCGTGTTTCGCGCGACTCCTTTAAAATTCATTCGTACTAGGTTAGTTAAATAATTTAAATTAAAGCCACAAAATGACGAAAATTATTAATCAATGACATTTTGGTTCAAATTTTGAAAAGAAACATGAAGAAGTCATGGTTTCTGCCATAAAAATGCGAAAGATTATGTTTCCTTATTTTTTTTGCTTGCCTTTCTTTGTTTATTCAATAATCATTTCTTCATTTAAGTAACATAGATTTTCATATTCATTAAGTGCAATGTTATGATACATAGTTCATTTTAAAAGAAATACATATGTCAGTCCGCATGGGCAGCTCAACCGGTCTCAAATGGGGAAGTTGGAACAAGAAATACATATGTCAGTTATATATTGATGTGACAAATATATGTGACGTCAATATGTGATAGAAAATCCGTTCCGAGAAACATCACGACGCCAGTATATGTACGTACTTTTTGAGTTTTCTGAAGGGCTCTTGGAAATGCTTGCATGTGAGTCCACATAAACTTAATTATTATATTAAAAGAAAAAAAATATAATAAAAGAAAATCATATGTAGAATATACGTTCAATGGTATGGATGAAATTATTTTTAATGAAGAACCGACTTAAATCCCACTAATGAAAATAGAATAGTTAAAACAAACATACTTTGTCAACCAATAAATCATACTACTTTATTACAACCATTAGAAGTGTACTCGGGGATGTGAAATCCATCTAAGATCAAATTGATCATGCTATGAGTTTGTTTTCCATTATATGCAACAAGGCAAAAATTTGTTTTCCACTACACTTGCAAAAGTCAAAAGAACAAAGATTGAGCCCAAAAAGCAAAAAGAAGGTGTTTAATAATTACTGTATGTTACGTGTATTTCAGGAATAAAGCTTATGCAAAATTTTTTTTTTTGGGTACAAAAAAGTTTGGGTGGGTTCGGCTCCAGTCGTCACTACGGGTCAGGGCATGCCTCAAGGACCAAAGGTCGCTTACAGAGGTTCTTACAGATCGCCCACCAACACAGCCCTCATATCGGCAGTGAGAATTGAACTCACAACTTTCTGAGGGGAAGGAGCTCGTTCCTTACCAACTGAACCAACATGTGTTGATAAGCTTATGCAAATTTTACGTCCCTCTTATTTAATACAACATAAAGCTTAATATATAGTACATAAACAAAAAGACATCATCAGTAAATTTAATCTTTTTTGCAATATAATTATAATTCAAGTTTCAAATCAGGCATTGCAAATATATAATTTATACAAGAATGAAAAGAGAAACATTCCTTGCTGAAACTCGAAGAAAGCCTATGCCAAATATATGTATCGGGTAAATTACATTCACCACCCCTCCATCATGTAAACCCTTATCACTTGTTGTCCCTACTATTTCGAAAAATATAAGAAACATATTCTGATTTAGATTATTTCACACAACATTCTTTATATGTCATCTTTCAATTTGACGATATAAGGGGTAATTTTATAAATAGACTAAACTATAAGGGATGTTTTTGTAATTTTCATAACAACAACATGTTTTTAGTAACTAGGGTATACTTGAGGGGTTCGATCATAAATCATCCCTATATATATATTATGGAGTGACGGTGAACATATTGTAGCTAATAATTTAATTCAAAATGAAGGATAGTTAGTGTAATTATATTAAATATAAGAGATAATATCAATAATTTTCCCAAATATGAGTGCTCCTCTTCATCAGCAACAATAATTATTATTAACTGCTTATACTAGTTGTATTTTAGATTGAAATTAAGTTTTTGGCGTTGTTGATCATCAATCAAATTTGTATTACCATTATTTTTGTGGACGATATTGAGTTGGTTTTTCCATTGAAAGATATTTTAGTAATATATAACAAGTAGATAAGACAAAAGTTTTTTAATATGAAAAACTATATCTTTTATTACTAATCATAAGGGAAATTGCTAAAATGATTTTGTCATTAAGACATGCATGCTGGCCCAAAAAAAATTAAGATATGTGCGGAAAATTAAATAACTAAATTAAATTAGTTATGTAATTTCAATCATATTATAGCCCGAAATTCTGAATTTTATTTAATTGAGTAACGTGTAGATCATATGGCTCAATTAATTGATTTTTTTCTTTTTTGCAAATTTCATCCTATACTTTTCGCGCGGCAATTTCATCTACTGAGATAGGATTAAAATTTCCAAATTAATTAGTTACATGATTTAATTGATGGCCCGAATCTCATATTGGTTTTTTTTTTAATCCCAGTGAACCTTACTAATTGCAGGACATTTTTTGTAATATTTCCTTGAATGCTAATAAAATGATTTTTGAACTTACTACTACTTTTATCTGATGAAATCCCAACTTGTTGTGGATAAAAAGAGGAAATACATGCCCCAAGGAATATCTCTAATTGGCTGAGCAACGATTCATAAGGCTTGCTCCAGCGGCAAGGGTGGGGGTTCGAATCCCATTTGGAACTTGGATGGAAACATTTCTATGGGTCTATCTAAGGGTTATTTGTGGTTAAAGACCCCTTTGTGCGCAGAGTGTACAGCAGTATGGTGGGATCCCGAGGCTTGGTGGAGACACATTCTACGATTTACATCCTTTAGGGTTCTAGGACAATGGTTCTGAGGGTCCATAATTAGTCTAGTGTAAGCTTGTACACCTGAGTTATAAAAAAAAAGGGGGAGGGGAACTACATTGTAACCGAACTAGACTTCTATTACATATAACGTGTATTAAATGTAAAAGAAATAGTTAATTCGATAACATGTAGTAGGATTGATATAATGTTTATTTTTTACTCGAATGAATGTTGTACTAGTGTATAGAAATTTAATTGAGTCAAACCATTTCTAGCATCATTGTGATAAAGGTGGTAATGCCAGATGAATCATTGCCGCAAGGCATAGAGGGGGAGGTAATAAGCATTTATACCATAAAATCGATTTTCTACTGAATGGAAAAGACATATATGGTAGAATCGTAATTCAGTTTGCTAGTAAGATAATACAAACAGAATAAAACCCAAAGTTGGATAAGGAAGAATATATATATATATATATATATATATATATATACTCTATATATTATGAGTAATTGACACTGTGCACCCCCTCCCCCTAGAAATACATCACCTTGGCAATTTGCACGCACAAAATGTATATTCTACGATGCTGCAAAATGGCCATTGTTTTGACAAATATGCAATTCGAGGGTGCCAAGGTGCGGTATTTCTAGATGCCAATTAGTCCTCTCTATATTGTTCAATTACATTTCATTCCACAAAAGTAAATAAGTACAGAAGTCATCCTTAATAACCAAAGATTTTTGTTGAAGCAAAAAACCAACACCCTAAGCTAGAATCAAGAGAATATAATCTCCTTCCTCTAAGAATAACATCTAAGAATATAAAATTTGAAATAACAGTCACACTCAAATTTTCGATATTCACAAGATATAGTATACAATTAGAATCAAGCGCATATAATATCCTTCCTCTAAGAATAACATCTACATGCCCATACCTAGAAATTTTACCAATCTGTGACCATTTGTTATCGCCATTCTAACAAACAACCAAATCCCTGTCCAAGGCAATTGACAAAACAACAAAATCATCATCAACCAAATTATTCCTCCACAATGCAGCTTTTTGAACACCAGTATTCATTCTTCCATATCTATGTTTATGATTAGATGACAAAAGAGTATACTCTTCTACAATGCAGAAAAGTTGCTATGACTACCCAAGAACAATAATCTATCTCCCAAATTAGTTAATTTCACCGATTCACCTGCTTTTACATCCATACTAAACACATCAAACTTATGATCCACAAACTTATAGGCATCACGATATCCAACCAATAACAACAAATCAACATCAGTGTTAACAAGTAATTTTGTTCCATTTCCACTAGATATTGAATTTGAAATACCAGTCACACTCAAATTTTCGATATTCACAAGATATAGTGTACAATTAGAATCAAGCGCATATAATCTCCTTCCTCTAAGAATAACATCTACATACCCATACCTAGAAATTTTACCAATCCGTGACCATTTGTTATCGCCATTCTTACAAACAACCAAATCCCTGTCCAAGGCAATTGGCAAAATCACAAAATCGTTATCAACCGAATTATTCCTCCACAATGCAGCTTTCTGAACACCAGTGTTCATTATTCCATATCTATGTTTATGATTAGATGACAAAAGAGTATACTCTTCCACAATGCAGAAAAGTTGCTATGACCACCCAATAAAATAATCTATCTCCCAAATTAGTTAATTTCACCAATTCACCTGCTTTTACATCCATCCTAAAAACATCAAACTTATGATCCACAAACTTATAGGCATCACGATACCCAACCACTAATAACAAATCAACATCAGTGTTAACAAGTAATTTTGTTCCATTTCCACTAGATATTGAATTTGAAATACCAGTCACACTCAAATTTTCGATATTCACAAGATATAGTGTACAATTAGAATCAAGCGCATATAATCTCCTTCCTCTAAGAATAACATCTACATACCCATACCTAGAAATTTTACCAATCCGTGACCATTTGTTATCGCCATTCTTACAAACAACCAAATCCCTGTCCAAGGCAATTGACAAAACCACAAAATCATTATCAACCAAATTATTACTCCACAATGCAGATTTCTGAACACCAGTATTCATTTTTCCATATCTATGTTTATGATTAGAGGACAAAAGAGTATACTCTTCCACAATGCAGAAAAATTGCAATGACTACCCAAGAACAATAATCTATCTCCCAAATTAGTTAATTTCACCCATTCACCTGCTTTTACATCCATACTAAACTCATCAAACTTATGATCCACAAACTTATAGGCATCACGATACCCAACCACTAATAACAAATCAACATCAGTGTTAACAAGTAATTTTGTTCCATTTCCACTAGATATTGAATTTGAAATACCAGTCAAACTCAAATTTTCGATATTCACAAGATATAGTGTAAAATTATAATCAAGCGCATATAATCTCCTTCCTCTAAGAATAACATCTACATACCCATACCTAGAAATTTTACCAATCCGTGACCATTTGTTATCGCCATTCTTACAAACAACCAAATCCCTGTCCAAGGCAATTGGCAAAATCACAAAATCGTTATCAACCGAATTATTCCTCCACAATGCAGCTTTCTGAACACCAGTGTTCATTATTCCATATCTATGTTTATGATTAGATGACAAAAGTGTATACTCTTCCACAATGCAGAAAAGTTGCTATGACCACCCAATAAAAATAATCTATCTCCCAAATTAGTTAATTTCACCAATTCACCTGCTTTTACATCCATCCTAAAAACATCAAACTTATGATCCACAAACTTATAGGCATCACGATACCCAACCACTAACAACAAATCAACATCAGTGTTAACAAGTAATTTTTTTCCATCTCCACTAGATATTGAATTTGAAATACCAGTCACACTCAAATTTTCGATATTCACAAGAGATAGTGTACAATTAGAATCAAGCACATATAATCTCCTTCCTTTAAGAATAACATCTACATACCCATACCTTGAAATTTTACCAATCCGTGACCATTTGTTATCGCCATTCTTACAAACAACCAAATCCCTGTCCAAGGCAATTGACAAAACCACAAAATCATTATCAACCAAATTATTACTCCACAATGCAGATTTCTGAACACCAGTATTCATTTTTCCATATCTATGTTTATGATTAGAGGACAAAAGAGTATACTCTTCCACAATGCAGAAAAATTGCTATGACTACCCAAGAACAATAATCTATCTCCCAAATTAGTTAATTTCACCCATACACCTGCTTTTACATCCATACTAAACTCATCAAACTTATGATCCACAAACTTATAGGCATCACGATACCCAACCACTAATAACAAATCAACATCAGTGTTAACAAGTAATTTTGTTCCATTTCCACTAGATATTGAATTTGAAATACCAGTCAAACTCAAATTTTCGATATTCACAAGATATAGTGTAAAATTAGAATCAAGCGCATATAATCTCCTTCCTCTAAGAATAACATCTACATACCCATACCTAGAAATTTTACCAATCCGTGACCATTTGTTATCGCCTTTCTTACAAACAACCAAATCCCTGTCCAAGGCAATTGGCAAAATCACAAAATCGTTATCAACCGAATTATTCTCCACAATGCAGCTTTCTGAACACCAGTGTTCATTATTCCATATCTATGTTTATGATTAGATGACAAAAGTGTATACTCTTCCACAATGCAGAAAAGTTGCTATGACCACCCAATAAAATAATCTATCTCCCAAATTAGTTAATTTCACCAATTCACCTGCTTTTACATCCATCCTAAAAACATCAAACTTATGATCCACAAACTTATAGGCATCACGATACCCAACCACTAACAACAAATCAACATCAGTGTTAACAAGTAATTTTTTTCCATCTCCACTAGATATTGAATTTGAAATACCAGTCACACTCAAATTTTCGATATTCACAAGAGATAGTGTACAATTAGAATCAAGCACATATAATCTCCTTCCTTTAAGAATAACATCTACATACCCATACCTTGAAATTTTACCAATCCGTGACCATTTGTTATCGCCATTCTTACAAACAACCAAATCCCTGTCCAAGGCAATTGACAAAACCACAAAATCATTATCAACCAAATTATTACTCCACAATGCAGATTTCTGAACACCAGTATTCATTTTTCCATATCTATGTTTATGATTAGAGGACAAAAGAGTATACTCTTCCACAATGCAGAAAAATTGCTATGACTACCCAAGAACAATAATCTATCTCCCAAATTAGTTAATTTCACCCATACACCTGCTTTTACATCCATACTAAACTCATCAAACTTATGATCCACAAACTTATAGGCATCACGATACCCAACCACTAATAACAAATCAACATCAGTGTTAACAAGTAATTTTGTTCCATTTCCACTAGATATTGAATTTGAAATACCAGTCAAACTCAAATTTTCGATATTCACAAGATATAGTGTAAAATTAGAATCAAGCGCATATAATCTCCTTCCTCTAAGAATAACATCTACATACCCATACCTAGAAATTTTACCAATCCGTGACCATTTGTTATCGCCTTTCTTACAAACAACCAAATCCCTGTCCAAGGCAATTGGCAAAATCACAAAATCGTTATCAACCGAATTATTCTCCACAATGCAGCTTTCTGAACACCAGTGTTCATTATTCCATATCTATGTTTATGATTAGATGACAAAAGATTATACTCTTCCACAATGCAGAAAAGTTGCTATGACCACCCAATAAAATAATCTATCTCCCAAATTAGTTAATTTCACCAATTCACCTAATTTTACATCCATCCTAAAAACATCAAACTTATGATCCACAAACTTATAGGCATCACGATACCCAACCACTAACAACAAATCAACATCAGTGTTAACAAGTAATTTTTTTCCATCTCCACTAGATATTGAATTTGAAATACCAGTCACACTCAAATTTTCGATATTCACAAGAGATAGTGTACAATTAGAATCAAGCACATATAATCTCCTTCCTTTAAGAATAACATCTACATACCCATACCTTGAAATTTTACCAATCCGTGACCATTTGTTATCGCCATTCTTACAAACAACCAAATCCCTGTCCAAGGCAATTGACAAAACCACAAAATCATTATCAACCAAATTATTACTCCACAATGCAGATTTCTGAACACCAGTATTCATTTTTCCATATCTATGTTTATGATTAGAGGACAAAAGAGTATACTCTTCCCCTAATTCGCTAACCCTGAAGTTTAAGAAACTAAATTTTTTTTGGAAATTAGGGGGGAAGTTCGATTGTGGTGTTGGTAAGCGGTTCCTTGAGATGCATATGGATCGGGTATTTATCTCGTTCATGTTTGATAATCCACGATGAATTTGTGAGAGGCGATTGGAGACAATAGATGGTGCATATGGAAACGAAGTGAGACTTTCCTTGAGAATTATTATAGAGGATGCGGAAGCGAAATGTGGGGAAGGGTGGTGGTTGAGCGGCGGAGCGCCATCTGGGGAAAACAGATCTGAAGCGAATGATGTCTGTTGGGGTAAGGAGGCGACGGTGTATGAGACCGAGGAGGTCAATTGGGAGGGTAGACCAATCCGCATTGAAGAGTTAGGAAAGAAGAAATGGTTAGCAGAAAAAACTAGGGTTTTCTTTGAGCATGCAAGATGATGCGAACGATTTGGAGTGCGTAATTCTATCTCTATTCCAAACAGTCCGATCAAGTACACCTGGAAAGTTGAAGGCCGTTGGATTAAGCATTGATAGATCTTTTAAGTTACAAGGCCGAGCCGTTAGTTTAAACTGTGGAAAAATGGCTAGCAATATTGCCATATGTCACGGACTTAAACTTCTCGTAAGTTTCCGTGTGGCACTTAGCCACTACGCCTCTAGCGATGTTCCGCCCCTCTGTCGAAATAGGCTAAGTCAGCCTCGTCTTGCACCTTAGAAGGTTGCTAAGTAAGTTGGGAAAGTAAGAAAGTGTGCTTGAGAGAACTTAAGGAATGCTCTTATATTAACTTGGAGAATGCTTACAACTTGATGGATTTACAAATGAGCTCCTATCTATTTATACTACATGCCTCCTCAAATGGACGGCCATGATTTATTTGATCTAAGGGCTAGGAGTGATTCTCTAGACCCTTCTACAACTTCCTACATATACTTGAATTATGTACATGATTCTAGAGTGCTCTACTATGTACAAGGTGTCTCTTGAGTCTTCCATAAGGTTCTTGATCCTTCCGGCGTGTTCTACACTTGTGTAGGCTCTTCCGGTTGCTTCTAGTACCTTTCGGCACCTTTCGGACTCTTTCGGACCCATCCGACATCTTCCGGCTTCTTCTTGGCCCTTTCGGAGCTATGCGGAATCTCCCGGAACTCTCCCGAACGTCCCGGACTTGCCTAGAACTCTCTAGATCTTTCCAGAATCTCATAGGGCCTGTTTGGTTCTTGAAGACGTCCAGTGCAGTCCCTGGGACGCCATACTGCCTCCCGACGGGGCTATAATTGGAGATGCCGTTGTTTCTGGAACAAAGTTCCTATAAAAATGGGAAATGCCCTACCTTTGAGTGAACTATTGATTTATGTAGTTGAAAGTAACCAATTAGGTTTACGATTGAAATCTAAATTAATTATTTAGTTGAAGTCCATATTATAATTAAGGTTTAGCTAAGCGATTAAGGGCTATTATGGAAAAGTGTCGGCTAATTTTCTTTTGATCTCGTCTTAAAAACTTGTTCGAGAGTTTTCAGTTAAACATTGAAACAAGATTTGGATTTATTTTAATAGAATATTTAGATGATTAGTAATTAACATAATTAATATTAGTAGGTTTAAAATATAAATTGAATTATGGTTTGATTGTTAGAATTTGAATAGAAAGTAGATGCATGATGTATCAATTAAATAATTCGTAAGTTTTAAAACAAGCGACAAATATCAAATCAATAATTTTATAGATATTTAGTAATCTATGCGCATGTCCGTCGAAACCCAGGATTTGAGCCGAGGCCGGGCCAAATTGTTCTCAAATGAGATTTGGCCCAGTTTAAATGAAGTCAAACTGAACCAAACCATTTCCTGAAAATTGCATAATTGTCTTCTGAAAATTCTCAATCCAACTAATGGGAGATATATTAAGAACTCCAATATCCCCTCCCATTCTTATTTCTTTATATATATATATATATATATATATATATATATATATATATATATATATATATATATATATATATATATAGGAACTGCCCTGGAATATATAATATATAATGGGATTTTGGTACTTTGCACCCTGGAATTATAGGATTTTGACACTTTGCATTCTAATTTAAAATTTTTGGTACTTTGCACCTTGGAAATACAATTTAGTTGGCACTTTGCACCCTAGTGTGTGTTTTGAAGAAAAAATTCATTGATTGAAGGGTATAATAGTTATTTTCGTATATTTTTTGCACTTTGCACCCTAAAAGTATAGATTTTGACGCTTTGCACTCTGAAATACAGAATATTAGCACTTTGCACCTAAAAAATATAATTTTTGGCATTTTCAACCTCGACTTAATATGATAGTCTAAATTATATAAATAACATGCAATATAATAATATTTGTAAACATGTATTTTAGATATAAAGTGAATAACCTAGAGTATACTTGAAAATAAAATTAAGGCAATGTCTTTTTTTTAATCTAAATTTTACCGAAAAAAAATGTTAAAATAAGTTAATATAAAATAAAAAAAATATATTAAGAATAGCAAGTTTATGATTGTTGTGCATAGAAATAATCATTTTATCTCTATGTAGTTGACATTCATGAGTTTATTTTTTTTAAGAAAAATACATTAGATTGCAATATGACATACAAATTATATTTTAGGGTAGGGTGCAGAGTGCCAACAAATTTAAATTGGGCTGAAAATGCTATATTTTATAATTTTAGGATGCAAAATGCCAACATTCTATATTTTATGGGTGCAAAATCTATATCGCCAAGGTGCAAAGTAAAAAAAAAATGAAAATAACTATTCTACCCTTTTACCAATGAATTTTCTCATTAAAACACACACTATGTTGCAAATTGCCAAATAAATTATATTTTCAGGGTGCAAAGTGCCAAAACTTTTAAGTCAGGGTGCAAAGTGCCAAAATCCTATAATTTCAGGGTGCAAAATGCCAAAACCCCAATATATAATATATATTGAGGGCACTGATTTGGAATTCTTTGCTTTATATTGCAAAGTTACAATTGGAGAAGTAATTGCATTCATTTAGTAGTCTAGGCCGGGCCCTTTATCAATCAAATACCAATGCACTAGATTTCCTTACATAATTAAATAATATTGAAGGGGGGTGACATCAAATTGATCAGATGCCCCAATCAGCTAACATAAAATAAAAAGACCCAAAATGCAATATTATGAACCACATAATTTGAGAATGGTATGTAAGATGAATTTGATATAGACTTTTTTTTTAAAAAAAAAAAATAGTGTCATATACACCAACAAGCATAAAATGTTCAAAATTATGAATTGTTTCGCTAATTTGGTCTAGATTGGTACGTCCGGATGCAACACATCATCACGATCTCCCCTACATCGATTTTTTTTTTTTTTTTTTTGGTTTTGAGGTTTAACGGGAGAGAAATCCAATATGTCATCCAAAATATATTGTTTTCATCTAAAAAATTTGGCCCTAATTACATTATGTACATCAATTTCTATTTTCTACTTCTTTTGATATTAATTCTATTTCTATTTAATATTTGTTTTGAAAATTGATTTGCCATTTCGTATTTAAGTTATTGAAGAAAGTCTTGTCCTTCTAAATTCACTTTGTGAACAAATCTTTTCACATTTACAAGTAATTTCACTTTTACGATTAACAATTTGCCAATTTGAGTGTTTTTTTCGTTTTAAAGAGAATTATTCGAATTCCTTGATTGCACTTTCTGCTATTTTTTCTTCAATTATTATTTAACGCTTAAAATCCATTTCCTTTTAGAGGAATTCAATTATGTAGTTACGGTAATTGATTCAAAATTCTTTGCATTTTATTGCAAAGTTACGATCGGAGACGTTTGCATTTTATTAAAAATCTATATTTTCTTTATATATTTGCATTTTGTCAAACCCCACACCTAAAAAGAACAAGATATGATTATATATAGTCAAAGTGTGCACCAGCACAACCAACTCAAAAGCCTTTCAAATTAAAGAAATATATATGAACTAAATTCAAAGCAGTAAGTGGCGATCATGTTGATTTATAGGGCAATTGACATATGCAATGGACTAACAACCCAATACACAACACCATGTCAACACAAGTCCTCAAATTTTCCTCTTTAGATCATAAACTGTGCCTAAAAAGTCAAAACAAATACATTAAACCTATATATTTTTATTTTAATAATGACATAACTTATTTTAAGCTAATTTCCTAAACCGAACAAAAAATGATCAAGGAAGCTCTGAGAAAATCGTATTACTTTTATTAAAAATATTTCATTTTTATATTTTCTTTAATTTTTAGTTATTGAGTTAATTTATGTATTAATCTGTTACTCCCTTCGTTTTTTTTATTTGTCGCTTTGGCAAAATTTTCTTGTTTACTTTTATTTGTCGCTTTAGGATTTCAATGTAATTTTATGTTATTTTACTAATTTTACCCTTCTTACTAATTCTTGTCATTAATGCTAATTAATGCTAAACTTAGTTAATTAAAAGGGTATCTTGAATTTTTTCCTTCAAAAAAGTGAATATTTATGACAATTCTTAATTCGTGTGTAATCCTCCAAAGCGACAGTTAAAAAAACCGAGGGAGTCGTTATTATGTCTCTTTCAGAGTCTTATTTTCTTACAGTTACGTAGAGTCGTGGTCTTGTATAAAAAATTGTGTTCTATATTAATAAAATTAATGCAGGGTTGAATTATATGAAACTTTGAATAAACAAGGAAAAATTGGTAATTATTTTGCAAATAGGATATATTGGTCACATGAATTGCAAGAAAAAACACTAGAAGAAAAAAATATCTCGATTCTCCAAAATATATCATGCATAGTAATTAAGATTACAATTCCTTAATTAATGAAAGAAAACAGAGATTTTTTATTTTCTTGAAAGAAAACAAAGCTTTAAATGAAAGAAAATTACTAAGAGACTCTCCTATAAACTAAATAATAAAAATAAGGAAATAGTTAATTAAAAGTAGAAAATCTTATAACTAAAGGAATTTACTAAACCAGATACGATTGTCTCGAATCCTCCTGCATTAAAAACTCATAATAAAATGGAAAAAGTATTACAAGAAATTTTAATTATTCAAGAAAGTTAATAAATGTTCATACATTCTATGGAATATTGCTATATAGGTATGTCCGTTTTTGAAAGCATAAAGTACATTGGAATTAATGTAAGCCATACTTTAGTTCATTCACACATTCACCCAAAAAAAAACTCTTCATCTACCTTCCATAAATTCCATTCATATTTTCAACAATATATATAAAATCATAGCCCCCTCAAATACTACTAAAAATCAAATTATTTGCAGAGGTAAGTAATTCTCTCTATACATAATGTTATTATACAAAATATTAATTCTTAAATCTATTATATGTGTATTAACATTAATTTAATGGAAAATTGCAGGTAAAGCTGATGATTCTTTAATGGTGGATATGAAGAAGATGGGCTCTAAGAGAAAATGGGTTTCAGTTTTGGGCTTTTTTCTTCAGTTGTTATTGCTTACTCAATGTGCAGTACAAAGAAGGCAGTTAAGTTTTTAATAAATACACTTATCAATTTTCTTTTATCCCTCTTTTTTGCAATTTTATGGCTATGAAGTGTTAAAGAGTCATTTATTTTCATGGATTAAAATTTCAATTTTTTTTTATGATAATATCGCAAAGTTTTTGCTTCGAATCAATGAAAACGAGGTTTCGAAACTCATTGTTTACATTGAGACTCTTTATTTTTATTTTTTTTGGTTTTCTAAGCTAATTTTTTTCAATATTTAATTATCCATAATATATACTAAAAATGAAATTTTGACCCATGATCATGATCAATATAATATTAATTATGATTCTTTACTTCTTTACTTAGTTATTTTGTTTTGTTTTGCATGAGACAATATGTCTTAATAATTACTACTAAAAGAATTTGGAATATGTGAAACTAATTAACTACTAACACATGGCTCAAGAATTAAGCAAAAGAACCAAATGGGAAGATCGAAGAAAAGAATCCCAGTTCCCCAGGCCAGTGTTGGAACCAAGGTCTTCTATGTTGTTTTAATTTTTTTTTTATTTTTTATAAAAAAAAATTCAAATTATTTTTTCTTAAATATTTTGTACTCTATTTTTCATATTGGCTTTATTTGTAGTAAAATTAATTGACCCGCACATATTTCCTTTCTTTCCTAAAAATCCAATTTAATCCGACTCAATTTAACCAGACTCAAACTCGACCCGACTCACTCGACGGATACACCACGGGTGTGTGTGTGGATGCGAGTGCAAAGAATGTTGTTTGATATTTTTTGGGATAAGATTATTAAAAATGCGGTAGTAGTAGTAGTATGATTTTATAGCAGCAGGGGAAATGACCTTTCTACCCCACCAACTGGAATTAAACTCCCGTGATCTCATTCACATTCCAACAAAAAATATAATCATCAAAAGCTCATTCCCTATAGCTTCTCCTGTCAAATTAACCTGTCCCTAAAATCTGTGCAATTTACCTTTTAACCTTTTTGACTCCATATGGATTGGTGCTAATTTAGTTTTATTTAATATTAGTTTTAAAAATCAACACTATTGGTATGAGTTTGAAAATTTGAGATATAATTTGAATTGAATTTGTCTAATTATATACAAATAAGTAATTATTCTCATTCAGTTGAGACAGACTGAGATAAACGAATTTTTCGGAGTTACCTTCTAGGTAGTACCTTCTGGACTTTAGTGAGCAATATGTGTTGGTCTTTAATTAGTTCCGAATTAATATATTGAATATTGATGGTCCCTTACTTGACACATATTGCTCACTAAGTCCAGAAGGTACTACCTAGTACTAGAAAGTAGCTCCGAACAATTCGAGATAAACCAGTGAATTCGTGGCTACCCTCTGAGATAACCACCATCCACTCTCTTATGGGGGTTTTAGGGATACACGGGACGGATGGTAGCTGCCTCGAATAGTAACACGAAAATTCCAGATAAACCAGATCCAAAAAGTTAAGGTTGAAAGAATTTGGAATCATCTGATTGCTCAATGCGGCCCGTGAAATTCCATCTTTTTTTTGTTCTTATGGGACCCACTCTAAATGAGCAATGAGTTTACCAAAATAGATTTTTTTAGATAGCGTGGGCAAATGGGGTCATGCTTTATGGGTCAACCCAATTTTGTGCTGGACCCTTAATTCTTAACATAACTCCTAATTACTGTTTTCTCTACTTTTTTTTCTTTTGTATTTTCATCCGGGTAAGGTCGAATTTGGATCCAATAAAGTAGGAGGAAAAAAGAAAAGACATCATGCGCCATAAGTACATTATTTTTAATGGGCCGGTCTGGCTCAAATATGATAGAAATTCAAACCCATTTTCGATCAGTCCGATTTTTGCATGACTTGACCTCTTTTATTGGTCGAGTTTTATTTGTCGTAAAATTAAATTTTTTTTATATCAATTTTATCATTCTTGTTAATTAATAATGTGATTATTTGGTTGGTGTTTGGGATTTTGGTTTAAAAAATTAACTACTTATTACATTTATTAATATGTGTGCAATTCACCGAAACGAGAAAAAAATGGAGGGAGTAATTTTTAACACAATTGGCATGTAATTTCTGCCAAAAATACCCTTTTAATTTTGTTTTTTGGCATTAGCTTCTATGCTATTTATGTTGATTAATTAATTTCAATGGACCATAATTCTTGATTATTTTAACTGCAGAAGGACTAGAAAAAATGGCACTGATGATGCAATGTATTACCCCCCAGTTCAGCTGCATTTATTTCAAGATCACGTAATTTCGCAATTTTGTTTACTTATTTATTGCGTAATTAAAAAAAAATGTACCTTGTAAAGATATAAGATTTAATGCTAGATTAATTATTACCCAAAATTTATATTCATAAACATTAATGTTATAAAGGTGAATTAAATTTATCTGCAGGTGGTGTTGGGCAATGGACTCCTCAATCTTACTTTGTCTACTCCTGGGGGTATGATAACAGGGATTCAGTACAATGGAATTGACAATTTACTTGAAGGAGAGTACAAAGAAAATAACAGAGGGTACATCATTTCATCTACTTAATATATGCTTGTTAAAGAGCTATTGTCAATTTACCCCATTTGAAATGCATAATGTTCAATTTACCCTACTATGATATGAAAAAGAACACTTTATCCCGCGTGAAAATTTTAAAGAAGCAATTTACCTCCTGCACCAGAAAGTGTAATTGACTTTTCGAAATTGAGAGTCATGAAAAGTGGTTTTGTAACATAGGGGGTAAATTGTCACATCTAAAAATGTTAGGGAGGCGGTGTGAAACTTTTATAAGATTACAGGTGGTAAAATGCTATATTTTAAATCACGAGATGATAAATTGAACATTATGAATATGACAGGTTGTAAATTGTCATTAACTCCCTTGTTAAATCAAACTTTTGGAACAATTTCATTTAAATGTTATTGAAACTATAAATCAACGATTGGGATGAATCAAAATGTGTACAACATCTCTCATTATTTAAGACAATCATTTGGGGAAAAAAAATGTAGGTACTGGGATATTAATTGGAGCAAACCGGGGCATTCGGGCGACATTTATGATAAGTAAGTTCAATTTAATTTTTCAGATAGTATGTCATTTTATCAGATTAGATGAATATGTTATATTACAGAAAAAACATAGTTTAATTAAACTGATCATGTAATGTTTTTCGTATGCATTTGGTGCACCTTGATCCAGGCTTGAAGGGACTAATGTGTACATTATAAAGGAAGATGAAGACCAAATAGAACTCTCATTCATCAAAAAATGGAACTCTTTAGAAACTGGTCTCCCTTTGAATATTGACAAAAGGTGGAGTGTAAGTCTTTAAAAATGAAATTTGTAATTATTTTGCTTCATTTAAAATGATCAATGCACTTTACATTGCTAAACGTTCCGAGTTTTTTTTTTTTAAGGTATATAATGCTACGTGGTTACCCTGGATTTTACTCGTATGCAATCTTCGAACGCCTGGAGGGTTGGCCTGGCATTAGTATCTCCCAAGGAAGGATAGCATTTAAGCTTCAACCTAACTTGTAAACCATAAGACATTTTTGTTCTATTTAATTAGTATTATCAAAATTTAATTTAAGATTCTGAGATTTAATGTATGGTTTTCATAGGTTTCGATATATGGCAGTGTCTGATGAGAAGCAAAGAATGATGCCAACGACTCTAGACCGTGAGAAAGGTCAGGTTCTCGACTATCCTGAAGCCGTTCTTCTAACCGATCCATCCAGTTCGTTTCTCAGAGGAGAGGTACTTTTGTAACACCATAATCCAGCCTTTGTTTGTGAGCCAAGTTGGTTTAAATATGGGTTAATGTTATTTTACCCCCCTATGACATGTTGTCATACGCATAATGTTCAATTTACCTTCCTGTAATTTGAAAAAACAGCATTTTACTTCTTATGAAAATGTTAAAGGGGCAATTTGTTTCCTTTTAACTGAGAGTGTAATACGAATTTGAGAGTGGTGCAACATTTATCATAACACAGGGGGTAAAATATCACATTTATCATAACATGGGGTAAAGTGCTGCATTTATCATAACACATGGGATTAAAGTTTAACATTTTATAAGTTGACTTGGTCAAAGTATAGTATATAAGAGGGGTAGGATAGTCAGTTCGTATTTTTTTAAATAGGGATAAGATTATAAGGGGTAAAGTGCTCTTTTCAAATCACTGAAGGAGGGGGGGGGGGGGAATTTAACATTATTTATATCATAGGGGGTAAATTGCCATTGCCTCACGTAAAAATGGATAATTAGTTGTTGATATTAAACAGGTAGATGATAAGTATCAATACTCGAGTGACAATAAAGATAATCGAGTTCACGGGTGGATATGCTCAAACCCTCCAACAGGATTTTGGATTATAACTCCGAGCAATGAATTTAAAACAGCCGGACCCGTGAAGCAAGATCTCACTTCTCATGCTGGTCCAATTGCCTTATCGGTTAGTGTCCCGATCAAAAGTGGTCCTAAATTCAGTTGTCTGAAAATCAAGGGACTGATTATGGTTCTTCTTGCGCAGATGTTCTTTAGTACACATTATGCAGGACGACCTTTAATGATCGATTTTCAGGATGGTGAGCCATGGAAAAAGGTCTTTGGCCCTGTATTAGTCTACTTGAATTCAGTTTCAGATGATGAAGATCCACTTACATTGTGGGCTGATGCCAAAGAACAGGTGATTAGCTAGCTACAATTTTCATAGTCTACTTGTACATAGTCTAAGAGTGAAATGCAATATAACGTTAGCAAAAACCCCCCTGTGTAATTTTTTATAGACAAAAAACCCCTTCCCGGCCGATTACATGTTTTGTAGGACAAATACGAATACATTTCTCAACCTAAAAAATTATCAATAGTCCCCTGTTAACTTTGAATTTTGACGATAACGCTTATAAAAATAATATAAATTTTACTCTAAGTTTTTGATTATTTTGACTATTTATAACACTGTTACTTAATTGTTAGATGTTGATAGAAACAGAAAGCTGGCCATATGATTTTCCAGTCTCGGATGACTTCGCGTATGCACCTCAACGTAGTACTGTGAGTGGGCGATTACTTGTCCGTGACAGGTATTTCTTTTCGCATAACCTATGATGAATATTTCATGACATAAAGCATATGAATTAATTCGAAATCTTATGTGCATTGATCTAGTTACATAAATGAAAGGCTTATAACTGCAAACGCTGCTTATGTCGGTTTGGCATTGCCAGGAGAAACTGGATCATGGCAAACAGAAAACAAGGTTAACATGTTCATATTTATTTTTATTGATAAACAAAATTCTTAAAGTTGTCCTAATATTATGAACTTATTTGTTTAACTTTTCTTCACAGGGTTATCAATTCTGGACTCAAGCTGATGCTAGGGGCTATTTTGTCATTAAGGGTGTTCGCTCCGGAAATTACAATCTCTATGCTTGGGTTCCAGGATTCATTGGTGATTACAAATTTGATAATCCTATCGCTATCCTACCAGGTTCCCACAATCCACCTTTAGCAGTTTACGTCCTGTGTTTTACAAAATTGCTGTTTTAGTCTTACCAGGTTTGAGATTGTTTAATCTTACACGGTCGAAAATTTGATTTAAACTGGTCATACAGGATTGGACCTTTAGCAGTTCAGTCCTAAAATTTTCAAAATTGCTCTTTTGGTGTCAAAATTTTTAGAATGGTTTTCCAGTTTCGTCCTATCTCCCCGTTTCCACACAATTTTTGAATTTTTGGTCCCGTAGGATAGTCTTGATCTTACACTTTTTCCGCAGGATTGTCTCAATATTTCACTTCTAGTCTCAAATTGGAATTGAGACCTAAAGTGTTGAGGATCTAGTCAGAGTGGAATATAATCAATTTTTCACAATCTTATGTACTTCATACTTATGTTAAAATAACTTATCAAAAAATACTTATGTTAAAATAACAGATCAGGAAATAAATGGTTTATTTTGTGTTTGTATGATTCAAAGGAAGCAGAACTAGGTTGGGAAATCTCATATATAATCCTCCAAGAAACGGCCCTACTCGATGGGAAATAGGAATCCCTGATCGAACTGCTGCCGAGTTCTTCGTTCCTGATCCAAACCCGACTCTTATGAACCAATTATATGCCAAAGAAGGAGAAAAGTAGCTACAACCACCTTTAATCTATTTGATTACTACTACACTTCTTTGTACGAGGAGCGTGTTTTGATCTTTCTTTCGATCGTAACAGGTATAGGCAATATGGTTTATGGGATCGGTACACAGACTTGTACCCAAATGAAGATTTAGTTTACACAGTTGAAACAAGCATCTATCAAACAGATTGGTACTTTGCTCATGTCAACAGGTACTTTTAAATTAGAGTGAAATGCAAAAACACCCCTATGCTTTGTCTAATTAGCAACAACTTTCGTATGTTAATTTTATTAGCAAAAACTCCATGTTTTTTTATTATTGGCAAGAATCCCCTCCCATGCCGGAATACATATTTTGCAGGATAAAAAAATGCGAAAATACCCTTCTTAATCTAAAAAAATGCAAAAATACCTCTTTACTGATTTATGACGGAATTTCAAATGGGGTATTTTTGCTAATTAAAAAAGAATACTGATAACACATTGTTATAACCTGGAAATGTAGAAATGCAGGCAATAAAACATACATACCAACAACCTGGAAAATTTTGTTTGACCTCTCAAATGTTGATGATTCCGGAAATTACACTCTTCAAATAGCACTTGCATCAGCTACTGATGCTGAATTACAGGTATATTTATATAATTATATATACGTTACCTTCAATTGCAATAATCTTGTAATCTTAGATTAAATTTATATTATTAAGCATGATATATGTTTCGTGTTTAGGTTCGGATAAATGTTGAAGCAACGGAAAAATTCCATTTTACGACAGGTTTGATAGGAAAGGACAATTCAATTGCTAGGCATGGAATTCATGGATTGTATTGGCTATACAGTGTGAACATACCGGGTTCTTTATTTGTCGAAGGAAGCAATACAATCTTGTTAACGCAATCGAGAGGCTCGAGTCCTTGGAAAGGAGTTATGTATGATTATATCCGTCTTGAAGATCCATCATCAAATACTCAGCCTTCAAAACATAATTGAATTTTAATTTTTATGTAACCAAAAAAGAAAAATCTAGTAATTATTTTTTCTCTTCTTTCTATTTTTCAATTTATTTATATAAGGGACATGGTTAGCAAAGTAGAACCAAGTATAAAGTTTGGAGTTTAAGGGCAGTAGCTAATTATCATTTTTAATTATAGGGACTTTTGCGCATCCCCCCCCCCCCCCCCCCCCCTTGAAGTTTTCCATTTTCGCAATTTCCCCCCTTTTAATTATAAAAAAAATATGCATGTGTCTCTGAAAATTAATAAATGAGTGCATTCTTCAGCCTTACCATTTTCGGTAAATTTCAAAGGGTAGAATATTGGGGGGGGGGGGTGGTTAAGTGTACCAAATTTTTCATTAGTTGAAACACTTTCAGTAGTTCCAATTATATTTTATTTATTTATAAATAAACATTTGTACATTAAACTTTGAAAAAAAAAAATCAAAACATAATTCATGAAATTGGATAGTTAATAAACATTAGCATATATAACAATAATTTTTTTTTCCTGTTAACCACCATCATGAATTAAAAATGTAATATTTTACTTATTTTATGGAAATTGTTGCCCGAAAATTGTGGAAGATGATATATGGTGGGCAAATATAAACGATAAAAATTAGAGCAAAGGAATTAATAAAAATATAATTAAAAAATATATTAATTGGGACAAAGAAGAAGAAAGCTCAATATTGAGAAATGGAAGAGAAGACAAAAATTGAATTATAAATGGTTAGTGTTTAATTTTTCTTATTTAATAGTGTACATTAATATGTTGTAAACTCAATAGTCCAACAACATCTCTCATGCATTTCTTTTTAATATTAGTTTTAATATAGTAAAAGATTTTAGTGGAACATATATAGTTTTATTTTTATTTTGGTTTAAATATATAATATATAAACAGCATATAGTAATATGTATCAGATACAGATTTGTAACGGATCAGATCATCCTATATCCATATTCGCTCTATATAATTAGAATTAAGGATCTTCTTAATAGGATCAGGTCCATTGAATCACTATCGAACAATTATCCTAATAAATTGGACCAAATTTGAATCGGATTCGGATTGAAATCCGCCCCAGGATGCAAACATGTTTTGGGAGGGTCAAGAAATTTTGAAATTTAGAAGAAAAAAAATAGTTCAACCTTTCTTTTTTTTTAAAAAAAAAAAAATAGTATTATTGTTTTACATTATTCAACCACTTATATAATTCAAAGTTTTAGAAGTTTCTTTTCTTATACTCATCACATATCTATGGGCCAGAAACAATTCTAATAGAAAGACAAGTATTTTTTCATGTTAGTTAAATTGTCAATTACACATACTTAAATGAATGAAAACATCCGCTTGTACATGACTATCAATAGTTTTCGTGTTGAGTTTATCATTGAAGAGCATAAGAAAGTCTATGATATAACTTTTTTATAGATCGTTTGATTCGTTCGATATTAATTTTTTATGTTACCACCACAACAAAAACATCATTATCAACAAAAAAGTTGGTGATAAACATGGTTAGACACGAGATAAAAGATTACTACCTTGCAAATTGTTTGATTATTCACATTATTTAAGAATAAAAATACTAAGAATTTCTATGATATGAAGAACACCATATTTTCATAATTTTTTTAATCATTTTAGCATTTTAAATTCAATAGAGTTCTCGTTGATAATTTATTCTTATGCAAATAAACTATACTGAATATCATTGTTAATTAGTTTTTGCGATGTGTAAACTCACTCCCTCTCCTCCCAAATTCTATAATCCTGGATTCGTCCCTGTATGACAGCCCTAATACGTAACATAAACAAAGACTCATCATGTTTGAGTTTATAACATAGTATCAAGGCCGGCCCAAGTGCTAGGCAACTTAGGTCGGCGCCTAGGGCCCCCGGTTCGGAGGGCCCCAAAATATATATTTAGGCCTTTAGGAAAATTAAATAATTAAATATTTTTAATTTTATTAATTTTATGTACATAATTTGTATATTGGTTCACTTGGTAAGTGTTGGATGAAGATGAAGATAAAGTGCAAAGAAGACAAGTAATTAAGGGAAGGTTTTGATGATTTCCAAAACATCATAATCAGCTAAGTATGGAAGCTTAGTTCCCTTAGAAGAATTTTGAACAAGTAAAAGAAGACATCAGAAGAGTTCAAAGTTCATAGCCCAGAAGACTAGTGATCTCATGCTGAAACAGCGAACAGAAGGGTAGGTCATCAGCCGAGTCAAATCAGATTAGTTCAGTATTTGATCAGCAGAGTGCCTATCAGATGAGTCGTTTTGATCAGCAGAGTAGAAGAGATCAAGAGATTAGTCTAACGGTAATAAATGCCCCGAAGTGTAATAAATGCTGGAAGAGAAGGGTAGTAATGGCAAATGATTGGAATTAACTCTCGGATCAGCAGAGTGCATTTAATGCAGCTACAGGAAAGTACAGCAGAAAAAGTACTGTAGCAGGTTACCGTTCTAATTTCGGGCTAAGGCTATGGATTTGAAGATTTGATCTCCTTCAACGGTCTTATTTTCAAATTCAAGTATAAAAGGAGCTGATTTCAACGAGCGAAAACACAACAACATCAGAGATTTTGCATTCGAAGCAGAAATTTATCTAAGTCTCAAAAAGCTCAACAGCTCACTCGTCTGGTGGAAGTCATCTGTTGACAGAAACCCAGTTGAAGAAAACAGAAAATTACGATCTGAGTGATCTTGTAATAGCTAAGTGTTGTGCGAAGTTGTGATCCATCTTTGTGAGTGATCAAACTTCAGAGAGTAGAATTTCTTAGTGATTTTCTATTGCGAGCTTATAGCCTTTTTATTAGTTGTCTAGGTATTAGTGGAGAAATATTGTAATCTGTGTGATTATAGTATAACCCAGAATCTAAGTGATCTGGAAGAGTGGACTAAATGATTTTTATCCATATAACCACTATAAAAATTCTTTGTGTTGATTTGCATTTAAGTTTTTCTTGCATATTTCAAACTGCATAAGCAAACACTTTGAATTGTTTAAAGGATTTTAAAAGGAGTTTTTAAAACTGGGGATAAAATCTCTTTAAGGACTTAGTCTACTTGTGAAAAAAACTTTCAAACATCTGCTGCAAGTAAACTCTTGAGAAAACTATTCTGTTGAAAAACAGCTAAGTATTTATAAGAAGAGTGGTCACTCTGCTGTTCTAGACTTGTTCTTGATCAGCGTAGTCATCTTACTGTTCTTCATCAGCTTAGTCTGCTGACAGAAGACTGAAAAGTGTTTTAATTCTAAAAAATTTTCAGAGGTCTATTCACCCTCCCCCCCCCCTCTAGACCTCATCTGACCACTTGGGACCAACAAGTGGTATCAGAGCAGGTGGTTCATTAGAATCAGCTGCCTGATCAACGAGCTTGATCCAAGTGTTTTTCAAAGGTTTGTCAAACTTTTCAAAAGAGCATCTTTTTGAAAAATTAAAACTTTTTGAAAAATGGATTGTATCAGCCATGTTCCCCACATTGCTGGTATGTCTTTTGAGGATTGGAAGATTAGAATGGAAATCTTTCTAGCCGCTTACAATGACAACATGTAAACATGTATCATTAAAGGTCCATTCAGATTCACAAAGACCATAAAAATCAATGAAGTTGATACGGTTGTGGAAAAAGACCTTCATGAGATGACTCCCGAAGAAATCAAGCTATTCAATCTAGATAAAGTCGGAAGATTCATCATGATTAAAGCCCTGGACAATGATCGGTTTGACAAGGTTAAACATTGCAAAACTGCAAAGGAGATGTGGGATAAAGTCAGGGATATGAGCGAAGGCAATGATGCAATAAAAGAGCATCAGCTCACTGTTGCTTTGGAGAAACTTGACAACTTCAAGATGAAGTCTGGAGAAACCATTGATCAAATGGATACCAGGTTCACCAGAACACTCAATGAAGTTCTAAAGCTGGGAAAGACCTTCACTGACAAAGAAATCACCGTCAGAGTACTAAAGGCCCTACCCCCAAAGTTCAACATGAAAGTAACAGCAATGGAAGAATCAAGGGATTTGGGAAAAATCTCTCTTACAGAACTGTTCTCCATACTCAAGGCATTCGAGTATAAACTGCCTAGAATGGGAATTGAAGAAACCTCAACTTCAGGACCCACAGCTGCCTTGGTTGCTGCTGAAAACACCAGAAGACCAGCACAGAAAAGTAAAGAAGTGGACTCATCTGATGAAGCCACACTGCTCAATAAGAAGGAGTATACTGCTGGAGATGTTGCGTTGTTAATTAACAATTTCAAGAAGTTCTACAAGAGAAAGATGAAGAACAAATACAACAATGCTTCTACTTCTAAACCTAACTTTTCTTCTCAAGATAAAGAGGATTATAAATCCAAACTAATGTGTTACAACTGCAGGAAATTGGGACACTTCATCAAAGACTGCCCATATCCAAAAGCAGAGAAATACACCGAGGAAGAGAAGAAAATAAGAAAAGAAAGAAAGCATCAGAAAGGCAAGGCTATGATGGCTGAAGCAGAAAAGCTGGCTGCTGTCTACTCATCTGATTCAGATTCAGACACGTCTGATGAAGAATCGTCTGATGAAGAAAAACCTGCTCTCCTCTGCCTGATGGCAAAGGAATCTGATGACTCCGAGGATGAGGTAACTCCTCTTGACAATGAATTATTTAATTCATTTGAACAAATGATGCTGAACAACACTGGTATTGCTGAAGCATACAAAAAGTTTAAGGAAGAGATGATATTGCTAAAATAGCAAAACAGTTCACTGAAACTCACAGCTGAAAAGCCTAGAGAATCAGCTGAATATAAACAGCTTGAGCAAGAACATGAATCTCTGAAAGCTGAATGTGAGGTTTATAAAGGAAAAATCATGGAACTTGAAAAAGTTATTGAGTCTCATGAAAAATCATCTGTTGCATCCATTCATACGTCTAGTAAACAGAAGATACCTTTAGAACAGGATAAGCACAAATTGAATCATACTGAGAAATTTATATCTGCTGACAATAGTAAGGTCATTCTGTATGTTCAAACTGCTAGACCTGCCTCAACTGAGAAAGAATTAAAGGAGAAGAAATCTCCTAAGGCTAAAAAGAGCAAAAAGCCTAGTATAGGTAAACAGACTAGTAAGACCAAACAGCAGAGTCCTAAGAAGTCTGCTGATAAAGCTAATGTCAATCAGACTAATGGTAAAACTAAGTCGTCTGTCAATGAGCAAGCTACTAGTAAGCCAAAGAAGCATAAGAATAAGAAAAATCAAAATGCTTGGTATGGAAATGAGTCATATTATGTGCAACCTGCTGCATATCCTCCTATGTATCATGCACCTCAGTTTCCTAGTTACTATGCACCTTACCCTGCTCATCCAATGCATGCATATCCTGCTTATCATGCACCTTACCCTGCTTATGAACACTATTCTTATCATACTGATCATCAACATGACTTATCTGCTAATTATGATAAAAATGAAACTGTTCATACTCCTGTCAAAACTCAGAAGCCTAAGAAGCCTAAGACATCAACATCTTGGGTTGTCAAAGGTGGAACTAATCCTTCAGGACCCTCTCAATAAGGGTACCTAAAACAACTTTATTTTTGTTTTGTAGGTTAGGATTAGGAGTAGGAGTAAAGTAGAGAAGATTTGGTACTTGGACAGTGGATGTTCAAGACACATGTGTGGAAACATACATGAGCTGACTGATGCAGTTGCTGTGGATGGTCCAAATGTTACATTTGGGGACAACAAAGAAGGCAAGATTAAAGCTAAAGGAAGACTGATCAGAGGAAACATAGAGATATCTGACGTCTCATATGTCAAAGGCCTCAAATATAATCTGCTGAGCATAAGTCAATTCTGTGACAAAGGATATTCAGTCATCTTCTCAACAGATAAGTGCTACGTTGAACAGATTGGTACAAAGAAGGTAATCTTATCTGGAAAGAGACAAGGGAATGTCTACATAGTCGACTGGAATTCTGCTGACAAGAACTCAAGTGTTTGTTTGGTGGCTTCTACACCAAGTGAAGTTAGTTGGCTATGGCACAAAAGGATGAATCATTTAAACTTCAAGACCATCAACAGATTAATCAAGAATGATTTGGTAGAATGGATTCCTAAAACAGTCATGAGCAAAGACAAGCTCTGTGACGCCTGTCAGAAGGGTAAACAAATCAAGTCATCGTTTAAAAGTAAGAAGCACCAATCTTCTGAAAGAATCTTGGAGCTGCTACACATGGACTTATTTGGACCCATTGATCCAGTCAGCAATGGTGGAAAGAAATACTGCCTAGCTGTTGTGGATGATTATTCAAGATACACTTGGGTGATATTCATGAAAAAGAAAAGTGAAACCAAGGAACATCTTACTAATCTGATGGAGCTGATCCAAAATGAAAAGAGTACAAAAATATTGAAGATCAGATCAGATAGAGGGACAGAGTTCACAAACTCTACTGTTGAAGAGTATTGTAACATCAAAGGAATACATCATGAGTATTCAGCTGCTAGAACCCCTCAACGGAATGGTGTTGCTGAAAGGAGAAACAGAACACTAAAGGAAGCTGTCAGAACCATGATAGCTGAAGCCAAGCTGCCACAAAGATTTTGGGCAGAAGCAACAAATACAGCCTGCTTTACTCAGAACAGATGCATGATCAACAAAAATCAGAACAAGACTCCATATGAAGTTTGGAACAACAGGAAACCAAACATTCATTACTTTAAAATTTTTGGTTGTAAATGTTTTGTTTTGAATAATGGGAAAAATCATTTTACTGCATTTGCAGAAAAGGCTGATGAAGATGTTTTTGTAGGATACTCTACTGTTAGTAAAGCATATAGAGTTTTTAACAAAAGAACACTACTAGTAGAAGAATCCATTCATGTAGTATTCGATGAACCAAACCAATCTTCTGAAAAGAGTCAAGGCACTAATCAAGATATATCTACTGATTTACAGAAGTTAAGTGTTGGAAGGAATGAAGAGTATGTTCCCATCATACTACCTGATCTTAACTCAGCTGCCAACTCAAGTGCTGTTCAAAATCAGATCACTGATTGTCTAACAGACGAGTTACAACAAGCTGACAGACCAGAGACTGTTCAACAGACGGCAAATGTTCAACAGACTACTACTGCAACTCCAACAGTAGTGTTGCAAGATCACAACAGAGGACAACATTCAGACCTGCAACCTGATCTCAGATGGCTCAGAAATCACCCACCTGAGTTAGTGATTGGTGATCCATTAGATAGAGTGAAAACAAGAAGAGCTGCTGCACATGATGCCATGTTTGTCACTTTTCTATCTCAAATAGAGCCTAAGCAAGTTGAAGAAGCTCTCAATGATTCCTTCTGGATAGAAGCTATGCAAGAAGAGTTGAATCAATTTGAAAGGAATGAAGTCTGGTACTTAGTTCCTAGACCAAGTCATCAAAGAGTAATTGACACTAAATGGGTTTTCAGAAATAAGATGAATGAAGATGGTATTGTTACCAGAAACAAAGCAAGATTAGTGGCCAAGGGTTATTGTCAAGAAGAAGGAATAGACTTTGATGAAACATTTGCACCTGTAGCAAGACTTGAAGCAATCAGACTGTTTCTTGCCTATGCTGCTTACAAAAACTTCACTGTCTATCAGATGGATGTGAAGTCTGCTTTTCTCAATGGAGAACTGCAAGAAGAAGTATACGTTGAACAACCTCCTGGATTTGAAGTCTATCAAGAAGAGGATAAGGTATATCGTCTGAAGAAAGCCCTCTATGGACTGAAACAGGCTCCAAGAGCATGGTATGACACCCTATCTGATTTTCTTTTAATGAAAGGATTTCATAAAGGTAAGGTAGATAAAACCTTGTTCACTATTGAATGGGAGAATCATATATTAATTGTGCAAATATATGTAGACGATATCATTTTTGGTTCAACTAACCAACAGATGTGTGACAAGTTCTCTAAGCTGATGCAGAATAAGTTTGAAATGAGCATGATGGGAGAACTTAATTATTTTCTTGGTTTACAAGTTAAACAGTTACCTGATGGAATCTTTATAAATCAAGCTAAATACACAAGAGATCTGTTTAAAAAGTTTGGTATGGAAACTAGCTCTACTGCTACTATTCCTATGTCTACAAGTCTTCGTATGGATAAAGATGAAGATGGCAAATCAGTAGACATAACCAAATATAGAGGCATTATAGGGTCTCTATTATATCTAACAGCAAGCAGACCTGACATAATGTACTCAGTAGGGGTTTGTGCAAGATTTATATCAAATCCCAAAGAATCTCATCTCTTATCTGCCAAGAGGATATTGAAATATGTTAAAGGCACTCAAGAATTGGGATTGTGGTATCCTAGAGAATCTGGATTTGAGCTTATTGGTTATTCAGATTCAGACCTTGCTGGCTGCAAGATTGACAGAAAAAGCACAACAGGTGCCTGTCAGTTCTTAGGTAGTCATCTGATCTCATGGATGAGTAAAAAACAGACTTCAGTGTCCATATCTACTGCTGAAGCTGAATATATAGCTGCTGGAGCTTGCTGTGCACAAATACTATGGTTGAAGCATCAACTAGAAGACTACAACATAAAAATCAGTGGAATTCCAATCTACTGTGATAATTCAAGTGCAATCTCTCTTACTCAGAACACTACAAGTCATTCAAGAACTAAACATATTGAGATCAAGCATCACTTCATCAGAGATCATGTGGAAAAAGGCAATGTAGTGATTGAGTATGTTCATACTGACAATCAGATTGCTGATATTTTCACTAAACCTCTAAGTGAAGTAAGGTTTTCAACTCTAAGAGCTGAGCTAGGACTACTTAATTTGGATGCATAAGCTGAGGGGGAACTTATCAGATCACTGAAGTTCAACAGCTTAGTTATCCGTTATTCTATTCAAGGATTAACCTTCAACAGACTAGTTAACTTATGAATTCTTAAAGACAGGGGGAACGTGTAAGACTAGCGGTATTTCTGCTCTAAAGATGAAATTTGTTAATGACAGTTAGTTGAAGTTATGTTATCAGAAGATCTGTTCTTAATTCTTGAAGACTGAAGATTATTTTATCTTGCTGGATTGACAAACAGCAGAGGAAGATTACTGGCTATTGGCTTTCTCCAGTAATATCAGATAACATATCACTCGTCTGTCAGATAAGTTAAACTCTACTCATCTGATATCTTATATAAGCATGGTTATAAATCGTATGTCTAGAAACGCGCTTTTATAAGTAACAGATCAGTGTCGATTGAGTTTCCCGCCCATCTGACATTAAAATAATAAAATTGAAATCCGCAATTCTCATCCACACGATTAATAAACTGTCAGATTGATCCAACGTATCAGATTAATCACGATAACCCAAATAATGGAAACGTATAAAATCCGATCTGAACAGATCAGTCGTCTTATGCACTCATAAACTCTCAAATTCTCTAACTCTCAAATTCTCTTGCTTTCAAAAGTTTATTGCTTTCACAGATTTACAATTAGAAATCTCATAAATGGAGAAAATTATCGATGGAAGGTACTTAAACTACAGCAAATTTCATTTCTCCGGTACTGATCTGATGCGCTCCATCATGGAAAAGATCAAAGAGGCATCATTAGTTCCAGTTCTGGAAGCACACGAGGACAGGGTCTACTTAGAAGACGTAGATCACTTCTACAAGACCAGGAAATTCTCCGATAACGACACCGTTATAACTGCTGTTATTGGTGGTAAGAAAATTGCTGTCTCTGCTGTTGTTTTAAGTGAAATTTACAAATTGAAAAATGAAGGAGGAGACGTAACAGACCTAGGGTCTGAGAAAGAGGATGAATTTTGGGGAATTTGTGCAAAAGAGGGAGAAGAGATGACTGGAACTCTGATGAAAACTCAGTTAAAAGATGAGTATCAGAGGTTCGCAGACATTATTGCGAAGGTACTGGATTGCTGCACGAGCTCCTTGGATGGGTTACCTAGAAAAAGGTACTACACCATGATTTGTATCTACTATGGGCTAAAAGTGAACTGGGCTGTTCACGTCTATGATCTGCTAAGTGATAAGAGGACTTCGCATGCCATTTTGCTTAGTCATCTGTTCAAGGCACTAAGCTGTCCTATGGCTGGTGGAAAGGCTACTCATAGTAGTAAAGAGTTCAAGCTGTATGAACCAGTCAGGAAAGTAGTGGCTGCACCCAAAAGAAAGGCCTCTACTAAGTCTAAGAAGACCCCTTCTAAGAAAAGCAAGAAGGAGGGTCAGACAAGCAAGTCTGCTGATCAAGCAGCAAGCTCTACTGTTGAAGCTGGATCAACAAAAGCTGAGATTGAAGTCCCTGAGAAAGTAATGGATGACTTCACAGCTGAGCTTGAGAAGATGGATACAGGTTCCTCACCTGAAAGAACAGAGCCTGATGAAGAAGTCCCACTTCAAAGACTGAAAAGATTAAGGACCAGAAGTGAAGCAAGGGGACCTCCCCAAGCTAAGAAGCCTACTGAGAAAATCCCTAAATCAAAAGCAAAGAGAAAGGTCACCTTCTCTGAAGAATCAACAGAAAAAGTAAGGAAAATAACAGCATCAGCTGAGAGGCCAATCATTATTGAAGAGCCTGCTGTTAAGCATGCTGAAGTTGTTACTGCTGAAATTGGAGTCTCTGCTACAGACTCATCTGCTGTAGTGTCTGCTGAAGTTAGAGAAGAACAGCAGACTGGCACAACAGGTGAAGGAGAAACACTCCTTCTGCATCCTACTCCTGTTGCTGCAACTCCAATCCAAGCTGTTGAAAGTCCTGAATCTAAGAGGAAAAGGACTGGTAAGATCGCTACCTATGTGACTGCTGCTGAAAAGAAGAAACAAGAAGAAGCAGAAAGGAAAAAGAAAGCTGCAGAAAAAGCTGAGGAGGATCGATTGAAAAACCTTGAGCTCAAAAGACTGGAAGAAGAAGCCAGTAAGATGACTCAAGAGCAAAGGGATACTATAGAAGCAGCTGAGTTAGCTGCTGCTATTGAGGCAAGTGCTAAGGACTCTCATGGTCCTAAACAGTCTGGTGGTATTGTCATTGGTGAACCAAGAGACCCCACCAAACCTTTACCAGCTATGCCAACTCCAGCAATACAACCTAAGAGAAGAGAAGAGGTCAAATTGGCTTTGGAGATTGTCAGGGATGACCCTGATGCCTTTGAAAAGGTTCGATGCTGAAAATGAGAAGATTACTCGTCTGACGATGTTCACCAGAGAAAAGGTCAGATACAATAGGTGGAGAGACTATCGTCTGTTAAGGAGTAAAGAACAAATTGCAAATTGGAAGATCTTTGCTGATGAAGAAGCATGGGTGATGAAGTGGCTTGAGACAGGTTCACTCACTCAAGCATTAGACTCAGAGTTCTTCCTAGACAAGCTAAGACTGAGGATCAGTCAAGTGGTGAAGGAAGAAGCCAAGAAGTTGTATGAATCTGTTCCTGAGGAGTATGCTGATGATGAAGACCTCATGGAAAGATCTATCAAGTTGGCTGTTTCCCAGACAATGGAAACTTGGGCCAAAAAGACTAGAAAGATGCAGGGGCAACCAAGCTCACTGATCCCTCTGCCTAGTCTAAAACAAATTGTCTATAGTCCTAACATTAGGACATATGAAGAGTTACCTGAGAATCCAACATCATCAATTATACCTCTTGATAATTCTACTTGGATTGCTCACAGGTCTATCGTAGATAATGCAGGTTTGTTGAAAACAGTTGAAACTGTCAAGAAAATTGGGCCACCTGCTAATGATGGAAAGACCAAAGAAAAAGAAGGGTCATCTGTTGTTGCTGATCAACAGAAAGCAAAAGAGGGTGCACCTAACCCCACTGATCAGAATAAAGAAAAGGATGACAAGTCTGACCAAGCTGATGAATCAAAAGGAGAAGAAACCATTCCAGCTGATCAGATTATTGAAAAGAAGGCTACTGCTGAGCAAGATGATCAGACCAAGGAGAAGGAAAGCACTCCTGGTCAGACTGATGAAACCAGAGAAGAAGAGATTGCTTCTGGGTCAGCAGATCAGACTACAAAAGAGTCAACTCAAGCAGAGGAACAGTCCACTGAAAAGGAAGTTCTTGCCTTACCTCCAACTCAAACTGAAGTTGCTTCTACTTCTCAGAGCTTACAGCAAACATCCTTGTTGGATTCTATTCAACAAATGATATCAAAATCAATGAAGGAAATGGAGGAGAAGTTAACTGCAAATCAGAAAGCTACTGCTGTTCCAATCTATCTGATAGAAGATACTGCTCAGAATGTCAAATCTGTCTATCAAGACATGGACATTATCAGAAGAAGAACCCAAAGCACAGCTGCCGGTTGGAGAGATATTACAGAAACGGTTGAATTGGCCATCCAAGCTAAGGATGAAACCTTAGATAATATGATGAGAGACTTCAAGGCATCTGCTGATTGGATACTTGCCACTCAAATTCAGCTAGGTGACCAAGGTGAAGCTGTTCTCAAAAGAATGGATGATTTTGAAGCCAATCAACTGAGACAACAAGCTCAACTAGATGCATTTGGAGCAAATCAACTACGACAACAAGCTCAAATGCATGCTATGGAAGAAAACATCAAGCTTCTATGTGATTCACTTCTGATCACCCCAATCTTGCCAAATTATCAAATCAACCCTGCTGATGATGACAAAAAGGGGGAAGATAGGGTACTACGGGAAGAAAGGGAAGATAAGGCATCATCTGCTGAAAGAACATAAGTGTTAGAAGAATCAGCTGATGATGATGAAAAGAATGATGCAGAAAATGAAGGCACAAGCAGATCAACAGATGAGAAGATCACAGAAGAAGAAGGTGAAGCTGCTGAAGAAACTGAAGCTGAAGCAAAGGCTAAGTCTGATAAGGAAATAGCTGCTGCTAAGGATTCAGCTGAAGAACAGCTTGACCCTGATGTCAAACAGAAGAAGTTAGAGCTGTTGAAGCAGAAATTCTCTGAAGATTTGGAAGCTGAAACTTCCAAACCTGCTGAAAAAGAAGAAGAGAACGAGGAAGATAAAGAAGACAAGAAAGAAGAAGACAAGCTAGTAGACTAGTCTTGTTTAAATTACTTATGTATCTCCTTGTAATTTTTTTTTTTGCACAACTCATCTGAACAAACTTGTAATATGTAAC
This sequence comes from Penstemon barbatus, assembly GCA_003313485.2. Classification (NCBI taxonomy): domain Eukaryota; kingdom Viridiplantae; phylum Streptophyta; class Magnoliopsida; order Lamiales; family Plantaginaceae; genus Penstemon; species Penstemon barbatus. The sequence goes on from CM064879.1 coordinate 72,344,415, forward strand.
ACTTCTCAATATCTATAAAATTGCAAGTTTTAATCCAACAGACTATTTCTATCTCAGAAATTTTTGAGGATCAAAACTTTAGTTTAGGTACAGGTACTTAGCTGAAGTTTTGTCATCATCAAAAAAGGGGAAATTGTTGGATGAAGATGAAGATAAAGTGCAAAGAAGACAAGTAATTAAGGGAAGGTTTTGATGATTTCCAAAACATCATAATCAGCTAAGTATGGAAGCTTAGTTCCCTTAGAAGAATTTTGAACAAGTAAAAGAAGACATCAGAAGAGTTCAAAGTTCATAGCCCAGAAGACTAGTGATCTCATGCTGAAACAGCGAACAGAAGGGTAGGTCATCAGCCGAGTCAAATCAGATTAGTTCAGTATTTGATCAGCAGAGTGCCTATCAGATGAGTCGTTTTGATCAGCAGAGTAGAAGAGATCAAGAGATTAGTCTAACGGTAATAAATGCCCCGAAGTGTAATAAATGCTGGAAGAGAAGGGTAGTAATGGCAAATGAGTGGAATTAACTCTCGGATCAGCAGAGTGCATTTAATGCAGCTACATGAAAGTACAGCAGAAAAAGTACTGTAGCAGGTTACCGTTCTAATTTCGGGCTAAGGCTATGGATTTGAAGATTTGATCTCCTTCAACGGTCTTATTTTCAAATTCAAGTATAAAAGGAGCTGATTTCAACGAGCGAAAACACAACAACATCAGAGATTTTGCATTCGAAGCAGAAATTTATCTAAGTCTCAAAAAGCTCAACAGCTCACTCGTCTAGTGGAAGTCATCTGTAGACAGAAACCCAGTTGAAGAAAACAGAAAATTACGATCTGAGTGATCTTGTAATAGCTAAGTGTTGTGCGAAGTTGTGATCCATCTTTGTGAGTGATCAAACTTCAGAGAGTAGAATTTCTTAGTGATTTTCTATTGCGAGCTTATAGCCTTTTCATTAGTTGTCTAGGTATAAGTGGAGAAATATTGTAATCTGTGTGATTATAGTATAACCCAGAATCTAAGTGATCTGGAAGAGTGGACTAAAGGATTTTTATCCATATAACCACTATAAAAATTCTTTGTGTTGATTTGCATTTAAGTTTTTCTTGCATATTTCAAACTGCATAAGCAAACACTTTGAATTGTTTAAAGGATTTTAAAAGGAGTTTTTAAAACTGGGGATAAAATCTCTTTAAGGACTTAGTCTACTTGTGAAAAACACTTTCAAACATCCGCTGCAAGTAAACTCTTGAGAAAACTATTCTGTTGAAAAACAGCTAAGTATTTATAAGAAGAGTGGTCACTCTGTTGTTCTAGACTTGTTCCTGATCAGCGTAGTCATCTTACTGTTCTTCATCAGCTTAGTCTGCTGATAGAAGACTGAAAAGTTTTTAAGTCTAAAAATTTTTCAGAGGTCTATTCACCCCTCCCCCCTCTAGACCTCATCTGACCACTTGGGACCAACAGTAAGACTTTTTCATAATGGGTTGGTGGTCTAGGGTTCAAATCCCACTATTGGTCTAGGGTTCAAATAAGAAAGAATACGGTTTTTTTTATGAAATATAATTTTTCTGCTTATTACTTTCTCACTTAGTACATTGCAAAAAAGAATTTCACCCCCAATAAAATTGGTCTAGCCTCATTCATATTTATATATATATATGTGTATCTTTTTCTTATTTTATATATGATGTATAATTTTTTCTATACATGATAATATATAATTAATAGAGTTAAGAATGTCACGATATGAAATAATGTCAAGCAATCAATTATGATATTTGTAAAAGAATGAAATAGAGTTAAGAATGTACATATACTTGTAAAATTTGCTTCGGCTAAACTAATATTTTTAATATTAAAAATTATACAAAAAAATTCACGGTTGAATCTTTTAAAAGTTAAGTAAGTTTGTTTTTTAATTATCTATCTAAAAAATAATATGTTAGATTTAATTATCTTTCTAAAAATTAATATATTAGAGAAAATAATATGTCAATATTTAACAATATTTAATTAATATTTTTGTTTTTAAAAAAATAAATTAATTATATATTTTTTATAAGAACGAATCCCAAATTTAAAATTCGTCTAGGATCCCCG
>CM064879.1:72346520-72534024 GCA_003313485.2 Penstemon barbatus
GTTCAGTATTTGATCAGCAGAGTGCCTATCAGATGAGTCGTTTTGATCAGCAGAGTAGAAGAGATCAAGAGATTAGTCTAACGGTAATAAATGCCCCGAAGTGTAATAAATGCTGGAAGAGAAGGGTAGTAATGGCAAATGAGTGGAATTAACTCTCGGATCAGCAGAGTGCATTTAATGCAGCTACATGAAAGTACAGCAGAAAAAGTACTGTAGCAGGTTACCGTTCTAATTTCGGGCTAAGGCTATGGATTTGAAGATTTGATCTCCTTCAACGGTCTTATTTTCAAATTCAAGTATAAAAGGAGCTGATTTCAACGAGCGAAAACACAACAACATCAGAGATTTTGCATTCGAAGCAGAAATTTATCTAAGTCTCAAAAAGCTCAACAGCTCACTCGTCTAGTGGAAGTCATCTGTAGACAGAAACCCAGTTGAAGAAAACAGAAAATTACGATCTGAGTGATCTTGTAATAGCTAAGTGTTGTGCGAAGTTGTGATCCATCTTTGTGAGTGATCAAACTTCAGAGAGTAGAATTTCTTAGTGATTTTCTATTGCGAGCTTATAGCCTTTTCATTAGTTGTCTAGGTATAAGTGGAGAAATATTGTAATCTGTGTGATTATAGTATAACCCAGAATCTAAGTGATCTGGAAGAGTGGACTAAAGGATTTTTATCCATATAACCACTATAAAAATTCTTTGTGTTGATTTGCATTTAAGTTTTTCTTGCATATTTCAAACTGCATAAGCAAACACTTTGAATTGTTTAAAGGATTTTAAAAGGAGTTTTTAAAACTGGGGATAAAATCTCTTTAAGGACTTAGTCTACTTGTGAAAAACACTTTCAAACATCCGCTGCAAGTAAACTCTTGAGAAAACTATTCTGTTGAAAAACAGCTAAGTATTTATAAGAAGAGTGGTCACTCTGTTGTTCTAGACTTGTTCCTGATCAGCGTAGTCATCTTACTGTTCTTCATCAGCTTAGTCTGCTGATAGAAGACTGAAAAGTTTTTTAAGTCTAAAAATTTTTCAGAGGTCTATTCACCCCTCCCCCCTCTAGACCTCATCTGACCACTTGGGACCAACAGTAAGACTTTTTCATAATGGGTTGGTGGTCTAGGGTTCAAATCCCACTATTGGTCTAGGGTTCAAATAAGAAAGAATACGGTTTTTTTTATGAAATATAATTTTTCTGCTTATTACTTTCTCACTTAGTACATTGCAAAAAAGAATTTCACCCCCAATAAAATTGGTCTAGCCTCATTCATATTTATATATATATATGTGTATCTTTTTCTTATTTTATATATGATGTATAATTTTTTCTATACATGATAATATATAATTAATAGAGTTAAGAATGTCACGATATGAAATAATGTCAAGCAATCAATTATGATATTTGTAAAAGAATGAAATAGAGTTAAGAATGTACATATACTTGTAAAATTTGCTTCGGCTAAACTAATATTTTTAATATTAAAAATTATACAAAAAAATTCACGGTTGAATCTTTTAAAAGTTAAGTAAGTTTGTTTTTTAATTATCTATCTAAAAAATAATATGTTAGATTTAATTATCTTTCTAAAAATTAATATATTAGAGAAAATAATATGTCAATATTTAACAATATTTAATTAATATTTTTGTTTTTAAAAAAATAAATTAATTATATATTTTTTATAAGAACGAATCCCAAATTTAAAATTCGTCTAGGATCCCCGAATATCTAGGACGGACCCTATATAGTATTCGGGCCTAGCGTACAGTATTTGATTGTAGAACTTTCAATTGTTCTTGACATGACAGATAACTACAAAATAATACATCGTGTAAGCAAAGTAATTTATAAGGCATGTTAGTATTTGCTAGAAACTTCAAAAAAATCCGAAAAGTGGATTCATCTAGATATAAACTATAAAGTCTAGAATGCATCTAGATATAAGTGGATTCAATTTGCTAGAAACTTCATGGGTTGTTTGTTTGGTGTTTGGAAATGTAATTTGGAAAAGTAGTGGAGGTTTGTAAAATAATTTTGATTTGAGTAATGTTATTTGTTTGAATTTTGAGATAGTGATTTGAGAAATAAAGTAAGTGTATTTTTTTTGGAAGTTAGGTTGTAGGTGTAAGATGTGCAAGACTTTATATTAAATCATGTTTATTTTGTAAAATAAAGTATGTCAGATATCAGTTATGTCAAATCAGAATAGAATTTTTATAGGTTTCGTGTAGAAATAAACAAATTATTGTTTGTTTGGCTTGAGAGAGAATATAAGAAAATTGAAAGATGAAAATTTATTTCAGAAAGTAAAATACAGTACATGTTTGTTTAGTAGGAGTATTTCCCAAACACAATTTTTTTTTTAAAAACGTCAAACAAACAGCCCTATAAATCTAAAAAATGTCCAGAAAGTAGTTCGTAAAGGTAACATCAAGAAAAGTAATATGGGCAGAGGCGGATGGATTGGAGACGGGGCTAGGGGGTCTAAAGTATAGTGGTAATATATTTTAATTGAAAAAAAAAAAAGATAGGGACAAAAAATATTCCAATTGTCCAAACAAATCAGCATTCAACAGGAAAACAAATTACTATAATTAGCAATCCTTCGGTCCAAATAAAAAGCTCAATTCATATCCAATCCAATATTAACTCACACTAATATTACCTAATTCAAACTATTCAAGCCCCAATTAAAGCATAAATCTTCTCCCAACTCTCAATCCATTACCAACAACTTCAAATCTTATTATACACGTTGCAACTACATCAGTGGAGAGAGCTATTTTCGGCTATAAATATAGTGTAGTTGTCTTAATAAAGAGAGACATATTTAGTAGTAGTATTTACTACCATAGACCGATTTCAAAAAATAAAAAATCGGCGTGGTCAATTATTAGTGTAAATATGTAGATATTTTGGGTTCTTTTGGAAATATAACGAGGTATCATATGTAATTAAAGTATTTCATGGAAGTTATTTTTGTCAAATTTCACCTCCTTGTTTTTGTATTGCGTCGTATATTTTTTCATGAATAATATAAACTTTAAGTTTGAGTGTTTGAATAAAAAAAAAAATATGTCATTTATGCCTCCCCGACCAAAAATTCTGGATCCGCCTATGAACATGGACTACATAAGAGTTGATATCTACCCTCACACCAGTGATGCTTCAAATTGGTGTAACAGCTCAAAATAAATTGTTTTTATTGGATCCAGATGAATCTATGATGCACGGATACTTCAAGAAATAATAAGATTCAATGTCGGATACTTCATGTATACGATACTCCTCGGATAATTGTGGGATACGTATCCGATACTTCACAAGGTGTGTCGGTAAATCTAATAAAAAAGAAAAATTGGATACATGTGTCGGATACTTCTTTAGGCGTATCCAACAAATTTCATATTCTGAATTTTGTTGCGTCACCACAATTGCTAAGAATAATGTAATACGTCCGTACCATACTTTGTATTATATTCAAATGCAATACAAGATAATTTCTCCAATAACGGACATGTTTTGTATAATATAATAAAATAATTAACATAATGTATAATTAATAGTGTTATATTATTAAACATTTTTTTTTTCTAAAAGTTATATATATAATTGAGTAAATTTTTAGTTATTATTTATGAACCTTAACTCGATCTGTTTCATTATGTATGAATATATAAATATATTATTTTACTTATTTTACTCATTATATATTTTTAGATCCATATATATGTTGTATCTAATCCTATAAATTTTTAAGAATTCTTAATGGTGCAACATAGAGATGGATTTATAGATCACTAGAACAATCAGAAGTCACTAGAGTCAGTAACATAAGGCCATCTCCAACCCGTAGGGCTATTTACAGCCCTGGGGTGTCAATCTCCACCCGGGGAATCTGCACCCCCCTGAGTATCATCTCCAACCGGTAGGGCTATCTCCTCCAATTAATTAAAAAAAAAGCCTTCCCCACTCTCACCTATATTATCTATAATAATAATAATAATAATAATAATAGTAGTAGTAGTACCAATAATAATAATAATAATAATAATAATAATAATAATAATAATAATAATAATAATAATAATTAATTTTAGAGACAATGATAATAAAATAATAATATTACATTCGGGACAAGAAAAACAACAAGGATTACATGAAAATAACAACGAAATTGCAACGATGAAGACAACATTGAAAATGCAACAATACAACAAAAGTTGTTATTTGTATCCTAGTATGTGTACAAGTATTTGGAGTAATTTAATGCAAAATTGTATTTCTACATTTTGTCTCAATTATACACTGAACATTAATGCTATATTAGAGTTTAAATAAAATTAAAATATTTCAAATCAAATTTTAAATGTGGCTAAATAAATTATTATTTCATAGACAAATATATGATTTTAAAATATTTATTTGAGTTAATTATCTAATTTTATTTGAGTTCATTTTCATTCATAATGTGTAAAATATTTATTTGAGTTAATTATTTAATTTATAAATAAATTTGACTACAAGTTTCTATAATTTATAAATTTTAATTTGTACTAAAAGTTCAACAAAAGTGATGTAGCTCAAATGGTAAGGAAGTCATGTTTCACTAAAAAGGTTTCGTGTTCAAATCCCAATTGTTACAATAATTTTTAACATTAAAAAACTAAAAAAAAAAATAAAAAAGGAAACCCATGATGAATTGTGTCTGGGACGCGCTGATTAGCGCGTCCCAGACCTGGGGCGGTGGGCTGGGCGATTTTTCGCCCAGCCCACAGACCTGGACTGCTCTCCAACCCAGGAGAGGTGGGCTAGGCCCATCTCCACCCACCCCCCTCCTGGGTTGGAGATGCCCTAAAATACATCGAAATCTTAAAGCGATAAATAAAAGTAAATAATAAAATTTTATCAAAACGATAAATAAAAAAAATGAAGTGAGTATTATTTTATTAACTCATTTTACACCTATTTGAAAATTAAGAGTTGATAATAGTGGGTTATTGTCAATATTAATTTTTAGATGAACAATATGTTTTCGTATTTTATTCTAAAGGAAACATAACATCTATATAAACAGTTATAACTTAATACTAACAAAGTTTTTAGCTATTAAAAATAATACATGGAGTTCTATACCATATAAAAAATATACATGGGATGTTTTACATGCACTTTTAGGTGTCGACATCTGACTTTATCCGCACGCCGTATACAATTATTTAATCATTTTAATTGAGTTAAAATTCAACTCATTAATTCGCCGGATGATCTAATTAGATTTAACTCATTTTGATTAAAATATATCTCGACATATTCAGATCAGCGCAGGGGTTTTCCTTTGATCTATTGATAGTTATGTTTCAGCTAGCATAAATTATTGATTATTTTTGGAAATTTAATTAAGTATTGGGTTAACTTATTCAAATTTGATTCCTATTCCTCAATGAAGACAAGGGATATTTGGCTGAATAGCCTTACTCAATTTTTTTCTTTTTTCTTGATTTTAATAAAAATTAAATCTAATTAAACATATTTAAGTCTAATTAATAAATTAATCTAATAATAATAATTCAAACACCTATAAAATCCATTTTTACTCATAATTCAAATTTCAGAATTTTTCTAACTACAAAAAACTCTTTAAATATTTTATTTCAATTTTTGTCACTTGTGGTACCCCGGGTGGGCGCCTAAGTGACTCGGTGGCAACAATGTTGTTTGTCACTTGGACGCCCAAGTGACTCGGCGACATTATTGATGTCGGGTCACTTGGGCGCTCAAGTGATCAGGCGGCAATGCCGCTTGTGACAAAAATTCAAGATTATTTTATAATTTTTCAGTTAATTTAAAATTAATTAATAACATAAATCTAGTTTTCCAAATTAAAGTTTTCCATAAGGCCATATATGCAAATAACTCAGACAAACATAAACAAGTACAATTTGAATGAAGATTTCTGCCACTAACGGATAAAATTTAATAATTTATTGGAATTAAAATAACGCAGCGATAGTCGAGGAAAGATATAATAAAAGAATTAATGCGTCCCCACCTAATGGCCAATAAAGTTTGACAAATTATATATTATTACTAGAAAAGGGACATCAAATATTTTTTTTTTATTTGGTAAATTAGTTTGTGAGAGTGGTGGAAGTTTATGAAATAATTTCAATTTATGTAATTTTGTTTGTTCGAAGTTTGGAAGATGATTTGAGATATAAGGTGTGTGTAATTTTTCTTTTTTGAAGAATTTAAGTTGTAGGTATAATATATATAAAACTTTATGTCAAATCATGTTTATTATGTAAGAATTAATTTTTATCTCACTTTTCACAAACACAGTTTTTCTTTGAGAGATGTCAAACAAACAAGTAGACTACACTCTGAAAATTTATTTATTAGATTACTTTAACTCGGTCATAGACAAATTTGAGTATCAATAAATTAAGCTTACGGATAATAGGAATTTTATTACATGATTTGTTAATATGAAAATGTTGCCAAAAATAATGAAGTTATACAATTAAATGAGTTGGATCTTAATCCTAAATAGTATAGTTTGATTTATTAATGCGTAAATTTGATAAGTCTATTTAGCAAATTCTAAGTTACCCCTTACTATACTTTTAAAGTGATTATATATATACTAAAAATGGCAACACGTAATCTTTAAAAGAGAACATTATCGATCTAACAAGCTTAAATAGCAAAACAAGATCGTTCATTAGATTGTGTTTTTTTCCTTTCTAATTTAAGAGCAAAACCCAGAATTGAAATATTAAATATCATTACAAAAAGCATTTCACGCATTGTTATGAAATAGAAAGGATTGTGATTTTTAACCAATAAATGTTAAAAAAAAAAAAAAAAAAAAAAAGAGAGAGAGAGAGAGAGAAAAAATATCTCAATTTAATTCATATTTTTCATTTCCCATTAATATGAGTTTTTTTAAGTTTAAATTCTGATTTGAATATATTAATGTAACGATGCTCCATCAAATAAAGAAGGAAAGAGAAATTATGATCACCGACTTTGAAAAAGAAAAAAAAAGAGAAGATAATAACACTTATAAATAAAGTAAAAAGTGGAAATAATTTATTAGAAAAAGCTTTTCTCCACTTAAATTAAGTCTAATTTCCTTTCTCATTTTCCTTTCCAAATTCATGTATTTTTATTTTTTACATAAGGGCTGACGTGTAATTATTCCTGAGCTCACGGAAAACGTCACAATTGACCCTTGATCAATTAAAGACCTCTTCCTATAAATACATGGTGTAGGACGTGCATTGTAGTCATCAAAATTATTGTGCTTGATCATATTTTTCTCAAATTTATTCCTAAGCAAAAATATAAACTAAAATGGCGAAAACACCAGAAACAGAGCACCCAGTGAAGGCTTGTGGATGGGCCGCCCGGGACACATCTGGAACTTTATCTCCCTTCAAGTTCTCAAGAAGGTAAAGACAGATCTAAAATCTCGTCAAGTTTTTTTTTCTCAATAATATTTGTACAATTCTTTTTTATATATAAATATATAATAAATATTTTGTGGTGTGATTAATGGTGCAGGGAAACTGGTGAGAAAGATGTGCAGTTTAAAGTATTGTATTGTGGGGTTTGTCATTCAGATCTTCATATGGTCAAAAATGAGTGGGGATTTACTAAGTACCCTATTGTACCTGGGTAAGGTTTTTTTCCTCATAATCTATTTGTGTGATTTTTTTTTTAACATGTTTAGATTCATCTATGTATTTGTTAGTATAAGTTTAAACTTAGGCTATGTTTGATTCTCGAATTTCAAGTAGTAAAACGCTAGGAAAAATATTCTCTTTCATCTAATGACGCAACATTGAGCTCCATTTCTTGTTCATTTGCATTTTAATTATCATTTTACTCACTCAAATCCATAAACCAAACATAGCCTAAGTTTTTGTTACATGCGCAAATCTAAATGACAGATTATAGTTGGTAAATAAGTTGTTATTTTACCTCAAAAGTCAACTCCTAATCCTATTTGAGAAATAAACTTAACAATTTTATTTGCTTTTAGGTATGACCAGTTTCTTATGCAATCCAATTGTAATGTTCTTTGCTTTTAGATCAGATGAGATGAATTGACTTTAATGAAAATTTTCACATGTGCAAAAATGGTATTGTTTGATGCAGACATGAGATTGTGGGGGTAGTAACAGGGGTCGGTAGCAAAGTAGAGAAATTCAAGGTCGGTGACAAAGTCGGCGTTGGATGCTTGGTTGGATCATGTCGCCAATGCGACCAATGTTCGAATGATCTTGAAAATTACTGTGCCAAACAAATACTCACATACAGTGCCACCTACCTTGACGGGACCATTACATACGGGGGCTACTCCGATATCATGGTTGCCGACGAGCATTTCGTTGTTCGTTGGCCTGAAAACCTCCCCCTTGATAGCGGTGCTCCTCTTTTATGTGCCGGGATTACAACTTACAGCCCCTTGAAGTACTTTGGACTCGATAAGCCAGGAATGAAGGTGGGTATTGTTGGTCTTGGTGGGCTCGGTCATGTAGGCGTGAAGTTTGCTAAGGCTTTTGGGACTAAGGTGACGGTCATCAGTACATCTCTTAGTAAGAAGAAGGAAGCGATTGAGAAACTTGGTGCAGATGATTTCTTGGTTAGCAAAGACCCCGAGCAAATGCAGGTAATTTGGTGCAGATGATCTTTGCATAAGATTGTTCTATAATTTGTCCATTTCAGTTTTCTTAGTAAACATAGTCTTAGGGTCTATATAGATTGGTTTTGATTTTAGATAAGAATTTATAATTTGAAACATGAGTTTCACAAAACCTTTGCCCGAACTTCAACTAGAATGGCTTTGGCCAGACCAAAACCAATTCATATAGGCCCTCAAAGTCTTCGACTGAGCTACGAAAAGACTAACTTTAGGTTGATTGATTGAATGCTTAGGCTGCAGCCGGCACATTGGATGGCATAATTGACACCGTCTCCGCAACTCATCCCCTTCCACCATTGCTAAGTTTGTTGAAGCCTCATGCAAAGCTTATCCTTGTTGGTGCTCCGGAAAAGCCACTTGAGCTCCCCGCTTTCCCTCTACTTGTGGGTTAGTATATTTGCTTTTGTATTCTTGTTGATTTTGAGCCTTGTAATGGAATTTGAGAGTGCTATAATTCTTTTTATAACAGGGAGGAAAATTGTAGCGGGAAGTGCAATCGGAGGATTGAAGGAGCATCAAGAGATGCTTGATTTTGCAGCAAAGCACAATATATTGCCAGATGTAGAGGTTATCCCAATAGACTATATCAATACTGCAATGGAACGCCTTCTGAAATCGGACGTGAAGTACCGATTTGTTATTGATGTTGGGAAATCATTGAAATCGGAGTAGGAGTTTTGCTGCAGTCTACATATGGAATATGGCTTGTTCAAGATCACATGTTAAATTAGAAGACATTACTATCAATAGTTTTCTGTGTTGAGTTTATCTTTGAAGAACATAAGAAAGTCTATTATATAACTTTTATAGTTTTCTGTGTTGAGTTTATCTTTGAAGAGCATAAGAAAGTTTATTATATAACTTTTTATAGATTGTTTGATTCGCTCGATATTAGTTTTTTATGTTACCACCACAAGAAAAAAAATAATTATCAACAATAAAGTTGGTGATAAATATGCTTAGACACGAGATAAAAAATTACTACCTTGCAAATTGTTTGATTATTCACATTATTTAAAAATAAAAATACTAAGAATTTTTATGATACGAAGAACATCATATTTTCATAATTTTTATAATCATTTTAACATTTTGAATTCAATAGAGTTTCTGATGATAAATTATTCTTATACAAATAAAATATCCTGAATATCATTGTTAATTTGTTTTTAAGATGAATAAACTCACTCCTCTCCTTCGATTCTATAATCATAGATTTGTCCCTATTTGACAGCCCTAATACGTAACATAAACAAAGACTCTATCATGTTTGAGTTTATAACATAGTATTCGGGCCTAGCATACAGTATTTGATTATAGAACTTTCAATTGTTCTTGACATGACAGATAACTACAAATGACAGATAACTACAAATGATAAATATATACATCGTGTAAGCAAACTACTTTATAAGGCATGTTAGTACTTGCTAGAATTCAAAAAAATCCAAAAAGTTGCTAGAAGTTTCACGGGTTGTTTGTTTGGTGTTTGCTAAAGTAATTCGAGAGAGTAGTGAAGGTTTGTGAAATAATTACGATTTGCGTAATGTTATTTGTCTAAATTTTAAAAGAGTGGTTTGAGAATTAAAGTAGGTGTATTTTTTTTTTTTTTTTTTTTTTTTGTAGAGATAGGTTGTAGGTGTAAGATGTGCAAGACTTTATGTCAAATCATGTTTGTTATGTGAAATAAATTATGTAAGATATAAGGGGCATGTTTGTTTGGCGTTTCCCAAAAAATTTTCGTGTTTGGGAAATGCCAAACAAACATGATTTCTATTTTCTGAAATAAATTTTTCATCTCTCAATTTTCTCAAACTACTTTTTCAAAACCCAAACAAACAACAATTTTTTTATCTCTAAACAAAATCTATATAAACTCTACTTTAATTTGACATAAAAGTAACATATCTCTTACACAATTTATCTCACAACAAACATGATTTGACATAAAGTCTTACACATCTTACACCTACAACCTAACTCTTCCAAAAAAACATATACCTCCTTTATTCCCCAAACACTCTATCAAAACCCAAACAAACAACATTACGTAAATCTAGATTATTTCACAAACCTTCCACTACTCTCTCAAACTACTTTCCCAAACACCAAACAAACAGGCCCAAGTTATTTTATGTCAAATCATAATAGAGTTTTTATATATTTTGTGTAGAGATAAACAAATTGTTGTTTGTTTGGCTAAAGAGAGAGTATGAGAAATTTGAAAGATGAAAATTTATTTCAAAAAGTAAAAATACATGTTTGTTTAGTATTTTTTTTTTTTAGAAACGTCAAACAAACAGCCCCATAAATCTAAAAAATGTCCAGAAAGTAGTTCAGGGCAGAGGCGGATGGAGACAGGGCTAGGGGGTCTAATTTTTTATTTATTTAAGTATATATAGTAGTAATATATTTAAAATATAAAAAAAAAAAAAAAAAAAGGATAGGGACAAAAATTATTCCATTTGTCCAAACAAAATCAGCGTTCAACAGGAAAACGAATTGCTATAATTAGCAATCCTTCAGTCCAAATAAAAATTTAGCTCAATTCATATTCAACCCAATATTAACTCAATACTAATATTACATTCTCCCAACTTTCAATCCACTATCAACATTTTCAAATCTTATTATACACGTTGCAACTGCATCAGTGAAGCGAGTTTTTTTCGGCTATAAAGATAGTAAAGAATCGACTTCGTAACCAAATGGGCAATCAATGATTAATTGATCGTGTAGTTATCTTAATAGATGGAGACATATTTAGTAGTATTATTACAAACGATGCTATCATAGACCGATTTAAAATAATAAAAATTGTTGTGGTCAATTATTAATGTAAATATGTAGATATTTTGGATTCTTTTGGAAATATAATAGGGTATCATATGTAATTAAAGTATTTCATGGGCGTTATTTTTGTCAAATTTCACCTCCTTATTTTTATATTGGGTCATATATTTTTTCGTGAATAATATAAAATGTAAGTTGAGTGTTTGAATAAGAAAAAAAAATGTCATTTAGGCCTCCCTAACAAAAATTTTTGGATCCGCCTATGAACATGGACTACATAAGAGTTGATATCTACCCTCACACCAGCGATGCTTCAAATTGTTGTACCAGCTCAAAATAAATTGCTTTTATTGGATCCAGATGAACCTATGATGCACATATACTTCAAGAAATTATAAAATGCAATGTCGGATACTTCATGTATACGATACTCCTCGGACAATTGTGGGATATGTATCCATACTTCACATGAAGTGTCAGTAAATCTATTTGAAAAAAAAATTGAATACACGTGTCAGATACTTCTTTAGACGTATCCAATAAATTTCATATTCTGAATTTTGTTACGTCACCACAATTGCTAAGAACAATGTAATACGTCTGAACTACCCTTTGTGTTATATTCAACTGCAATACAAGATAATTCTCCAATAACGGACATATCTTGTATAATATAATTTTATTGAGGGAAAAATACTTTTGGTCCCAAACTTTACCCCAGAAAACACATTTGGTACCATGTTTTGCAGAAAAACAGATTTGATACCACAATTTAGAGAGTCTTGACACATTTAGTCATTCCGTTAGATTTTGGACGGAATTTCGCGCGTGACTGTCACGCACGCGTTAAGTTCAAAATGATCACGAGTTTTGCACGTGATAAATCGGTCAAAACACTTTTGGTCCCAAACTTTACCCCAAAAACCACATTTGGTACCATGCTTTGCAGAAAAATAGATTTCGTACCACAATTTATATACTCTTGACATATTTAGTGTCTCCGTTAAATTGATAAAAATCACATATAATGAACAGACAACAGTTTCTCTAAAAGATTTGATAAAAATCACAAAATATACTTAAATTATTGAAAATATTCTTAACAAAAGTACCTGGATACCCGACTTGGTGCACTTTGACTTGCACTTCTATTCCAATGTTGATATAAACACCGATCAAATTTTTCATTTTTTCCATCAAAAACATTGAAAAGCTTCCCCTTTTTAATCAGGCAAAACAAAAACAAGATGTAATTATGAAACTATTTATTTGCCTTAAACTCTATTATTTTCCTAAATTTAGTAACTTTTTTTTACAAATTTTCCTTAATGTTTCCGAAACATTTCCGAATAATCTCGCAAAATTTTCAATATTTGGCTCTCCGAAACATACATTCGAAACGAAATTTTGATCCATGGATACAAGTGCAAATCAAAGTGCACCAAGTCAGGTATCCAATGTACTTTTGTTAAGAATATTTTTAATGATTTAAGTATATTTTGTGATCTTTATCAAATCTTTTAGAGATACTGTTGTCTGTTCATTATATGTAATTTTTATCAATTTAACGGAGACACTAAATGTGTCAAGAGTGATAGAATAGTGTCCTGCAAGCCAACTGTTATGGCTGCATTTAATTGAAAGGACCATTCGATTGGATTAATGAATGCATTTATATATATGGTCAACTTTATCTTATGTAATAATTATCTGCGCATAAGGATAGAAGTCCTTAGATCACAGGGCTATGGGACAACCCGTGGACTGATCTCCAAGGCCGTGATCTAGAACATATTCAAGAGTCGTAGAATCCAATCGAGATAGGACATCGTTGGATTCGGTTAGACTCTCACTGTTGTGTATACTCCGATGAACTGGAGGACGCTGGGGTCCACGAGCGTGACTGGGATAGTCGATACACATAAGTAGGTGGCTTGCTGGGATGGCAAGCGCACTGAATACCCCAATTAGGAAATAACTCACCATGGAAGCGGTAGTCGCATATCGGGGTTGAAGTTATTCCAATTTACAATAGTATACGAGGAACGATCCCTAAATACTTGAGGTGATAGGGTTTATCTGGTGCGAGAACGTCTATACTTTGATGTGAGTTTCCGACTGACTGGAGATTACCAGAAGGTCTCTGTGAACTCATGTTGGGTATAGAGGAACTCGTATGCAGGTTCATATCATCAACAAATGATCCATTGACCCGACTTGATAGGTTGGGAAATTCTCCTATGGATTTATGTGAGAAATTAATTCTGGTAAAATCCTCGGCCGAGGTATCTGACGGCTTTATGTAAGTAGCTCATAAAGGTTAAGTCAAAGAGAATTATTTCGAGACCAGAATGCATAAGGTCAAGACAAAAGAAAAGGGAGACCGATGAAAGACCATACCCTTAAGTCTCGACTGGGAGATTGATCGATGGAGAGATTATGGCGTATACGGAAATTGTAAATGAGTTAAAAGGTTCACTGAATTAATTCACCAGTGATTGGGCTCCATGGGCTTGTGGCTGGACATCGACCGTGGAGTGTGGGGGAATTCCCAAATTAGCAGGGGTGCTAATTTTGGAATGGTCAATCGACAGAGTGTTCGATTGATTTAGAGTAAGTCTTACTCGAATAAATTTAATTATAACCCACGGCCAATTATGTGGTGAACCTACGGGGGCATACACAATACACATGAAGCGAAAGCGAGGAACTAAGAACAATCGAGTCGACTGGGTCGACTGGGTGAATAATCGACTGGGTCGATTATTATGGGTGGGTCGACTGGGTCGACCCAATTGGAACAAAAATAGGATCCAATTGGAATTGGATCAGGATCATAAATTAAATTGGAATTTAATTTGTGGATTAATTAATTAAGTTGGATTTAATTAATTAAATGGGCTTAGAGTCTGATTTAATTAAATGGGAGATTAAGTTAATTAATTGGGCTATTTAATTGGGAGATTAAATAAGGCCTGGTCAAATTAATTAACTGGGCCATGAATTAATTAGAAGACTTGGTCTTCTAAATTAAAGAGGGCCATGGCCCATGTAGGAGAGAAGAGCCCTAGTCCTAATAGGACTAGGTTAGGGAGATAACTATAAGTAGCTATCTTGTAGTTATTTTTCACACAACACCACATGCAAAATTAAGCAAGAGCAAAATTTTATCTCCCTCTCCCAAGCTATAATCGACCGAACCCTGTCTTCCTCTTGGAAGAATTTTCGTTTTCGATTCTTGTTCCAAAATCGTTCCTATATCCTAGATCATAATATATCTTGTGTTCTAGCTGATCAAGATTTATTATTTTCGTGTAATTGTGGTGTATCAACTCGTAGAGGCGCAACACGTGGGGCGCTCCTGAGAAGCTTGGATCGATTTCTGCTGGAGAAGAATTCAGAGCTCGTTTTGCTAGCCGAGGATTTGCAAGGAGATAGGTATAACGTATAAACTTATACTATCGTTTTATTTATGTTCATATATATACACCTAGAGTAGTATCCTGGCAAGATTCCGTAAGAGGTCCTAAAAATTTTATATTCCGCTGTGCCTAGGGCTGTTTATCTTACCGAATCCCAACAGTGGTATAAGAGCCAACTCTAGACTTTGTATATATATGAATTTGCAAATTCTGTGTTTTAAATCACATGTTTGATTTATGTATGGCTGGTTCTTTAACTATACATGTTTTAGAACGTAGATCTATTAACTTAGAGTTAATGTAAAATTTTGATTCTAAAATTTTATCGTGTTAATTTTTATTTTGGATTAAATTAATTAAAATTGTTGATTTTAATTAATTAAGTAATCAAACACAAATTAAAACAAAACAAAAGGAAAACAAAGTGATTGGATCGACTCTTTATTCTCTTGGTGAGAATTAGTGCTCGGCACATATTTTTGAATTTCTTTTGTAGACACTATTAACGTGACTATTCTAATAGCATGTATGTTGTTTTAATTTCGCATGTGCTACGTAAATTTTGAAGCAAACACATGTATTGCAATTTGATTTTTTAAATTGCAACTTGAAGCCGAACATTCTTCGGCCATGATTTGGTGGTTCAAAAATTTTCGTGGCAGAATTTTGGATAATCTTGAACAAAATCTAGGAGATTTGGTTGTTATGGAACCTTGGTGAATCTTGGATAGATCTTAGAGATCTAATTAACAAGGAAACTTAGAGTTTCATTTGAGATAAGACATTTAATTATAATTAATGTCTTCTAGTAAGTTACCAAGATTAAAGATCTTAGAGATCTTATTAAACAAGGAAACTTAGAGTTTCAATTGTAAGAAGAGATTTAATTAAAATTAATCTCTTCTAGTAAGTTACCAAGATTAAAGATCTTAG
The DNA here is from genome assembly GCA_003313485.2 of Penstemon barbatus. NCBI lineage: Eukaryota > Viridiplantae > Streptophyta > Magnoliopsida > Lamiales > Plantaginaceae > Penstemon > Penstemon barbatus. The sequence goes on from CM064879.1 coordinate 72,362,385, forward strand.
AGATCTTATTAAATTAGGAAACTTGGAGTTTTGGATAAGGTAGAAATCTTGGTGGATTATGACACTACCTTAGTTAACTAATCTATTCAAAATAGTATTATCTTGAGAATCTTGGAGATTTGGGAATATTTGGGAAACTTAGAGTTTTGGATAAGGTAAGAATCTTAGAGATTTAGATTACCTTAATTAACCAATTTAATCAAGATAAGTTTGTAGATTACTTAGAGCTCAAGTAAGAGCTAATTAATCTTAGAGGTTAATTGTTAATTCAAAATTAATTAACTTGGATAATTTTTGTGAATTAAAATTAAACGAGCCGGTAAATTTACATTTATGCCCTTATGTGAATTTATGCATGTTCTTGAGTGAATATGTGGATTGGTCGATTTTGCCCCTAAGCCCTGTGTAGTTTTGGTTTATTTATTTTATGGGTTGTAATTAAATGGGCCTGATTGGTGCCCTTGCTTGCGCAAACAAATGTAATAGAATAGGGCTTTTATTTTTATAAGCTAGGCTTAGATTAGGCTTGGAGCCGAGAAGACCTCATGAAGACTTGGAGATCCACATGGAGGCCCATAACCTTGGAGGACATGGAGGCCCAATTCATTACATGGAGGCCCAATCAAGGTGGATATTACAAGAAGGCCCATGATGTATGGGTTTGAAAATTGTAATAGTTAGGACATTTAATTTCCACCCTAGACTGACCAATTGGTCCATCATGTGGCTCGTGATGGATCGCATAGGATGGGCAATCGATCAATCGTATGTGCAATGCTAGGTGATGAATGTTTACTTTTTCGTAATTATTCTTTGATGTATGAGATGCATGCTTAGGATTGAAAAACGTAAACAAGATAATTGATAATCTGATGAGACCTCGTACTTGAACATTTCATGAAACCTCCAATTGAACTTAAAATTCAATTATAATATTAAATCGAATAACGGGCGCATATGAATGGTGTCTATGGTCCGAGCCTATCCAATTACTAGGTCTTAGACATATTGTACAAATATATCTCGATGTCTCACGAGTCGTGGGTCGAGCTATAGGAAGATGATATGTCTATTGCCTCGATGCACAATTTAGTGCCAAGGGAGGGGATAGCAAGGTTCTAGGCGCTGTCTCACGAGTCGTGGGGCTTCTAGGATTGAACTATTTCTCTTCACGAGTATTGGACATGATTTAACGCGAGTAAGTATGGATGTCTCACGAGTCGTGGGTCCATAACGAAAACCGAGGCTAAATGAACTCAAGGGTTAGCTGGGATGGTTAACCGGCGACGTGATCGCCCACCAAGTGGATCGATTGGTATGGCCAACGAGTCGTGGGTACTGAGCGATTGCATTTGGGCCTTGAGCCCATTAGGAAATTTTTATTTCCCGAACCTTATGTGGGGGCATAAGTATTCGACAAAAATAGTGGGAGTAATTTACAAATGAAAACCATGTTTGTAAATTATGCATTGATATTAATCTGCCGCATATTTATCGTCATGTTTATGATAGTTTATCATAAGTTATGTATCCATGAATATTTACCATCATACTTGAATCAAATAAATTGACTGAACCCAAATGAATTTTGAATGACTTCGAAACTTGAGAAATTATTCTCGAGTCCAAGCAAGGACTAATCTCCTTACAAAGATTTCATTGTTTTTCCTTTCGAAATTACACTTCGACTGGAATGGTGATAGGTTTCACCAAGCTGCCTTTTTCGAAGTTACTCTTCAAATAAGAAAGGTGATAAGTTTCACCAGAGGGTTGAGGATGGTTCTCAAGCCCAAATTTTCTTGAAGGCAAACATGAAGTCTCCCATGAATGGGAAGTAACATCTTGTGAAAAGGCCTCAAAAGGCTCGAGAGATGGAAGAAGAGGAATGTATCCTCTTTAAAGGGAAATAACCTTGGAGGTTTTTCTGTAAGGATGATAAGTTGAAAAGTCAATCAAAATGATTCTTCTATGGATTAAGATCAAGGGAAGAGGTAATTGAACCTATTCATCCCATAAGGGATGATTAAATTTTATTGAACTTAACCTTATGGTTAAAGCAATGCATAAGGGTGTTGGATGCCCGATGAAGCACTCATTGATGCATTCAATGCATCTAAAGCCATGAATTATTTAGATCATTGGAATTTGCTTATACCATCCCTTGTCTTAAGGGATGTGATAGTTCCATGATGGTTGGAACTGATTGCGCTATAAGATTTATACGCAAAAGGTGTACATAAGCAAATGAGTATGGATACTCATATATCGACTAAATAAAATATGCATAGTCAATAAAATATAAATAATCAAGATTTCACACACTTGAGTCGTTGTAAAAACCGAAAGGCGATACACGAATACTAAAACATATTTCCGAATTAAAAGATTCAAAGACTGAGCTCGACTGGGTCGAGCTTGACTGGGATGCTGTACATAGTAACCGACTTTCGAATCTTGCTTAATGGAAATTAGATTTAGTAGTTGGTTGCTAGGCAACCAAGAGGCATAAACAATTGCAATGGATTTAATCCATTTAAAAGTGTGTAGAAACACTAAAGCATTAGTGGGAGATAAGGCGTCTCTAGTACCCTCATGGGTAAAAGTACGTTGTGATGTACAAATCCAAATTACTTTTGGAATAAAAGAAGAGAGCCTAATCAATGAAAGCATGTAAGAGATTTGGAGCGATTCAAAATCAAACATGCATAGGCAGTACGCCATTGATTATTTGATAGAGAATTAGACTCTCGAGATGTAAGACTCGCTCAAAACATTGTCAGTTGTTGAGCATTTTGGACATGTAAATGTCCATTAAGAAATCTTACATGAAATTCCTTATTCAAACAAATGAAACTTGATCGAGAAAATCGAAGATACTGAGCTAAGTATCTCTGAAGCCAGATCCAAAACATATCACGTGATATGAGTTTTGGTATTGTACCTTCATATGCATTCATGCGCATATGGGGTCTCCCGCTTATGTGAATAAGCTGGTGGGAGATAAGTTGGACGTAAAGTCCATCTTATGCAATTCGTGGGGTATCCAGAAAACTCTATAGGATACAAGTTCTACGATCCTACAAGATAAACTACGTTTGTCTCAAGGAACGCACACTTCTTGGAGAAGGATTTCTTGCTAGGCAAGAAGGAACACAACGTAGAACTAGATGAGGTCACTGAAGCTGAAAGGACCAACGAGGTCGATCAAGCTGACCCATCACCACAGGCAGTGGGAGAACATGAGCATGAAAGTGCACCAGAAAGTACACCGGTACTTCGTAAGTCAGAAAGACAACGTAGAGAACCCGAGAGGTACTACGGTCTGCTGCGTGAGACTAGACAGTCTCTAACCAACCCAAGGACTTACGAAGAGGCTATGCTAGGCATAGACTCGAGAAAGTGGCGTGAAGCCATGGAATTCGAATTGGACTCCATGCACTCGAACAAGGTCTGGGCCTTGGTAGATCCACCAGTGGGAGTAGCTCCCGTGGGTTGCAAGTGGATCTATAAGCGAAAGCTTGGAGTGAACGGAGAGGTAATAACCTACAAGGCGCGACTAGTGGCAAAAAGGATACACTCAAAGGCCAAGCATCGACTTTTAGGAGACCTTCTCGCCCGTCGCAATGTCTAAATCCATTCGAATCTTGCTGGCCATAGCTGCGTGGTATAACTACGAGATATGGTAGATGGATGTAAAGACTGCCTTTCCTAATGGGGACATTGACAAGGAGATCTACATGAAGCAACCAAAATGATATGCATCCAAAGGAGGTGAACACAAGGTGTGCAAACTCCAGAGGTCCATTTATGGACTGAAGCAAGTTTCCCGAAGTTGAAACATCCGTTTCGATGAAACAATCCAAACTTTTGGATTCATCAAAAACGTGTTCGAACCTTGTGTGTACAAAAGGGTCAGTGGGAGTACAATTGAATTTTTGGTGCTTTACGTTGACGACATTCTTCTAATTGAAAACAATGTAAATGTGTTGTCCGAAACTAAAAGCATGGTTATCTACACAATTCTCAATGGAGGATTTGGGAGAAGAATCCTTTGTACTAGGTATAAGGATCTACCGAGATAGATCAAAAGGACTGCTGGGCCTCTCCCAAATCGCAGTACATGGAAAATCTTGAAAAGATTTAATATGGAAGAATCCAAGAGAGGATTGCTTCCAATGAGACATGGAATTGCACTCTCTAAGTCTATGGCCCCAAAGACACCTGAAGAGAGAAGCAATATGTCTCGAGTACCATATGCATCCGCAATAGGAAGCATAATGTATGGTATGTTATGTACGAGACCAGACGTAGCATACGCTTTAAGCGTTACAAGTGGCTACCAGTCTGATCCAGGTGAGCAGCACTGGATAGCCGTAAAGACTCTGAAGTACCTGAGAAGGACTAAGGAATTTTTCTTGGTATACGGTGGAAGAGAATTGAAATTGGAAGGCTATACTGGTTCTAGCTTCCAATGTAATGTAGACAACTTCAAGTCGACATCTGGATACGTGTTCTGCCTCAATAGTGGCGCGGTAAGCTGGAAGAGCTCCAAGCAAAACACTACCGCATATTCAACCACCGAGACAGAATACATTGCCGCGAGTGAAGCAGCAAAGGAAGGTGTTTGGATGAAAAACTTCATCCAGGAATTGGATGTGATACCTAGCATTGTCGAGCCATTACTATCTTCTGTGATAATAATGGAGCTATCTCGCAAGCGAAGGAGTCGAGATCTCATCAGAATCCAAGCACGAACTAAGACGATACCATTTGATATTTATATCATTGGTAGAGGAGACATAAAGATGGAACGTGTCACCTCAAGGGATAATACGACGGACCCGCTGTCTAAGCCATTGCCTCAAAGGCATCCGAAAACATCTGTCCAAGATGGGAATCAGAAGTATGAAATGTTGGCTTTAGTACAAGTGGGAGATTGATAGAATAATGTCCTGCAAGCCAACTGTTATGGCTGCATTTAATTGAAAGGACCATTCGATTGGATTAATGAATGCATTTATATATATGGTCAACTTTATCTTATGTAATAATTATCTGCGCATAAGGATAGAAGTCCTTAGATCACAAGGCTATGGGACAACCCGTTGACTGATCTCCAAGGCCGTGATCTAGAACATATTCAAGAGTCGTAGAATCCAATCGAGATAGGACATCGTTGGATTCGGTTAGACTCTCACTGTTGTGTATACTCCGATGAACTGGAGGACGCTGGGGTCCACGAGCGTGACTGGGATAGTCGATACACATAAGTGGGTGGCTTGCTGGGATGGCAAGCGCACTGAATACCCCAATTAGGAAATAACTCACCATGGAAGCGGTAGTCGCATATCGGGGTTGAAGTTATTCCAATTTACAATAGTATACGAGGAACGATCCCTAAATACTTGAGGTGATAGGGTTTATCTGGTGCGAGAACGTCTATACTTTGATGTGAGTTTCCGACTGACTGGAGATTACCAGAAGGTCTCTGTGAACTCATGTTGGGTATAGAGGAACTCGTATGCAGGTTCATATCATCAACAAAGGATCCATTGACCCGACTTGATAGGTTGGGAAATTCTCCTATGGATTTCTGTGAGAAATTAATTCTGGTAAAATCCTCGGCCGAGGTATCTGACGGCTTTATGTAAGTAGCTCATAAAGGTTAAGTCAAAGAGAATTATTTCGAGACCAGAATGCATAAGGTCAAGACAAAAGAAAAGGGAGACCGATGAAAGACCATACCCTTAAGTCTCGACTGGGAGATTGATCGATGGAGAGATTATTGCGTATACGAAAATTGTAAATGAGTTAAAAGGTTCACTGAATTAATTCACCAGTGATTGGGCTCCATGAGCTTGTGGCTGGACATCGACCGTGGAGTGTGGGAGAATTCCCAAATTAGCAGGGGTGCTAATTTTGGAATGGTCAATCGACAGAGTGTTCGATTGATTTAGAGTAAGTCTTACTCGAATAATTAAATAATATTTAATTATAACCCACGGCCAATTATGTGGTGAACCTACGGGGGCATACACAATACACATGAAGCGAAAGCGAGGAACTAAGAACAATCGAGTCGACTGGGTCGACTGGGTGAATAATCGACTGGGTCGATTATTATGGGTGGGTCGACTGGGTCGACCCAATTGGAATTGGAAATAGGATCCAATTAGAATTGGATCAGGACCATAAATTAAATTGGAATTTAATTTGTGGATTAATTAATTAAGTTGGATTTAATTAATTAAAAGGGATTTTAATTAAATGGGCTTAGAGTCTGATTTAATTAAATGGGAGATTAAGTTAATTAATTGGGCTATTTAATTGGGAGATTAAGTTAATTAATTGGGCTATTTAATTGGGAGATTAAATAAGGCCTGGTCAAATTAATTAACTGGGCCATGAATTAATTAGAAGACTTGGTCTTCTAAATTAAAGAGGGCCATGGCCCATGTAGGAGAGAAGAGCCCTAGTCCTAATAAGACTAGGTTAGGGAGATAACTATAAGTAGCTATCTTGTAGTTATTTTTCACACAACACCACATGCAAAATTAAGCAAGAGCAAAATTTTCTCTCCCTCTCCCAAGCTATAATCGACCGAACCCCGTCTTCCTCTTGGAAGAATTTTCGTTTTCGATTCTTGTTCCAAAATCGTTCCTATATCCTAGATCATAATATATCTTGTGTTCTAGCTGATCAAGATTTATTATTTTCGTGTAATTGTGGTGTATCAACTCGTAGAGGCGCAACACGTGGGGCGATCCTGAGAAGCTTGGATCGATTTCTGCTGGAGAAGAATTCAGAGCTCGTTTTGCTAGCCGAGAATTTGCAAGGAGATAGGTATAACGTGTAAACTTATACTATCGTTTTATTTATGTTCATATATATACACCGAGAGTAGTATCCTGGCAAGATTCCGTAAGAGGTCCTAAAAATTTTATATTCCGCTGTGCCTAGGGCTGTTTATCTTACCGAATCCCAACAAAGAGTATGTAAATTGTGGTACTAAATCTATTTTTCTGCAAAGCATGGTACCAAACGTATTTTCTGGGGTAAAGTTTGGGACCAAAATTGTTTTGACCGATTTATCACGTGCAAAACTCATGACAATTTTTAACTTAACGCGCGCGTGACAGTCACGCGCGAAAATTCCGTCCAAAATATAACGGAATGACTAAATGTGTCAAGACTCTCTAAATTGTGGTACCAGATCTGTTTTTCTGCAAAGCATGGTACCAAATGTGTTTTCTGGGGTAAAGTTTGGGACCAAAAGTATTTTTCCGTCTATAACAATTAACATGATGTATAATTAATAATATTAAATTATTAAACACATTTTTTCTTCTAAAAGTTATGTATATAATTGAGTAACTTATTAGTTATTACTTACGAAACTTAGCTTGATTTATTTTTATGAATATATAAATATATTATTTTACTTATTTTAATATGCATAAATATATAAATATATATATTTTTACATCTGTATATATATTGTACATAATCCTATTCGTAATGGTGCAACATAGAGATGGATTTATAGATCAATAGAACAATCAGAAGTCACTAGAGTCGGTAACATAAAATATATCGAAATCTTAAAGCGACAAATAAAAGTAAATAATAAAATTTTATCAAAACGACAAATAAAAAGACAAATAAAAGTAAATAATAAAATTTTACCAAAACGACAAATAAAAAAATGGAGTGAGTATTATTTTATTAACTCATTTTACACCTATTTGAAAATTAAGAGTTGATAATAGTGGATTATTGTCAATATTAATTTTTAGATGAACAATATGTTTTCGTATTTTATTCTAAAGGAAACATAACATCTATATAAACAGTTTAACTTATTACTAGGGCTGTTCACGGTTCGGATAACCGTCCGAACCAAACCGAACCGAAATGAGTTCGGTGAAAACCGAAACGAACCAAAGCTATTCGGTTCGGTTTTCGGTTTGGAGATTTGACTTAATTCGGTTTTCGGTTCGGTTCGGTTATTTTTGTTCGGTTAACCGAACCGAACCGAAAACCGAAATTTTGGTTCAAATAGTTAAAATTTTTGTTCGGTTTGGTGGACTTCAAAATTCTTTAATTTTATGTCTATGGATATGAATTTTATTTGTTTAATTTATGTCAATTGAGGATTATTAAATGTTAGTTTTTGTAGTTGAATTGTAAAATTCCTTAATTTTATGCCTATGATATGGATTTTAGTTGTTTAATTTATGTCATTTGATGATAATTAAATGTTAACCACTTAACTATTTAGTTCTAAGTGATGTTTAATAATGTTTAGTATTATGGTTACCTATTACTTTGATTTTTTTTATGATAAATAATTTAGTATATGATTATATAATTTTAATAAATTTTGTATAATATAAAATTTCGGTTAAACCGAAACCAAACCGTACCGAACCGAAATTTTTCGGTTAAAACCGAAAACCGAATTAGGATGTTCGGTTCGGTTTTCGGTTCTAAAAAATCAAGAACCTCACCGAATGAACAGCCCTACTTATTACCAACAAAGTTTTTAGCTATTAAAAATAATACATAGAGTTCTATACCATATAAAAAACATGCATGGGATGTTTTACATGCACTTTTAGGTGTCGAAAACTCTGAGCCTGTTTGTTTGGTGTTTTGGAAAGTAGTTTGGGAGAGTAGTGGATGTTTGTGAAATAATCTTGATTTGCGTAATGTTGTTTGTTTGAGTTTTGAGAGAGTGATTTGAGATATAAGATATAAAGTAGGTGTAGGTTTTTTTTGGAAGAGTTAAGTTGTAGGTGTAAGATGTGCGTAAGATTTTATGTCAAATCATATTTGTTGTGAGATAAATTGTGTAAGAGATATGTTACTTTATGTCAAATCAAAATAGAGTTTGTATATGTTTTGTTTAGAGATAAGAAAATTATTGTTTGTTTGGATTTTGAGAAAACATGTTTGTTTGGCATTTCCCAAAGAAGAAATTTTTTGGGAAACACCAAACAAACAAGCCCTCTGACTTTATCCGACCGCCGTATACAATTATTTAATCATTTTAATTGAGTTAAATTCAACTCATTAATTCGTGATAGGTGCTGGATCTAATTCCAGAATCTTAACCAAAGAAACACACTAAATTCAATTATCACACAATTAACAAAGTAACCCAACAAAATATAATTGGTATTAATGCAATAATCCAATATCCAAATCAATCCAATACAGTTCCAGATAAAAAAACAATTACACAACCAAAATCTGAATCAATTACAGCCCAATATCATTCAAACCCAATCAACAACTTAAGCACACTTCAATACACAATCACACACATGATCATATCAAAATCCAATCTGATGCGTGAATTAACCTAAGTGAGATCTTCGTAGTACCTGAAACGAAGATGGGCACTTAGATCAGAGCTCAATCCGTAACTGAGATCAACAGAGAAAGAAGGAGGAAAAACTTACAATTTCAGGCGTTAGCTCCAGAATTGAGTGAGCTTGCTTTAAATAGCTGCACTTTTTGTCCCACCTGGCAACCCTTGCTCGCGTGTCATCCACATAAGCTCCAACTCAGCTTAATCCTCCAATCAGCTGTGATTGTGAAACGGTGGCGTTTTGATATGCTCTCACTTATAAAAGCGTGGAACTCCTTTATGCGATATGTCCGTTAAGTTAGTTGCTGGATTTGAAAGTTAGCAATTTCCCCCTCGCCTTTATAAATGTTGTGTAATTCTTCCTTTCCTTTGCTGCTGATTATTCCAATTAAGGGGAGAGTTTATTTAATGGATGCATGCAGCTAATTGCATGCATCAATACCCCCCCCCTCCCCCCAACAAAACATTCCTTGTCCTCAAGGAACAAAGGAAGGAAACTTCTGCTGTAAAGCATAAAGATCCTCCCAAGTGCTATCTTCTTCTGGGGCATTAAACCACTTGATCAGGACCTGAGTAGCAGCTCTTCCATTTTTCTTGTATAACCTTCGCTCCAGTACCTTTTCAGGCTCCAACAATATGTTACCATGAGTAGTCTGAGCTATAGGCAGTATAGGAGAAGTGGTAGCATCTCCAACTTTCTTCCTTAGTTGAGAAATGTGAAAAACATTATGGATTTTGGCTTTATGTGGTAGAGTGAGTCTGTAAGCAACTGATCCCACCTTATGAGAGATTTGGAAAGGACCAAATTTTTTTTGACTTAGCTTAGAATAAGGAGATCCTCTGACTGTGCTCTGTCTATAAGGCTATAGTTTAACAAATACCCAATCCCCCACAGCAAAAGTTTTATCCATTCTCCTTTCGTCAGCTAGACTCTTCATCCTAGCATGAGCTCTGGTAAGGTGATGTTTAAGTAACTCAATAGTGGCCTCCGTTGCAGTCAAGCTTCTGTCAACTGAGTCCACAGTAGCAGTGAGTGGTTGGTAAAGGACATGAGCAGGAGGGGGTTGACCATAGACAATCTCAAAGGGTGTATGTTGGGTAGAAGAGTGAAAGGTTGTATTGTACCACCATTCTGCCAAGGGTAAGTGTTGCAGCCAAGTCCTAGGCCTATCTCCCACCATACACCTCAAGTATGTTTCTAAACACCTATTGACCACTTCTGTTTGCCCATCAATCTGAGGGTGATATGCAGTGGAGTGTAGGAGCTCAGTGCTCTGAAGTTTGAAAAATTCCTTCCAAAAATTACTCATAAACACCACATCCCTATCACTGACTATGGTATGGGGCATCCCATGAAGTTTGAATACATTGTCTAAGAAGCTTGAGCTACACTTACTGCAGTATAAGGATTAGAGAGAGCAATTAAATGAGCATATTTGCTCAATCTGTCCACCACAACCAAAACAACCTCCTTACCATTGACTGTAGGGAACCCTTCAATAAAATCCATTGAGATGTCATGCCAAATGTTGTTGGGTATAGGCAGGGGTTGTAGTAGGCCATATGGAGGAGTGTTCAAAGGTTTGCATTGTTGACAGACCAAACACTCTTGAACATAATTGTATATGGCAGGTTTCATTTGTTTCCGGTAGAACTGCCTCTGAACCCTCTCCAATGTCTTAATCATTCCAGAATGCCCACCCTCCTTGCTATCATGGTACAATCTAATGATATCTTTCCTCAATGCATCATCATGACCCACTACTAATTTTCCTTTCCTTCTAAAAAACCCCCCCTTCCAAGAATAGTTTGGTTTAACAGTTGGATCAGTCTGTAATTGAGTAATGATCCTTTGCAATTTTGGGTCATTGTCCCAGCTGGACTGAGTTCTACCCAGTAAGGGTGATGTAATAACAATAAGAGCATTTAGTTGACCAGGGGGTTCACAAGCTTGTTTGCTTAAAGCATCAGCTACTTTATTGTCTACCCCCTTCTTATAAATTATGCTGTAGTCATAACCCAATAGTTTTACCAACCATTTCTGTTGAGCTGGTGTAGTGATCTTCTGCTCCAGTAGATATTTCAAGCTTTGGTGGTCAGTGTGGATAGTGAAATGCCTTCCTATAAGATAAGGCCTCCATTTCTCTACAGCTGTCACAAGGGCTAGTAATTCCCTTTCATAAATAGGCAATGCAGCATGTTTGTCATTGATAGCCTTGCTGAAATAAGCAATTGGCCTCCTATCCTGCATCAAAACTGCCCCAAGCCCCTTGCCTGATGCATCAGACTCTATCACAAAGTCCTTGTTAAAATTAGGTAAAGCCAAAACATGAGTATTAACCATAGCAAGTTGTAATTCTTTGAAGGCAGCAGTTGCTTCATCACTCCACTTGAATATGTCCTTTAATAAATTGGTGAGTGGCCTAGCTATGGTCCCATAGCCTTTAACAAAACGTCTGTAATAACCAGTGAGGCCAAGAAAACCTCTTAAAGCTTTAATGTTGGTGGGTAGGGGCCAATCTAACATTGCCTTTACTTTCTTAAGGTCAGCAGAAACACCTTGAGCAGAAATAACAAAACCAAGGTATTCTACTGTGCTTTGAGCAAAGCTACATTTAGATTCCTTCACGAATAAGTTGTGAGCTTTAAGTACCTCAAATACCATTTGTAGGTGTTTAAGATGATCTTCCCAAGTAGCACTATACACAAGAATGTCATAAAAAAAAAAAAAAAAAAAAACTAATACAAATTTTCTCAAATAAGGATGAAAGACATGGTTCATTAAACTTTGGAAAGTAGAGGGTGCATTAGTCAAGCCAAAAGGCATTACCAGAAACTCATAATGTCCATTGTGTGTTCTAAAAGCAGTCTTGCAAATGTCTTGCTCCTTCATGCATATCTGATGATACCCTGACCTTAAGTCCAATTTTGTGAAGAACTGTGATCCATGCAGCTCATCAAGCAACTCCTCTATCACTGGTATGGGAAATTTGTCCTTGATAGTTGACTTATTTAATTCTCTGTAATCCACACATAGACGCCAGGATCCATCTTTTTTCTTCACCATGACAATTGGTGAAGAATAGGGACTGGTGTTGTCCCTTATAACCCTCGTTTCTAGCATCTCACTTATCATCTTCTCCACTTCATTTTTTTGAAGAGCTGGATACCTGTAGGGTCTGACATTGATGGGAGAAGTTCCCTCAACTAGATTAATGGCATGATCATGCCACCTTTGGGGTGGCAGCTCAGTAGGAGTAGTGAAAATGAACTGATATTGATGTAGTAGTCTTTGTAAATCAGGTGGTTTCTTATTGATAGTGTCAGTAGTTAAGCTCATTACATGAGTTGTGTCTCCTTTTTGTTGAACCCAAGACAAACTCATCAAAGATAGTTCTGCAGGCTTAGCTAAAATTTTGATCATGGTGGTTTCTTTGACCACCTTCACTGAAGGTGAACTGCCTCTCAGTGACACTTTCTTGTTGTCAATCATAAACTCCATAGATAATTTGCTGAAATTCCATTTTATATTACCCAATGTCACCAGCCATTGCACCCCTAACACCAGATCACATCCACCAATAGGCATTACTAATGCATCAGTAAAAAATTCAATTCCATGCATCTTCCAACTGAAACTCTTGCATAAATGTTTGTTGTGTGCCCTGTTACCATCACCTACAGCTACAGTGAATGTTGGTGTTGGTAAGAGTTTGCAACCTAACCTCTTGGCTACTTCCAGGTCCAGGAAGTTGTGAGTACTTCCTGAATCTAACAAACTATGTACTGGTTTGTTGTTACTGGATCCAGTGATCCTCATTGTGTTGAAGTTTTGTATTCCTGTCATTGCATTTAGAGATATCATAGGAGTTTGATTATCCTCCTCATTTTCTGGATTTTCCTCACTCACTATGTCTTCATTTTCATCAACTTCCTCAACATCCATAATGAATATTTTCTTCATTTCGTTACATTGATGTCCAAAGGTGTATTTATCATCACACCAGAAGCAAAGGCCCTTGGACCTTTTTTCATCCATTTCAGCTATTGATAGCATTCTAGAGCTTCTGATTGGGTTCTTGTTTGGGATGCTCCCCCCCTCCCTCTATTCACTGGAGTAGGCAGTAAAGGGGGTCCTCTATTCATAGACACTAGAGGTTTCTTGTGCATGGCCAAATTAGACTGTTCTTGCATCCTAGCTAGGGAGTATACCTTCTGAAGTGATCTAGGTGAGAACATTCTGATGGGGTATTCAATTTCCTCCTTAAGGCTAGTTAGGAACAAGCTTATATCATAGTCCTCAGGTATGTCTACCTTATTAAACAGTTCATCAAATGCATCCATGTATGTTTGCACATTCCCAGTCTGTTTCAGCTTCTTTAACTCACTCATTGGGTCTTAAAAAAGGGCAATACCAAACCTTTGTTGTATGGCCAGTACATACTCCTCCCAGTGTACCAATCCCCTCCTAGTCTTCAAGTAGGCTTGATGCCAACATAAGGCTCTTCCCTCCATATGTATTCCAGCTATTTTTACCTTAACTTGGTCTAGTGTATCCTCTAGATCAAAATATTGTTCAACCCTGTACAACCACTCCTTCAAACCTTCTCCTCCAAACCTTGGGAAGTCCAATCTACTATGTTGCTGCCTGTGAAATCCTTGGTGAAATTGATGCCCAGTAGAATGAGGTGAGTTACCCCTCTGCTCTTATCCATGGGACTGCCTCATACTCACCCTATCACTAGCTATTTCAGCTAAGGATTTCCTCATTTCCTCAATATATAGATCAAACTTCCTCTCCAAGTTTTCAGAGTTGGTCCTCAATTGTTCCATCTCTTTCTGCATTTCAGGTGCTCTAGTATTAACAGCCATGGTGCAAGGAGCGTGGCTCTGATACCACTGATAGGTGCTGGATCTAATTCCAGAATCTTAACCAAAGAAACACACTAATTTCAATGATCACACAATTAACAAAGTAACCCAGCAAAATATAATTGGTATTAATGCAATAATCCAATATCCAAATCAATCCAATACAGTTCCAAATAAAAACAATTACACAACCAAAATTTGAATCAATTACAGCCCAATATCATTCAAACCCAATCAACAACTTAAGCACACTTCAATACACAATCACACACAGGATCAAATCAAAATCCAATCGGATGCGTGAATTAACCTAAGTGAGATCTTCGTAGTACCTGAAACGAAGATGGCACAACAACTTAAGCACACTTCAATACACAATCACACACAGGATCAGATCAAAATCCAATCGGATGCGTGAATTAACCTAAGTGAGATCTTCATAGTACCTGAAACGAAAATGGCACTTAGATCAGAGCTCAATCCGTAACTGAGATCAACAGAGAAAGAAGGAGGCAAAACTTACAATTTCAGGCGTTAGCTCCAGAATTGAGTGAGCTTGCTTTAAATAGCTGCACTTTTTGTCCCACCTGGCAACCCTTGCTCGCGTGTCATCCACATAAGCTCCAACTCAGCTTAATCCTCCAATCAGTTGTGATTGTGAAACGGTGGCTTTTGATATGCTCTCACTCATAAAAGCGTGAAACTCCTTTATGCGATATGTCCGTTAAGTTAGTTGCTGGATTTGAAAGTTAGCAATTTACCCCTCGCCTTTATAAATGTTGTGTAATTCTTCTTTTCCTTTGCTGCTGATTATTCGAATTAAGGGGAGAGTTTATTTAATCGATGCATGCAGCTAATTGCATGCATCAATTCATCGGATCTAACTAGATTTAACTCAATTTGAATAAAATTTATCTCGAACATATTCAGATCAGCGCAGGGGTTTCCTTTGTTCTATTGACAGTTATGTTTATGTTTCAGCTAGTAAAGTATTATTAATTATTTTTTTGAAAATTTAATTAGTATTAGGCAACTAGGTTTTTTTTTTTTTTTTTTGAAAGCAAGGTAACTAGGTTAACTAATTCAAATTTGACTCCTATTCCTCAATGACAAATGACAATCATAAACAAGTACAATTTGAATGAAGATGTTCTGCCACTCACGGATTAAATTTAATAATAAATTGGAATTAAAATAAGGCTGCCATAGTCGAGGAAAGAGATAATAAAAGAATTAATGCGTTCCCACTTAATGGCCAATAAAGTTTGACCATCTACTTGGCACGAATTCAAAGTTTGACCAATTATATAGGAGTATTATTTCTAGAAAAGGCACATCAATATAATTTAAGTAATTTGTGATAGTGGTGAAAGTTTGTGAAATAATTTTAATTTATGTAATCTTGTGTTAGAATTTTGGAAGAGTGGTTTGAGAAATAAAGTTTGAGTAATTTTTCTTTTCTGAAGAGTTTAAATTGTAGGTATAAAATATGTAAAATTTTATGTCAAATCATATTTATTATGTAAGAAATAATTTTTATCTCACTTTTCACAAACAAGATTTTTTTTGGGAGATGTCAAACAAACATGTCCACTACACCATGAATTTGAGTATCAATAAATTAAGCTTACGGATATTTGGAAGTTTATTACATGATTTGTTGATATGAAAATGTTGTCAAAAATAAATAATGAAATTTTAATATCAAATGAGTTGGATCTTAATTCTAATTAAATAGTATAGTTTGATTTATTAATGCGTAAATTTGATGTGTCTATTTCGCAAATTCTGAGTAACCCCTTACTATACTTATAAAGTAATTATATATATATATATATATATATATATATATATATATATATATATATATATATATATACTAAAAATGGCAGCACATAATAATCTTTAAAAGAGAACATTATCGATCTAACAAGCTTAAATAGCAAAACAAGATCGTTCAAAATTAGGTTCATTAGATTGTGTTTTTTATTCTTTCTAATTTAAGAGCAAAACCCAAAATCGAAATATTAAATATCATTACGGAAAGCATTTTACGCGTTGTTATGAAATAAAAAGGATTGTGATTTTTAACTAATAAATGTAAAGGAAAAATAAGAGGGAAAAAAATCTCAATTTAATTCATATTTTTCAATTCCCATTAATACAAGTTTTCTTCTATGTTTAAATTTAATATTAATTGTTGATAATTAATTTTATTTATAATTTGGTTTTATCCGAATAAATTTCTTATTTGAATATATAATATATTAATGTAATGATGCTCCATCAAATAAAGAAGGAAGGAGAAATTATTGCACCGACTTTGAAAAAAAAAGAGAAGGTAATAACACTTATAAATAAAGTAAAAAGTGGAAATAATTTATTAGAAAAAGCTTTACCCACTTAAATTAAGTCTAATTTCCTTTCTCATTTTCCTTTCCATTTTCATGTATTTTTATTTTTTACATAAGGGCTGACGTGTAATTATATCCTGAGCTCACGGAAAACGTCACAATTGACCCCGATCAATCAAAGACCTCTTCCTATAAATATATAGACGTGCATTGCACTTATCAGTTATAAGTTATAAAAAATTATTGTGCTCGATATATTTTTCTCAAATTTATTCTTAAGCAAAAATATAAACTAAAATGGCGAAAACACCCGAAACAGAGCACCCAGTGAAGGCTTGTGGATGGGCCGCCCGTGACACTTCTGGAACTTTATCTCCCTTCAAGTTCTCAAGAAGGTAAAGATCTAAAATCTCGTCAAGTTTTTTTTTTCTTCTCAATAATATTTATACAAATTTTATATATATATATATATATAAGTATATAAATAAATATTTTGTGGTTTGATTAATGGTGCAGGGATACTGGTGAGAAAGATGTGCAGTTTAAAGTATTGTATTGTGGGGTTTGTCATTCAGATCTTCATATGGTAAAAAATGAGTGGGGATTTACTCAGTACCCTATTGTACCTGGGTAAGGTCTTTTTTCTCATTATCTGTTTGTGTGATTTTTTTTTTTTAACATGTTTAGATTCATCTGTGTATTTGTTAGTATAAGTTTAAACTTAGGCTATGTTTGATTCTCGAATTTCAAGTAGTAAAACGGAAAAATGTTTTCTCTTGCAGCATCTAATGACATAAGGTTGAGCTTCATTTCTTGTTCATTTGCATTTTAATTATTATTTTACTCACTCAAATCCATAAACCAAACATAGCCTAAGTTTTTGTTACATGCGCAAATCTAAATGACAGATTATAGTGGGTAAATAAGTTGTTATTTCACCTCAAAAAAGTCAAACTCCTAATCCTTTTTGAGAAATAAACTTAAAAATTTTATTTGCTTTTAGGTATGACCAGTTTCTGATTTACCCTTATTATAAGGATTATATGTCTTGTGATATGCAATCCAATTGTAATTTTCTTTGCTTTTTGATCCGATGAGATGAATTGACTTTAATGAAAATTTTCACATGTGCAAAAATGGTATTGTTTGATGCAGACATGAGATTGTGGGGGTAGTAACAGGGGTCGGTAGCAAAGTAGAGAAATTCAAGGTCGGTGACAAAGTCGGCGTTGGATGCTTGGTTGGATCATGTCGCCAATGCGACCAATGTTCGAACGATCTTGAAAATTACTGTGCCAAACAAATACTCACATACAGTGCCCCTTACCTTGACGGGACCATTACATACGGGGGCTACTCCGACATCATGGTTGCTGACGAGCATTTCGTTGTTCGTTGGCCTGAAAACTTCCCCCTTGATAGCGGTGCTCCTCTTTTATGTGCCGGGATTACAACTTACAGCCCCTTGAAGTACTTTGGACTCGATAAGCCAGGAATGAAGGTGGGTATTGTTGGTCTTGGTGGGCTCGGTCATGTAGGCGTGAAGTTTGCTAAGGCTTTTGGGACTAAGGTGACGGTCATCAGTACATCTCTTAGTAAGAAGAAGGAAGCGATTGAGAAACTTGGTGCAGATGATTTCTTGGTTAGCAAAGACCCCGAGCAAATGCAGGTAATTTGGTGCAGATGATCTCTTGCATAAGATTGTTCTATAATTTGTCCATTTCAGTTTTCTTAGTAAACATAGTCTTAGGGTCTATATAGACTGGTTTTGATTTTAGATAAGAATTTATAATTTGAAACATGAGTTTCACAAAACCTTTGCCCGAACTTCAACTGGAATGGCTTTGGCCAGCCAAAACCAATCCATATAGGCCCTCAAAGTCTTCGACTGAGCTACGAAAAGACTAACTTTAGTTTGATCGATTGAATGCTTAGGCTGCAGCTAGCACATTGGATGGCATAATTGACACCGTCTCCGCAACTCATCCCCTTCCACCATTGCTAAGTTTGTTGAAGCCTCATGGAAAGCTTATCCTTGTTGGTGCTCCGGAAAAGCCACTTGAGCTCCCCGCTTTCCCTCTACTAGTGGGTTAGTATATATTTGCTTTTGTATTCTTGTTGATTTTGAGCCTTGTAATTGAATTCTGAGAGTAATATGTATAATTGATTTATAACAGGGAGGAAAATTGTAGCGGGAAGTGGAATCGGAGGAATGAAGGAGACGCAAGAGATGCTTGATTTTGCAGCAGAGCACAATATATTGCCAGATGTGGAGGTTATCCCAATAGACTATATCAATACTGCATATGAACGCCTTCTGAAATCGGACGTGAAGTACCGATTTGTTATTGATGTTGGGAAATCATTGAAATCAGAGTAAGAGTTTTGCTGCAGTCTACATATGGAATATGGCTTGTTCAAGATCATATGTTATTGATAAATTAGGCGTATTTTGTTTTCGGAATCATTGTGCTTCTTTTACTAGTGTGTTTACATTTAGTGTTTTAGAATAAATGAGAGGATTGTTGCAAACATTTACTTAATGTCAAGTTTTCTCTGTTCATTAGAGCTATGATCAACATATGTGTGGCTTGTGTTAACAAAGTTAAAGATATTTACTAATATTAAATGCGGCATTGTGTTGAATTCGCTCTACTCTATGATTTGTAGGGGACAAGACAATTATACTCCTAAATGAAATGTTTTTTTTAGTATAAATTGTTAATACAACAAAGTTCACTTGAAAAAGTATAAAATGAGCCTCACGTTAACTTTAAAAAAAAATTCAATATTTTTCACGTACTTTTAAAATATTAGAAATAATCCCCCTGTAATCAATTCTTAATTTTCACGTGGGAATTCAGTGATCTAATAAATGGCAACATTGGAAATATTTTAGCTAATATATATAATTCAAGGAATTTTCTATCCAGCGTTGTGTCATTTTAGAATAATAATTTCTAACCCTAAAACTTAGGTGGCATTCAAACTAGATAACATATTTTGAAGTTCCACTTTTTTTTGTTTTTTATCTATTTATTTATCAAAATTCTATATTTACAGATTGAACCAAAGAATACATTAAATATGATCGAAATTATTATTTAATATTAAGCATTTTAAAAGTCTTAGCCCCCTCCTAGATGGATTGGTTATGCAGTTAATAAAGGCAATACAATTTCTTGTTGGCATATTCTAGTTACGAGAAATGATATAGTGCAATGATTACATCACGTCATCAAGTACATATAGTATAATCCACAACTTTCTTAGTGATATGTCGAGCGATAATTCATGTTACCCCATATTCTGACAATGTGAATATATATTTTAAAATCCTAATTTTTTAATTTAAAACATGGCCAAAAATATGGATTATAATGATAATCAATCCAAATGTTGCAACTACACCAAATCTAATCTAATCTAATCTAATCTAATCTAATACATATATATATTTGAAGGGTGGGTGTTGACTCCAATTGAGTGTTTTGACTAAAATTCTATTTTCCTAGAGTTTTGAATTATTTTATTTTGTGAAAAACTTTTGAATGGTTGAAATTATTATATGAATTCATATTGTACATATCATCATTTAGGTAATAATATCTGCATAATTCATGTCAATTAGTACTAATCATGTAATTACATACTCTCATATATAGTTCCACCTAAAAAATAAGAGAAAACTTTATTAATTCCTAAAATTTCTCCCCTAAATAAGCTACAGTTATCTTTCATAAGAATGTTTATTTTATATTCATCTTTTCTTGAATATTGGATATCATATTCTCTTTGGTTCTTCCATGAAAGTAATGGTTTTAATTTTCTTCTTCATAACTATTACTTGAGAAGCTTTGAAGCTTTCGATTATTCTATTCTTCTTTTTATTTCTTACGATTATACAAGGTATTATATTTTAATTTCGGGTTTATTTGTATTTTATTGTTTTTGTTAAAGAAATAATTTAATTTTTTTTTTAGTTTTATGATCATATGTGATAAGCTTTCGATTCTTCTGTCTTTTTTCTCATTTTTTATAATTATAATATCATGTTGTACAAGGTTTTTATATTATAGTTTAGTGTCTGTTTGTATCATTTTTTTAAAGAAATAATATTTTTTATTTTATACAATTTTATGATATTATGTGATAAAAACATGCATTTTTTTAATATCTTTTGTATTCTTTTATATTATATGTTGATTCAGTTAAAATTCATATTTATTTATTATTTACTAATTTTCGTACAAGATTTTATGTTTTGGGTTTTTTTATTTGTATTTTATTATTTCATTGCCCTTTTTTTAGTTTTCATCTTTTGGTCTTGTGAGATAAGAAAAGTGAGCTGACTAATTTGCTTTAAACTTTCAATTTCTCTGTCTTTTTTCTCATTTTTTATGATCATAATATCATGTTGTACAAGGTTTTAATATTTTAATTCAGTGTGTGTTTGTAAATTTTTTTTATAGAAATAATTAAAAAAAAAATTCTTTTATAAAATTTTATGATCTTATGTGATAAAAACACACATATTTTAATATCTTTTGTATTCTTTTTTACTCTATGTTTATTAAGTTAAATTTCATATATATATATTGTTTATTAATTTCCATACAAGATTTTTATGTTTTGGATTTATTCAATTGTATTTTATTATTTCATTGCGGTTTTTTTTATTTTTTTTATTTTCATCTTTTGATCTTGTGAGATAAACAAATCGAGCTGATTAATTTGTTTTAAACTTTAAATAATTTTAGTTGAACTTTTAATTTTTATGTATTTTTTCATATATCATATGTTCCTTCCATAAGAAATTATATAAATACTTTTTTCTCATTTTTTTATTATAATATCATGTTGTACAAAGTTTTTATATTTTAATTTAGTGTGTGTTTGTATATTTTTTTATAGAAATAATATATTTTTTTTTCTTTTGTAAAATTTTATGATCTTATGTGATAAAAATACGCATATTTTAATATCTATTGTATTCTTTTCTACTCTATGTTTATTCAGTTAAATTTCATATATATATTTATTGTTTATTGATTTTCGTATAAGATTTTTATGTTTTTGGGTTTATTTAATTGGATTTTATATATCATGGAATACTTTATATGTGTAGATTATTTGCATCTTACATCTTCGTATTTTGCCATAATATTTATCTTCATATTTCCTTAATAAATATATGTATTAATTAGTGATTGTACTTGAACATCATATTTTCGAACTATGATGAAAGGTGATTCATATTTAAATTTTTTATATTTGTTCATTGAATTATCACACATTGAATTTCTTCATTATTTTAGTATTTATTGTACAAATAATAGCTAATTAAATTTTGAATTTCCTTTTTCGTTTACACAAATATAGCATATATGTGAACTCTAAAAGTTTATTAATATCTTTAAATCATGTAGCTTCAATATATTTTTTTTTTTTGTATTTTCTTATTTTTGTTGATCTTGATTTTTGTAATATACTAATATCCTATTTTAAGAATGTTAGATCTTAATTATCGTTTTTCTTTTTTTTTATTTTTCCTAGCTTTGCATCTACACCTATTTTATTTTTTATAACGACTACGAAAATATGAGTAGTAGTATTACACCTTGATTTAGATATATGTAGCTTTTTGTGATCTTAAATTCTTAATAATTAATTTGAACTTACTCCCAAATAAAAAGATTTTCCAAAAACAAATTCCATAAGCACTATATAAACAAAAAGAATAAAAGAAGTTTCATTATTCTTTTGTTTGTGTTTTTAGGTTAATGCGACGTAAATCTAAAGAAGAGATATAATCTCTAGAAACAAAAAATATTTATGTGTTAAAGTGTCAAAAAAATTTAATAAAAGACATAACAAACAAGGTGTTAATTTTTAATTCTCAAACGAATCACGGACTAATGCTTTAAATATTTGATTTTATGAATGACAATCATTAACTATTAATTTTAATTTATATAACACTACTATTAATTTAAGATTGTACGTCCTTTAGTGCCTTTTATTTAAAGATATATATTTTTTTTCCTTTTTAGTGTATTTGAATCGTGCATAGCACGTGCTTTAGGCTAGTACATATATATATTTGAAGGGTGGGTTTGACTCTAATTGGTTGAATTTGACTAAATCCTAATTTTTTAGAATTTAGAATTATTTTATAATCCAAGAATTTTTTGATTGGTTGTCATTTGTCGATAGATTTGGAAGGTTTTCAAATTTTAGAACTGAGTAATTTAAAAGGAATCTTAATTAAATAAATTTGTACAGTAATTCTATTTGATTGGTTAAAATGTTTTCCTAAAACAATTCTACTCTACACTAATTAGCTAGATTGAAGTTTTCCATTTACAGTGGCGTTAATTTTGTCATCAAATCACCAAATCAAAATTTAATTGACGTTAGTTGTTAGACATAAACTAAGCAATTTAACCATAAAATTTGCTACCATTTATAAATTTAAGAATTAGGTTAAGTTTTGCCACACTGATATAAACCATCTCCATCTACATGTTTTGTGTCTTCAACTCTTCACACAAATTCATGAGTGAACTTTTCATGGCGATTTTGATCCACCCTCATACCTTTCTTCTCACCACTTTTCTTCGGTCCTTTTTTTTTATACACTAATTATATTTTCTATTTTGTTTTATTTTTTTAAATCTAATTTATTTTGTTAATTTCATCTGATTTTTCTTAATTCAAACTCTCATGTTATATATTATTTTTATCACATATGTTTCTTTAATTTACATGTTTTAATCATATATTAATTTTATATTGTTTGGAAATATGATATAATTTATATCATATTTTTATAATTTTGTAATTTGTTATATATTCTTTCGTTGTCCATACTATGAAGCTTTGTCAATAGCTTTTTGTATGATTTGTTTGTTTCAATTTTTTATTTTTATCATTTTCTATTATTTTTTGGAAGAATATCAGCAGATTGGCCAATTTATTTAGTATTCCATGGTTATTCATTGCAGTATGTTTTTGTGTAATCTTTTAGTGTTCGTTTTTGTTTCTTTACGTAAGTATATGTTTAAGTCCATTCATATCATATATTATGTCAATTATGAAAATACGTGGAGAGCTAAATTCCACGAGAATACTCAAAATTTATATTATTATTTGTTTTCACATTATTAATTTTCAAAAGATTTCTTCTGCATCTTATTTTGTTATCTCTTCAAACTTCCTTTAAAGATACAAATAGAAAAATAAATTTGTTTGTGCAGAGTGTCCATATAATATATGCTTCAAGAATATCATTCTGAAAGGTAATCCATTAGAAAAAGATTAAACAGTGCAAAAAAATGTTTATTTTTTAATGTTAATTAATTCGGTATTTGGTTCTTTATTTTTGTGATATAATGGTTTTGTCATTGAAAAATCATGATTTTATTTTGAAATCCTTTACCTCCTATTTTGTTCTTAATTCTTACTTGATAATTAAAATAGAATAACGTTTATTAAAAAGTTGAATATTAAATTGTTGATAGTTTTTATCTATTTTTCATGTTTTCCTATGCAAGTCCTTAAGTTATCCATAAAGTCGAGTCCTCTTTACACATGGTTTCAAAAGTATGGATAAATGAATAAAACTTTTAGGGGCTTCAACATATCATCTAGAAATATATTTCATTAGAAAAAGTTACATATTTTGTTAATTTTGTTGTGCATGCAACATTTTGAGTATAGAAAAATGTTAGTAAGTTTAGTGTTTAATATCCCTGACCCTAGCTCACTCACATCAGTAGTTAAGTTTTGGATTTGATTTATTTGTTACAAATATCTAAAGTAAAAAATAATAACAAATAAAATGTTAGCAACAAAATTGATTCTCGACTAAGATATATAGAAACAAAATTCTAATATATATAGAATTATATAAAATTTTGATTATTATATTCCTTCAATTTTAGATGAGAAAATATATATTCAGTATCTAATGAAAATCATCACTACTAAATCATCACTACATATATATTCAGTATATGTTCTTTCATTGTGGAAGTATTTTACGAATTATATATATATATATATATATATATATATATATATATATATATATATATATATATATATATATATATGTCTTTTAGTATTTACTAAGCATGGATTAAGTATATACACATTAACCATACATTAATTAACTCTAAGTATTGGATGACAATAGAATTGAAAAACTTTATATCACATTTAACTAAGCATGCAAAATGATGAATCTAATTAATATCATATAAAATATTGAAATTTTCATCCGAGCATAGCACGGGCCACAAGCTAGTAACTAATAAAGGCAATCTCCTTTCTAAAAAAAACCATATCCTTGTATCCTTTCTATGCTTTTAAGATCCATAAATCTATTGTCGGCCACGATCTATGCAATAACTCTACGGATCGATAACCTACCAATCAATAACCCATTACTCAATCTGCAATGGCAGCAGTAGTTATCTTCTACAGCGACGGTTTAGGATTGGAGAGTGGATGGACAAATTAAATTATCGAAATTTAACATAATTTTACTTTTAAAAACTTATAATTTATGTTTGAGGGCATGCTCTTCCTTTTTACTCCATATATTAACTACGGTGTCGAGTTAAACCTTTTTAACATTTTAAATAACTTGTCAAACTAATTGTTTTACCTTTATAATGTTTAAACATTTTAAATAATAACATATGTGTTGTTATATAATATAATCAAATTATTATTAATATTAATTAACAAGATAATTTAATAGAATTTTAAATTTATTTAAGGCCGTCTCTAACCGAAAGCCTTGCCCAATTGCCCAATTGCCTTGCCCTCATGCCTTTTCGACCCACTCATCTCCAACTGAGGGACAATCAACATCTATTAATTCAACAAATCTCATATACTTAGATTTATATTTGTCCAATTATATATGAAATTGTTCAACAAATCTCATTTATTTAATTCATGAAACTTTTTAAAAAAAAAAATAGCACCGGAGCCCCTGAAGCCCCCGGCAGGCCAGCAGGGGCGTTTGCTTGTCGGCATTGCCTGCTTGCTTGTTGGGTTGCCTGCACTGCTCTCTTGCCCGCTCAATTGCCATCATCCATCTCTAACCGAACCTCCCCTCATGCTCGGTTGCCGGCACATTTTAATTGAATTAAAAATTAAAAAGGGGATTATTACAAATACGTAGAAAAGTCTACAACACATATCAGATAAAAAAAATTTGGTGTTCACAACCACTGATGAAGGATTCCTCAAAAAGTTAAGAATTAGTAATTTTTTAAGAAATTGAATGAATTCGATCTTATACATACGCAACGAAGGAGATGGCCTAAGTTAACCTATCAACCAACCATAATAAAAAAAAAATATAGAATTATGGGACTTATGAGTACTAAATTCATTACAAATACAAATATTCAAATTGAGTAGTGCAAAATTCAACAAAGTATCGGTGGGTCTATGGCCCAGGTCCCTATGAGATCAATAAATGGAGATATTTTGAAAAAATGGCAATAAATGTATTTTTTTTTTATAAATAACATAAAAGAAGTACACAAATAACAATTATAACCTATCGACTAGGGGATAGCCCTCATCGCAAAAAACAGAAATAGGCAGTTAGTCTATGCAAATAAAACCACTACAAAAATTTAGTTTAGCCCATTTAGACAGATTATGGGCAGCTCGATTAAAATTCCTAGAGACAAATTTAAATCTCCATTTTGGCCATTTGAACCAAAATTTTTTGATTTCAATAAAGGAGTGCTTGGGAGCCCAAACAAAAGTAGAATCCGGGTAGAGCAGCATGGAAATGATGTTGAGATTGTCACATTCAAAAATAGCTTGATCAATATTCAGCTGGTCGAGGAAACAAACAGCTTCAAGCAAAGCGATATCAACGGCAAAATCAACATCAATGCAATTGTTCAAGAAAGATTTAGCTTGAGAGATAGAGCCATTTGAGTTGCGAATGATAAAAGAACCAACAGCATTCCAATTGGAGAAAGTGGTGTCGAAATTCGCTTTAATCCAGCCAGGAGGAGGTTTTTGCCAACAAAGACTGAGGGGACCTTTCTTGGCGTGGAGGGACTTTTGAATTTGTGCATTCCAGTGGTCAAGGCCTTCTTTTCAATGGAATTAAGGAGAACATGGGAAAGGCAAAGGGTCTTTGCCATGAATGAGGTTGTTGCGGTAGATCCAGACTGATTCCGTTGCGGTTGTAGAGAAGATAGCAAATTCATCACGAGACACAGTTGGAGGGAAAAAATCATACCTGCAACCAAGAAAATATGCAATCCAGTTAGCAATAGATAAATATGAAACCGAAGATAAATTAAAATTCCATTTAGAGCAAAACCAAATCCTTTTAGTGAAAGGACAATGAAGAAAAAGGTGGTCATGGCTCTCAAGGGCAGAGGAGCAAAGTGGACAGATGAGACCACGGATGGAAGAGCTTATTGAGTCTAAATCGGGTAGGAATAATGTCGTTTAAAACTTTCCAAATGAAGGTTTTATGCCGCTTGTGAAGCTTGGCATGCCAGAGACGGGACCAAGGAAGGAGAGAGTGGGGTCTGGTGGAGGAACGGTTAGTGATGATGGAGTGGTAAGCATATTTGGAGGAGAAGACGCCAGACTTAGTGAGTGTCCAAAAGAGTTGCTTTGGTTCATTTTCAGCCGCAAAGGGGGTTTTTGATAATCTCCAAAATAGTTTAAGGAGGAGTAAACAATTCAGTAAGAGTATCAAAGTTCCAAATGTTGCTGCTTGAACCAATAAATCTTTGACAAAGATAAAGTTACTAAGGTCAATGGGGCAGTTGTCTTTGAGGGTGGGGATGAATCCCGGTAAGGATGGGACCCAAGGGTCATCCCATATCCGGATAGATGAATTGGTAGAGATCGTGAAGCAAGCTCCATTAGAGATGATAGGTTTGCAATGTAGAATATCTTGCCAGATCCAAGATGAGTTAGGGAATTTCTTATTGATGTGAAGCAAATTTGAACCCCCAAAGTATTTGGCATTGAAGATTTTGACCCACAGTTTGTTAGAATTGGAAGCAATATGCCAAGATAGCTTTGAAGAGAGGGCTTTGTTAAACTCTTCCATTTTTCTAAACCGAGGTCACCATTAGATTTGGGGATGCAGATTGAGCTCCAACATTTAAGAGCAAGGATGTTGTTGTTTTGGTTTTCACCCCACCAAAATCGGAGCATGAGGGAGTCAAGTTTGGAGTAGATGGTTTTAGGAATGAGAAAGGTTGACATTTGGTAGATTGGCAAGGCTTGGGCAACTGATTTAATGAGAACACCCCTGGTTGTTTGAGAAAGGTAGCAGGCTTTCCAACCGGAGAGCTTAGTTTTGGTCTTATTGATGATCTCTTCAAAAGCTTGTTTGCAGTTTTTTGGTTTACAAAAAGGGAGTCCCAAGTGTTTGAGCTTGTGGTTGCATTCTCGCAAGCCAAGAGTAGCAAGGATGTCACTTTTGGAAGAGGGAGGAATATTGGAACTGAAATGAATAAATGATTTATCCTTATTCATTTTTTTGGGAGGACCAATCCGAGAAAAGTTTAATGCAATTGGAAATGGTGTTGGCGTCGTCCAAGTGAGCCCTACAAAACACAATAAGATCGTCAGCATAGAGTAAGTGCGAAATATGGGGACTAGTACGTGAGACTTTAACTCCAATAAAGGATTTTGAATTTTCAGCTCTTTGGAGGATGCGTGAGAGAAGTTCGGCATAAATAATGAATAAGTATGGAGAAAGTGGATCTCCCTGTCTTATTCCACGAGTTGGTTTGAAGTTGCCGAAAGGAGATCCATTGATCAATATTGAGAAACTGCAAGAAGAGAGACACTGTAAAATCCAGCCATTAAACATATCACAAAAACCCAAGAATTGAAAAATATGATATAAAAGGCCCCATTCAAGCCTATCAAAAGCTTTAGCAAGGTCGACTTTAATGGCCATGAAAGCTTTGTTGCCTTTTTTCTTACTAAGGTAATGCATGATCTCATGGGAGATGATGGAATTATCTTGTATGAAAGCTAATTGGTTAGGAGCAATCAGTTTGTCAAGAAAAGGTTTGAGCCATTGAGCCAAAATTTTAGTGATAATTTTGTAAACAACATTACAAAGGCTAATCGGTCTAAATTGATCAACGCGACAAGCACGTTGGGTTTTTGGAATTAAAGTTAAAAATATGTGATTGAAGGCATCCGGAAGAGTTTTAAATTTGAAAAAAACTTGGACTGCCAAGACAACAGCTGAATCGGTGATATTACAAAATGATTTGAAAAAAGCAGGTGGGAAGCCATCAGGTCCAGGGCTTTTGTTGGATTCCATAGAAAACAAGATTTTTTTAATATCCGCAGGGGTGGGAATGCAACAAAGTCCTTCATTTTCAACAACAGAGATGACTTTCGGGAAAAGCTTATC
The DNA here is from genome assembly GCA_003313485.2 of Penstemon barbatus. Lineage (NCBI taxonomy): Eukaryota > Viridiplantae > Streptophyta > Magnoliopsida > Lamiales > Plantaginaceae > Penstemon > Penstemon barbatus. The sequence goes on from CM064879.1 coordinate 72,391,432, forward strand.
TAAATCAAAAGGGAAAGAGGGGTTATCACGGGTGTGATCTGTTTTAAAAAGATTTTTGAAGAAATTTTCAAAACAGATGTCAATTTATTTCCATTGAGTAAAAACAGAACCAAATTCATCTTTAATGGAAGTGATACGATTGTATCTAGCATGTAAAATAGCAGTGACATGAAAGTAACGGGTATTCGAGTCATCTTCACGCAGCCAATTCACCTTGGCTTTTTCTTTCCACATGATTTCAAGCTTTTTGTACCATTCATCGAGTTCAACTTGTAGAGCCTCCTCCAAAATTAGGTTGTCAACAGATTGATCCTGCATTTGCAAATCATCAATAGAACACTTGATTTTATTAATGAAAAATTGGCAGTGGCCAAAATGATTGAGATTCCAAGATTTCAGGGCTTTCCGAACATTTCTCATTCTATTCAGAAGTATAATAGGAGCAGACCCATGAACATAGGAGTTCCAGTAAGTTTCAACAATTTCAGAACAAGAGTTGTCAGTTAACCGCATAATCTCGAATCGGAAGGGTTTAAAGCTTTTTTCAATATCAACACAAGTATTCATGAGAATGGGTTTGTGGTCAGAGGCGATAGCACGAAGGTGAATGAGGGCGGCATGGGGGAAAGCAGTACACCAACTGGGGTTAGCAACATCACGATCGAGTCGTTGTTGGATGTTAACAAAACCTCTACGTTCGTTGCTCCAAGTAAATGGGTGACCTCAGAACCCGAGGTCAATGAGGTCAAGGTGATAGAGGTTATCAGTGAGGGAGTGAGAAGATGAATTTGCGACGGTGCGACCTCCTCTTTTTTCAAATTGAGATGAGATATCTTTGAAATCACCCATAAGTAACCAGGGGCCATCGAGCTCAGCAGCAACAATGTTCAGAAGATTCCAGAAGAGGGGTTTAAGGGAGTGGAGAGAAGGATCATATATACCAGTGAAGTACCATTTGGGAGAGAGAGGATCAGAGATAATGCATGCGTGAATGAATCAATTTTCTTGAGTGAGTATTTGGACATCAAGATGGTCTTTCCAAGCAAGGGCAAGACCCCCATCAATGCCAATAAGAGGGATGAAAGAGTAATGAGTAAGATTGGAGGAGAAGAGAGTGTTTTTTATTTTGGTAATGTTGGAAGTTTTTATTTCACAGAGGAACAATAAGTCAGGGGAGAATTCTTTCAGAAGATCCTTGAGAGCGCGAATTGCCATGGGTTTGGCTAACCCTTGGCAATTCCAGGAGATGATTTTCATAGAAAAATCATTCGCGAATCCCCCCTAAATTGGTGGGGGATTCGAAAAAAAGTGTGGGAGAAGAAAGGTTATTTGTCTGGGGATGGTGGGGATAGAAGGGGTGGGGGCCAGATGTGTCATTTTCGAGAGAGGGAAGGCCAGGACCGGTGTTCTTGGAGACGATCCTTTTAGCTTTGAAAATCTTCCTGGTGCAGACGGTTACAACTTTTTCTTCCACCACGACATCTGCAGGGGATCCAAGATTCAAAGAAGAAGCATGACAGATCGAAATTGGGGTTGAGTTGGTATTGGGGTTACAGAGATTAACCGTGTTTGATGGGGACGATGAGAGCATTGATTTGAGTTTTTTGGTAGTAGGTAGATTAATAACAAAGATGTTATTGGGTCGTTTGAGGTTATGATTTGTAGAAAGATCTGCACTGGAGGGGTGCGGGGCATTTTGGGAAATAATGTCTTCCCTTGCAGGGGAGGAAGACGAAGACGGTAGATAGGGTGGTTGGATGGAGGTTGAAAGATGGCGGTGTATTTTTTCTTTGGAAGACCAAAAGGGGTGGTCTAAATCAGAGGTGACATCGATTGTAGAGAGAGAGAGAGAGACAAATCAGCTTTAATTTTTGGAGGTGTGTAAAGAGGAATTTTCCTCATAAAAGGGAATTCTATAGTAAATTCTGGAAAAGAACTTTTTGGAATAGCTATACTGGTGTTAAGGTTGGACTTAGTTAGAGATTGTGTGGGTCCAAGATGATTCGGTGACTCAGATTCTTTTTTATTGAGAATTTTATTTTCTTGTAACTTTATGGTAAAACAGGGGTTTGGAGGTTTTGGTGGGCCATCATGACCAAAAGTTATAACATTAGGAGGGGCCAAAGAATTGTTTGACGATTCAGAAGGTGCCACATGGCAGTCCAAGTTGGTCAAATCAGAGTTGGACTTTTAGGTTTGAGAGGGGTGTTAGGGGTAGTAGTAGGGGTTTTGGAGGGGACGGTGGTTATGGAAGCAAGGCAGAGTTTGGTGACGTGAAGGGTTTTTTCGATCAGAATGCTATTAGCTTTGAGCCAAGGACCATACCTGAGATAAAAAGGGTTGGAGGTGTCCTTACCTTTATCTGTCGGACAAGAAGAAATTTTGTGGAGGAGGCTTCCACAGCGAAAACAGAAGTCTGAAAGTCTCTCAAATCTGATCTCCACAAGGATGTTTGGGCGGTTGTCACATTGGAGGTAGTAGAAGTCGGTGAGTGGTTTGGAGGTATCGACTTCAACTCTGATACGGAGAAATTTTTTCCATTTTTGACCTTCAGAGCTGAGGTCGGATTTTATGAAAGAGCTAACTGCATTCCCAATTTTTGAGGTAGTTTCATTAGTCATGAGAAACACATAGATGTTTGAGGCGCGTATCCAGAACATGGATGTGGAGAAGTCGACTTCTTGGAAGGCTTTTTCTTCAGGCCATGGTACACAAACAATCAAGCTACCACGAAAGTTCCATGGAGATTGATGGAGGATACGAGCGGCAGTAGCTTCATTTTGATGAACAAAAGCCAAAGTGTTTTTGGAAAGAGAGTTGACAGTAGTTTGATTATTTATGCCCCAGATCTGGAGCATGGTGGTTTTAAAGGCATTAAGGTTGATATTTTTTTCATTTAGGATTTTGGTAATAATGGTGGACTTGTTTGTGGGATTGGTGGGATTTTCAGTGTTATTAAAGAGGTTCAGGTTTTTGGAATCTTCTGAACATTTAAGAAGTTGAGTTTGATTGACAATGTCACTTAGAGCATTCAAGTCATCCATGGTGGGTGGTGAAAGAAAAGTCAGTAGAAAATGAAAACCCAAACAATGGGCAGTTCTACTCAAAGGAGAGATAACGGAGAAAAGATTTAATAGACCCTTCCGCAATAAATGTATTTTATGTGGTATAATATGTACGATCACCAGTTTTATTCTATTATAAGAAAAGTCATGTCACATCATGTTATGTCATGGTGTAACAAATTTTTGGCATTTTTATTTTGGCCTTGGTGCTTTCTCTCTTTTTAAGTTTAGTTTCATACTGGCCTACACTTGAATTCAGATGTAGGGCTTAGCACGATTTGGAAAATCGCTCGAAACTTAAAATTTTGACCCGTAATCAGTCCACAAATTTTTAGGACGGAATCGGCTACGAATCGATAATTTGGTCCAGTTCAAATCATTTCGGATCAAATGCTCACCTTAATTAGGATCGAACCGTGGAGAATTTGAGTGATTGTTTGTTTTTTTGGACCTGGAGATTATTTTTTTGGACCGGAACGGATTGAATAGGATTGAACCGGATCAAACCGTTAAATTTTATGTTGAAAAATCGAAAGAAAAAATTAAAATTAAGAAATTGTGAACCGAAACGAACAGTTCGGTTTTTGTACTGAACCAAACCAAACATTTCGATCCCGTAAACCGTCCATGGATTTCCAATACCGAATCGGCCAAGAACCAAAGTTTGGTCCGATTCGACAATACAATTATCCGTGAGGCTTGCAAATGGATATGCTCTTTCCCTCCCGCAAGAAGAAAGACTTTATTAATTTAACTATTTAACTTAAATTATTTACTTATTCCATTTAAATAAAAAAATTACTTTTAACTTTTCTCCATATAGAAATTCTTATTTTTAAAAAATTACTTTTAACTTTTCTCCATATAGAAATTCTTATTTTTTTCCTTACAAAATTTATTACACGCTGAAACGCGTGATGAGATTATACTATGCACTATTATAAAGAGAAGGCATGTCCTGGTGATGTAATTTTTTAATATCTCAATTTTGTCCATCGTGCTTTAATTAATTTAACTAAGTAACTTTTTAAACTTATTTACTTATCCCATTTAAATAAAATTTACTTTTACTTTTCTTCAGTCATAAATCTTAATTTTTTATGTTTAAAAAATTTAATACAGGTTGTAACGTGTGCTGAGGAATTAAAACATATGGGGTCGCATGTTCAGAATATACTATTTTTAATAATTTAAATTTTGATGTTCCATTTGTACCCTTTGGATAGCCACCATTTGTCATGTTAGATTCATTTTAGGTACACTTTTCCATAAAAGGTGTTCCTAAAAGCTATAACTCCCCTAACAGGATGATTACTACCTTAGAGGATAGCCACGAAAATTCCGATTAGGGAATATGATCTCTACTGATGTGCACTAATAAAATAATACAATAAAATTACAATTGCTTGCATAAAATAATATTTGGTATTAAGATGCAATAATTGCATAACAACCAACCAAATCCAGTGTATTAAGATGTATCAACACAGATCAATTCAAGAGAAGAAATGAAATCAGACGAAGACAAAGAAGAGGGAATTTTAGAGTAATTTGGGAATTAGGTTATTTAATTGTATCGGCCCAATTCTGTTTAATTGAGCCGGTTTTTATTTGTATCCGGTTCTTTTGTATCCGAACTGGGTTATTAGTTTAGTTAGTTGGTTTATTGTTTTTTCTTTTCCTAATTTACCCCTGTAACATTCCTATTTAAGTGAGTTTCCTGCTGCTCATTTGTACACAATTGCAGAATAATAAAAGCACATTTAATTTAGTTTCTCTTCCAAATTGCATACTTGTTTTACATACATTCAAGATTACATTAGTTCATATGGTATCAGTAGAATAATCAATTATGCTGCCATTATTCTATCAAATTCATATCAAGATTGTTCTTCATATTCAAGAACTTCATCCTTCCTTCATCTTCTCCGGTGGCAGTCTTGACAGATCACATCAAATCAAGTTCCAGCATCCAGAACTCTTTCATATCCTCCATTCCGCTGCAACTCCAGAATCAGATCTCCCTTTCCAGCCATCTATACATCATAATCCTCACTCCTTCATCCAGGTTTATTCAGGTTCTTTCTGTCACAAACTCACCAGATTTCATCTCCCATTCATTATTCATATGTCATTTTCCAGATCTCCCTATTCAAAACATATTCACACATTTACTCATTCAGTTCACAAACTTTCTTTCTTTCATCATCCAATCATCAAATTACAAAATTTCATACCTTTTTCTTTTCAAGAAACTCTTTTCTTGACCTGTGGATTCATCTTCTTCAGCCACGTATTCCACCATTTCCTCATCTACTTCTTCAAGATTGAGACCTGAGATTGAAGATCCATCAAGCCCGAATTACCTCCATCCAGCTGATGGCCCTGGAGTCATTGGTTTCTGAAAAATTAACACCCAAGAATTATCAGATTTTGTCCAAATCAATGGTGCGTGCACTAACTGTTAAAAACAAGCTTGGGTTTGTTGATGAATCCATAACTAAACCACCTAAAAATAGTATCCTATCCAACTATTGGGAACGTAATGACACCATTGTAATTGCTTGGTTATTGAACTCTCTTACTCCTGTCATAAATCACACAGTCCAGTACCATACTATGGCTATTTCCCTTTGGAATGAATTAAAACAGCGTTTTCAACAAGCTCATGGTCCACGCATGGTCCAACTTCATAGAGACCTATTCACCTTTCACCAACAATCCCTCTCTGCTAATGACTATTACTCCAACTTGAAGACCATTTGGGATGAAATTTGCAATTTCAGGCCCAAATGTACTTGTGGGAATCTGGAAACATATTTTGAAAACTTCTATCTCCTTGTCTTCCTTATGGGTCTACAAGAATCACTATCCCATACTCGCAGCCAGCTATTGTTAATGGATCATCTGCCTGATGTACCTAAGGCCTATTCCTTGGTATCTCAGGAAGAACCCAAAGGGAAATCGACTCTAACTCTCAGTCCAGTGGCAGTCTTTACTCTATAGCCTTCATAATAAAACATCTACTACATTTCCACCTCCAAGACCCACTGCCAACAATTTTCAACCACAAAACTCTTTCAGAAACCCAACACCTAATACCTACAGACCTAATACAAGACCCCCTTACAACCCTTCCTTTCAAAGGCCAGGCATACCCTTTTGCACTAACTGCCAAATGCCTGGCCACACTGTTTCTACCTGCTTCAAAATACATGGTTATCCACCTGGATACAGGGCCCCTGCCCCAAGATTTGCATCTACTTCTACCCCCAAGGATTAACACTATGTCAGCAGGATCAACTACTTCAGACAACACACCTACTTTACAGAACTTCATTCATACCCTGTCACCTGATCAATTCACAGAGTTATCAAAACTCTTTACTGCATAACTATATGGTTCCTCCAACAACACATATTCACAGGACACTCCCACTTCTTTGCATAGTAAATGTACAGTCAGGTACATGTTCTTCCACTATGTCTTTATTATCTACTAATTACAAAGATTCTTGGATTATAGACTCAGGAGCATCTAGTCATATATGTAATAATATACATTATTTCACAACACTCATTCCTGCTATCAACACCACAATCACCCTTCCTAATAACTTCATTATTCCTGCATTTTATAAAGGATCTATTACCCTGAATGATAAAATTACCTTACAAAATGTACTTTATGTACCTCATTTCAAATTTAACCTTTTATCAGTAAGTGCTCTTTTAGATTCTTCTCACTATAGCATAAATTTTGAACCTAAGCATTTTACTATTCATGACCTGAACTCTTTGGAGAAGATTGGCAAGTGTGACCTTATTGATGGCTTATACATACTACAACACCTTACACCATTTCACTCTTCTGTTTGTAATAAAGTTTCTGTAGAAACTTGGCATAATAGACTAGGTCACTTAGCTATGGATAGGTTACATTTACTGCATTCTGTCCTAGATTTACCTTCAGTAAATATTCTTAATAAACATGTTTGTGATATATGTCTTGCTAAACAAAAGACCCTTCCCTATTCCTCAAGTTCTAATGTTTCTTTTAAACTTTTTGATATTGTTCATTGTGATATATGGGGCCCCTTTAAAATTTCTTCTCACAATGGTTTTAGATTTCCTCACACTTGTTGAGGATTTATCTGGATTTACTTGGGTTTTTCTAATGCAGGCAAAATCTGATGTTCATTTTATTATTCTTAAATTCATTAATATGATTTCAAATCAATTTCAGACATCTATCAAAACATTTCGAAGTGATAATGCTAAAGAACTCACCTTTTCTGATTTATTTATAAAATTAGGCATCTTACATCAATATTCATGCACAGAAACACCTCAACAGAATGCTAGGGTTGAATGGAAACACCAACCCTATTTTAAATATTGCTAGATCATTAATGTTTCAATCTAATCTTCCTATCTACTGGAATGAAAGCATACTTACTTCAGTCTATCTCATGAATAGAACTCCTATTCCTCTATTGAATAATGAAAGTCCTTATACCATTTTATTTCAAAAACCAGTAGACTATTCTCTTCTTAAAGTTTTTGGTTGTTTATCCTTTGCTTCCACCCTTAAAGATCATAGATCGAAACAACTTACTATACTTATAAAGTAATTATATATATATACTAAAAATGGCAGCACATAATAATCTTTAAAAGAGAACATTATCGATCTAACAAGCTTAAATAGCAAAACAAGATCGTTCAAAATTATGTTCATTAGATTGTGTTTTTTTTCTTTCTAATTTAAGAGCAAAACCCAAAATCGAAATATTAAATATCATTACGGAAAGCATTTTACTCGTTATTATGAAATAGAAAGGATTGTGATTTTTAACCAATAAATGTAAAGAAAAAATAAGAGAAAAAAAATCTCAATTTTTTTTTTTGATAAATTACCATATAACAAAAGGTTACAAACGGTCAATAAGGGGATAGCCCCCGTCGCAAAAAACGAAAATGGGAAGCGAAGAAAGATCAAAATAAGCAAAAGAGTTGTGTAGGCGAGCCCATTTAGACAAGTTATGGACTGCCCAATTAAAATTCCTAGAAACAAATTTGAAACGCCATTTAGGCCACTTGAATCAAAATTTCTTGATTTCCCGGATAAGGTTCTTAGAAGACCAATTCAGAGAGAGATCGGGATAAAGGAGCATGGAGATAACATTGAGATTATCACATTCAAAAATAACTCGACCCAAGGCAAGATGGTCAAGAGATTGCACTGCTTCAAGGAGAGCCAAAGCTTCAACAGATTCAACAGCAATGCAAATGTTAGAAAATGACTTGGCCTGGACAATAGAGCCGTTTAAATTGCGAACAATGAAAGCCCCAATTGCAGAACCGTCTTTGAAAGATGAATCAGAACTCGCTTTAAGCCAACCTAAAGGTGGCTTGATCCAGCTGCCGCTTTGAGAGCCCATTTTGGCATAAAGTTTCTTGGAAAGCTGAGCATTCCAGTGATCAAAAGATCTTTTATGGATGGAGTTGAGGAGAGCCGGAAAGCTCAAAGTGCTCTGATCATGAATAATTGAGTTTCGGTTCATATTTTTCAATTCCCAGTAGTATGAGTTTTTTTCTAGGTTTAAATTTAATATTATTTGTTGATAATTAATTTTATTTATTATTTGGTTTTATTCGAATAAATTTCTGATTTGAATATATTAATGTAATGATGCTCCATCAAATAAAGAAGGAAAGAGAAATTATGTCACCGACTTTGGAAAAAAAGAGAAGATAATGACACTTATAAATAAAGTAAAATGTGGAAATAATTTATTAGAAAAAGCTTTACTCCACTTAAATTAAGTCTAATTTCCTTTCTCATTTTCCTTTCCATTTTCATGTATTTTTATTTTTTACATAAGGGCTGACGTGTAATATATCCTGAGCTCACGGAAAACGTCACAATTGACCTTTGATCAATCAAAGACCTCTTCCTATAAATACCTAGACGTGCATTGCACTTATCAGTTATAAGTTATAAAAAAATATTGTGCTTGATATATTTTTCTCAAATTTATTCTTAAGCAAAAATATAAACTAAAATGGCGAAAACACCAGAAACAGAGCACCCAGTGAAGGCTTGTGGATGGGCCGCCAGGGACACTTCTGGAACTTTATCTCCCTTCAAGTTCTCAAGAAGGTACAGATCTAAAATCTCGTCAAGTCTTTTTTTTTTTCTCAATAATATTTGTACAAATTTTTTATATATATAAATATATAAATAAATATTTTGTGGTTTGATTAATGGTGCAGGGATACTGGTGAGAAAGATGTGCAGTTTAAAGTATTGTATTGTGGGGTTTGTCATTCAGATCTTCATATGGTAAAAAATGAGTGGGGATTTACTCAGTACCCTATTGTACCCGGGTAAGGTTTTTTCCCTCATAATCTGTTTTTGTGACTTTTTTTTTTGTTAATATGTTTAGATTCATCTGTGTATTTGTTATTACTGTTCTAGAGAGATTTTAAATAATGATTTACGGCTATAAGTTTTTGTTAAGTTGTTATTTCACCTCAAAAAAGTCAACTCCTATTCCTATTTGAGAAATAAACTTTGAACAATTTTATTTGGTTTTAGGTATGAACAGTTTCTTATGCAATCCAATTGTAATGTTCTTTGCTTTTAGATCAGATGAGATGAATTGACTTTAATGAAAATTTTCACATGTGCAAAAATGGTATTGTTTGATGCAGACATGAGATTGTGGGGGTAGTAACAGGGGTCGGAAGCAAAGTAGAGAAATTCAAGGTCGGTGACAAAGTCGGCGTTGGATGCATGGTTGGATCATGTCGCCAATGCGACCAATGTTCGAATGATCTTGAAAATTACTGTGCCAAACAAATACTCACATACAGTGCCCCCTACCTTGATGGGACCATTACATACGGGGGCTACTCCGATATCATGGTTGCTGACGAGCATTTCGTTGTTCGTTGGCCTGAAAACTTCCCCCTTGATAGCGGTGCTCCTCTTTTATGTGCCGGGATTACAACTTACAGCCCCTTGAAGTACTTTGGACTCGATAAGCCAGGAATGAAGGTGGGTATTGTTGGTCTTGGTGGGCTCGGTCATGTAGGCGTGAAGTTTGCTAAGGCTTTTGGGACTAAGGTGACGGTCATCAGTACATCTCTTAGTAAGAAGAAGGAAGCGATTGAGAAACTTGGTGCAGATGATTTCTTGGTTAGCAAAGACCCCGAGCAAATGCAGGTAATTTGGTGCAGATGATCTTTGCATAAGATTGTTCTATAATTTGTCTATATTTTTGTCCATTTCATTTTTCTTAGTAAACATAGTCTTAGGGTCTATATAGATTGGTTTTGGTTTTAGATAAGAATTTATAATTTCACAAAACCTATGCCCGAACTTCAACTGGAATGGCTTTGGCCAGCCAAAACCAATCCATATAGGCCCTTAAAGTCTTCGACTGAGCTACGATAAGACTAACTTTAGTTTGATCGATTGAATGCTTAGGCTGCAGCCAGCACATTGGATGGCATAATTGACACCGTCTCCGCAACTCATGCCCTTCCACCATTGCTAAGTTTGTTGAAGCCTCATGGAAAGCTTATCCTTGTTGGTGCTCCGGAAAAGCCACTTGAGCTCCCCGCTTTCCCTCTAATCGTGGGTTAGTATATTTGCTTTTGTATTCTTGTTGATTTTGAGCCTTGTAATGGAATTTGAGAGTAATATCTACAATTGATTTATAACAGGGAGGAAAATTGTAGCGGGAAGTGGAATCGGAGGAATGAAGGAGACGCAAGAGATGCTTGATTTTGCAGCAAAGCACAATATATTGCCAGATGTGGAGATTATCCCAATAGACTATATCAATACTGCAATGGAACGCCTTCTGAAATCGGACGTGAAGTACCGGTTTGTTATTGATGTTGGGAAATCATTGAAATCGGAGTAAGAGTTTTGCTGCAGTCTATATATGGAATATGGCTTGTTCAAGATCATATGTTATTGATAAATTAGGCGTATTTTGTTTTCGGAATCATTGTGCTTCTTTTACTAGTGTGTTTACATTTAATGTTTTAGAATAAATGAGAGGATTTTTGCAAACATTTACTTAAATGTCAAGTTTCCTCTGTTCATTAAAGCTATGATCAACATATGTGTGACTTGTGTTGACAAAGTTAAAGATATCTACTAATCTTAAATGAAGCATTGTGTTGAATTCGCTCTACTTTATGATTTGTAGGGGACAACACAATTATACTTCTAAATGTTTTTTTTTAGTATAAATTGTTAATACAACAAAGTTTACTTAAAAAAATATAAACTAAGCCTCACGTTAGCTTAAAAAAATTGAATAATTTTCACGTAATTTTAAAATATTAGAAATAATCCCCCTGTAGTCAATTCTTAATTTTCACAAGGGAATTCAGTGATCTGCAAAATTTCTAAAGAAATTGAATTTTATATATAATCGAAATAGCAACATAGATTAGTAAAACAAATTTAGTCCCAAAAAGTTAAATTCATACTTTCTCTTGAAAAGTTTTTTTTTAAAGTTCTCTTGATAAACTAGATCAGAGTCAATTTAAAAATAAAATAAAAAACTATAAATCTTGAATATGGACCTTATTTTAGAATTCATAACATTATTTGACACCTGCACAATCATTTCTAACCCTAAAACTTAGGTAGCATTCAAACTAGATAACAAATTTTGAAGTTCAAATTTTTTATTTTAATTTATTTATTTTTTTATCTATTAAACTGTATATTTACAGTTCGAATCGAAGAATGCACTGAATATGATCGAAATTATTTTTTAATAGTCTTAGCCCCCTCCTAGATGGATTGATCATGCACTTATGCTTGTTTGCATATTCTTAACAAGAAATTATATTGTGCCATCACTGCACCACATCATTAAGTACACGTGGTACAATCCATATCAACATCACCTCATGTTCTGACATTGTGAATATATTTTCTAAAATCTTAATTTTTTAATTTAAAACATGAACAAAAACATAGAATAATGTGTATAAAATATCGCAATAGTATAATGGTGAACTACACCACGTGTAATTAATGACATGATGCAATGACTGCACCAAATAACTATTAGCCATTGCTAGTGAACTAGTAAAGTTAATCTCCTTTCTATGCTTTTAAGATCCATAAATCTATTGTCGGCCACGATCTATGCAATAACTCTACAGATCGATAACCTACCAATTTGCAAGTGTAATATATGTACAACAACCAACCCATTACCAATCTGCAACGGCAGGTTATTTTCTACAGCGACGGTTTAGGATTGGAGAGTGATGGACAATTTAAATAATCGAAATTTAAAATAATTTTACTTTTAAAAACTTATAATATATTTTGTTTGAGGGGGTAAAAATCATTCTATTCTGTTCTCAAAAAAAAAAAAAATGCTCTTCCTTTTTCCTCCATATATTAACTACAGTGTCGAGTTAAACCTTTTAACATTTTAAATAACTTGTCAAACTAATTGTTTAGCTTTGTAATGCTTTAAACAATTTAAATATTAGCATATGTGATGTTATATAATATACCTAAATTATTATTATTAATATTAATTAACTAGATAATTTAATATAATTTTAAATTTATCTAAGTTGCCTATCTACCAACCATAATAAAAAAAAAAATATAGAATTATGGGACTTGGGAGTGATAAATTCATTAAATATATAAATATACAATATTTTTTTTTTTTTTTTAGAACCAAAATACAAATTGAGTAGTAAATAATTCAGCAAAGTATCGGTGGTCAATGGCCCTCTAAGTCCCTATAAGATCAATAAATGGATCCACGTATCTGAAAAAATAAATAAATGGCAATAAATGTTATACGTATAACATGTACGATCACGAATATTTATTCTATTTATATAAAAAAAGTCATGTCATGTGATGGCCGGTGTAATAAATTTTTGGTAATTCTATTTTGTCATTGGTGCTATCTCTCTTTCTAAGTTTAGTTTCACATTGACCTACCCTGCTGAGGACCATGAACCACCCGACCCAGTAGGGGTGCACATGGTTTTCAATAGGGGTGTTCGCGGTGCGGTTTTGTACTTGCTCATACCCAACCTAATATTTGTAGGTTTTGAAATCTCTAGTCCAAACTCAACCCAACAAATCTTGAGATTGCACTATGCGGTTCATTTGGGTTGGGGCGGTTTGGGGTGGATTTTGCGGTCTCAATTATCAACTTTCTTGTATTTTTATTATTTAATGAGTTAAATATAAATACACTAGTTAATTACAATTTTTTGTTTTTATTAATAAATTTAGTAAACTTTCATAGATAATATAATGGAGATGATGTAAAATATCAATTAAAATATGATTTTCAATGAATACATAATTTAATGAAAGCTAAAAACAAACCCGAACACTAAATTAACAAGTTTTCATTACACAAAAACCAAATTGTTCCCAAAAAATAAACAAAAGAGAAATATATATTTATATTCGAACTTGGTGTTGGTGGTTAATGGCAAATGAAAAGTTTGATTGATATATTTTTTTTTGCTATACTTTTTGTTTTTCGCGGAATATTTTTTAACTAATTTGTTCTAGTTTTAGATCTATTTTTTTAGCTTTTTGACACTTAAAATTGGAGATTTACATAAGATTGTAGGGTTTATCTAACATAATTGGGGTTTGGGTTGTGGAACACCACTAATTTGTTAAAGTATATACTTATATTATATTTCTCTTTTTCTTAAATTTAGGACTAAACTAAATAATAAAATAAAATAAAATATATATACATCATCATTAATATAAAGTGCGATCGAATGCGGTCTAAAAAAGTATAAAACCAAACCCGATCGAAAATTGCGGTCTTTTTTTCATGATGCCCAAGATCAACCCATCGAACCTTCAACCCGTAAAATTGCGGTCGGTTTGGGTTGGGTTGATCGGTTGGGGCGATCTAACGGTCTCGTTGAACACCCCTAGTTTTCAAAACCGTACCGGACCGTCCCGTCCCGTATCGAACCGTACTGAATGTTAGGTTTTTTTTCTCAAAACCGAAGGTCTTGGTATGAATGAAAACCGTACCGAGTATTTTGGTATGGTTTTGGTTTTAGACTTCTCATACCGTAAAAAACCGTACCGTACCGAAATTGAAAAGAAACATGAATTAACTATTTTTTTTAAATTTACAACTAAATTTTATAAATTTATAATTCAAATATTATTGAATACTATATTATTTATAAATTATATTATAGTCCATCATAGTTTATAATTACTACATTGCTATCGTTCAATTATAAAAAGACATGCTCAAATGTAGCAGAAATTAAACTTGTTATATGTTGAAAACTTAAAATGCAAAAATTCTAGACAACAAATTAATACCAAATAAAGTTTCTTGACATAATAAAAACAATGATAAAATAATTAATCAATTAATTTTATTTAATAGGTCGAACTATAGCGTCAAATTTGTGAACATTTTCTTTCCAATGCTTTATTTAATGTAAAAAAATAGTTTATAAGATATTACATTATTAATTTCTTATATAATTGTCAACTATGTGATCAATTATATATGAAAAATTGCACGAAAAAATCGCAAAATCGTATCATACCGTACCGGAACCGCACAAAACCGAGTTTGTTGACATAGTTCATAAAACTCTAGTTTGGTTTTGAATTTTTAAAAATCGCACTAATTGGTACGGTATAAATTTTGTTAAAAATACCGCAGAACCGTACCATGTGCACCCCTACTACCCAGTAGCTGAGGGTAATACTATTATAAAGAGAATGCATGTCATGTCGATGTGATTTTTTTAATAATCCTATTTTGTCCTTCGTGCTTTTCTTAATTTAAATGTGTAACTTCTTAAATACTAATTTGCTTATCCCACTTAAATAAAATTTGCTTTTACTTTTTTTATACATAAATTCAAATTTTTAATACAGATTGTAACGCGTACTGGAATTAAAGTACACGGGAACACGTGTTCAGAATATACAATTTTTAATAATTTAATTTATTTGTTCCACTTGTTCTATGATTAGGGAATATGATTTTCACTTACGCGCAACACTAATAAAATAATGCAATAAAATTACAATTGCTTGCATCAAATAATTTTTGTTATTAAGATGCAATAATTGCACAACCACTAGCCAAATCCAGCATATTAAGATGGAGTCGTTGTATAACTTGTATTTTACCTAAAGTTCGACACCTCGACTTGAGTATTTTAATTTTGGGCCGGGTTGAATTTCATGGACCTGCTGCAACTTGCGTGATCTTGTCCCTTAGTCACACATTAGTGTCTAAGAATCTTAGGGGGAATCATACTAACTACTACGACTGTCTACTAACTTTTGTGGGACGAGTTTTAAATGGCTTAAAACTCGAACTCAATCGTCAGGCTTTATAGTTATATATTTTAAATTTTTAATTTAACTTGGTTTGACTCAAATTTGCTCATATATTTTTTTGGGATTTGAATTTATATTTGACTTATATCGAGTTAATACTAGCAAATTTTATTTCAAAAAAAATATTATGCATTACTATAAAATATGTCAGTAGACTACTCTTACTTAATAATTCATGCGAATATATATATTCCATACATTATAGTTCATAATATATAATATAAAATAATAATTAAAAAGAAAGATTAAGTCACTGACACTAAGAAAGTTTAAATATATAATATATATTTTTTTGTGAGCAGCAAAACTATTCTCTTCCATGAAGTACTTTAAGATATATATTTTTGGGTAAACACCATCAACGGCAGTCATTATCATTAATTTTTCATAGAGTAATCCTACTTATGTTTTTTTCTCCACTATGAATAACTTATTTCACTTTAACTATGAACAAGAATTTTTTTATTTGTAGCGTTACATTTTAGTCGCTCATAAAATTATTTTGAATCAATTTAGTCTCTCATAAAACTGTTTCTTTATCAATTTAGTCCATCATAAAATTATTTTTGCATTTTAGTTCACCTTGAACCACCTAAAATAACTAAAGTAATTCATAGTGGGGACTAACATGAGAAAAAAAACATAAAATGAACCACCCTGTAAAAAATTAATGATATGAAGGACCATTAATAGTGCTTACCCTATATTTTTCTTCCTTATACTTTATTGATTCAGTAGTTTTCAATACGATATAGTTATAAAATATACAAAAAACTAATGCATATAACATTTCTAATTTGTTTGAACGCTTCCTATTTTTCACTTTCAATTAATTATTTTCTCCTTTTTTTTTTTAGAACAATTCTTCTCCTTTAGACAGCGGATTTTGACGTTAGATGTGTGGCAGTGTGGGCAATGAGGACTAGTTTTTTCTCCAAATAGTAATTAACAGTACACTATAACTTTAATATCAATAATCAATATTATATAAAATATTTATTTATTTGGGCTTCATTCAGGTTGAGCTTCATTAGGAACGGATCTATATTATTATTACAATGAAACTAAATAAAATCAGATGTATTAATTAACTTATAATCGAAGACACGAAATATTGTCGATTCACAATGAGCCTAAACGATTTTCAAGAGTCAAGAAAATTCGATATTTGGAAAAGAGAGATGGAGAGATTCTCAAGAATTTTAATTTGTATACAATGCATAGGCCGCATAGCGACTGCCAAACAAACCAAATCGGGTTCTATGGTGAAAAACTTCATAACAGATAAGCTGTATACAAAATGACACTTACGGAACGACTAAAAGTCGAGTGCTCCAGTCTTAGAAGAGCTAGAACAACTACCAGAAGTACCATATGAAGTTCCACTTGAACCATCGACTGGGGCTTGGTTCAGACATTCCAAAGTTAAAGATCTTCTTTTATGCAACTTCATTGAGAATGTGGTTGCCTCTAGAATTACAGGGACCTGATTTAAAAATATAAATCAATAAAGTAATTGAAATATGGGCATACACGAGTTGTTCTATATTTGTTCTATATAAAGAAGAAACATTTCCTTTATTTTTTGTGACAAAATTTTTTTATTGGATAAATTACACAAATTACCCTTGAGGTATGGTTAACAGCAAGACCAGCTCACGTTTGGATAACACAAACCGTTCTAATGTATGCACCTCACTAAAGTTTCAACCCTATGACGTTGACGGTAGATCCTAAAAGCTCGAAAAAATACTTTAAATTAGCAGTTTCAAATATTGACCCAATTACATGGACGGAAATACCTATTTAACTTATACAATACAAACTTTAGGGGGTAATTGCTATAAGTTTTACGCAAGGTGGTCTTCGGAAGTTATTGATAGTTGGAGGAATCTATAAGTAATAAAACTTGGAATTTTCTTTGTGTTTCATTTTTCTGAATAAGAACGCGTGAACGTATGTACTTTCAACTACACCATTAGTGCTTTTTAACACTATGGTTGTAAATTCAATGAGTTGCATACTCAGAGGTAGTTCTTGTAAATTTCCTAACAAGAGGGGATCTCGTTAAATTGACCATATCCCAGAGGTAGGTTGATATTTTCTCTAATACACTCACAAATCTAAAAGAAGCGTGTCATTTTCAAGAAGACGTAAGATCAGAGGAAACAGAAAGTACCTGTGTATTAATACGAGCGACTTTGTGAATACTAAGAAGGCCAACCATATCCTGATATCCTGTAAGAAGCTTAGCTAGTTCCTTGTCTTCATCTAATTGATGAATCCAATTAAGAATTAGTTTTCCACTGAAGTACGACGTTGTAGAATCTATTTGCACAAAATGCAGAAAAGAAAAATATACGCACCTGGAATGGCTTTGACAGAAACCAAGGTGTCAGCTAAATGCTGTAGCCTTTTTGAGAAGGCTGGTGAAACAAGAGAAGGGGGAAAGGTTATAATGGCTACTGAGTTCGACAATCGTACAAGACTTTTGAGAGATCTGACAAAAGAAAGCATGTCCCATTCCTACAACAAAGGTATGAAGATCCTTATATAATAAATGATAATCAAGTTTAGCAAGAACAATTTACAAAAGCATCAAATAAGGCATTTCATACAAATTACATAGGTTTCTTCTACTGGGCATACACCAACAATTTTAAATTAAAACAACACTGATACTCACATTGTCGGAAAATTCACATTGTGGTGAACATAGCGACTGAATAGCTATACGACCAACTACAATGTTTCCATCGGTACTGAAAACATAGCAAACCAAAATAGAAATATGAGAATAGACTAGTCCTAAGGAAGCTCAAAAAAATAAGTGTAACTGAACCAAATAGGAATTGCATTATGAAAATTCAAATTCAAGGAGGTAAGTGATTATCTTACCACAGTCAAAAAAGAATTAATTTGAGGTAACAAACAAAAATTAAAACAACATGACCGCTCAAGATGTCCTCTGAAATAGCTCATGAGTATCAGTGAACCTCTCAAGTAGAGCTTCTTTTCTAATTACAATATTATAAGGCTTATAAAAATGCTACCAAAAGTTACAGGAATTGTATCTGCACATATTTGGTTAAAATATAGTTATCAATTTAATACATACGAAAACAACTAGTTCCACCAACAGGTGATCGGTCTAGTGGAAGGGACTAGTCACTACAAAGTAGCGGACCCAGGTTCGAATCCCTGTGGGGAGAGGTACCCACTTAATGTTCCAAACCCGCCTCGAAAGGGATAAACCCTTGGGAAACAAAAAAAAAAATAGAAAACAACTAGTTCCATGCTTCTTCTATGATAAGGTGGATAGGAGAAGGGACAAATGCTAAGAAATTTACACTAGCAACTTCCAAGCAACCAGTTTTCCTAAATTTTATGGCCCCAATATTGTCACAGAATATCATGTCAGATGTACCATGGTTGCCCAAAAACCGCTGACATACTATTGTGTTGATAAAACATAATAGAACATTCATATCCCTTTGAATCGTGAAAAATACCAACTAGAAATACATACTCGACTTAAATATGATATTGACTAGATAGTGAATTACTACATTTTAAATTTTAATTTGTGAGGTGCCATATTACGTCATTTTACAATTTCACATCATATTTTTCTTATCATTTATTGTCCCATGATACAAGAAAAGAAAATAACCACCACTTAATTGAATCCATGGACAGTCACAGATTAAACCTAGTCAATCTAATATCTAAATTCAGCATCAAAGGGTAACAAAGAGTCAAACTTTTAGTATTGCAGCCACTCCAACAATTGAAAACATTGCAATATTTTTCAAATCAGAACTAAGTATAAAAGATGTCCCATCACATTAAATTCCACCCCTCGAAGCCCATGCCAAGCACCATAATTTTTTCTTTGTGGGTATCCTGATTCGTGAACAACCATATTTGTTTAAAAAGTAAAAGGGCAAGGGGAATAAGTTGATTATACCGAGGAGTTTGAGACAAGAAGCTTGAACAACGGTCGTGAAATGTTGTAAGATCAGCAGAATATTTAAGGGTAATGCAATCAATATGTTTTCCAGTAAAGAAGTGCCTCTCTAGTGGTTTACGCAAGTCAAAGTCACAGCAGTACTCTGACTTTCCATCTGCAAATACAAAAAATGATATCATATATAAGTGCCTGCAAAGCTCAAAATCTTGCCAACATAAACGGAGAAAAGGGCAAGGCTGAGGACTCTCTGAAAGGAACAAGATATAAGGTAATAACGTGATCATAAGAAAAGTGGTGATGGAAAGCGTCAGACAAATATTTCCCCTAACTTAGATTTTAGGAGTACATATAATTAGTTGTTTACAATGCATCAAAATTTACGACCTATTAAAAAATATTATGCAAATTAAATATGAAGCGACTGACTCTCTTGTCAACCCTCTCTCTCAACATTCATTTTCATTAGTTATGTTGAGCAAATTAGTCTGCCTTAGGGTAACTATTGGGCATTCCATGGTTCTCTCTGATTAATAGAAGATATTTTCAGGCAGTTCATTTTGGTTACAATTTAGTTTACTTTTACTTAATATTTCAAATGATACCCAAAGAAACAAATATTAACGTAAAGACCAGATGAGATGGAGAAAACATATGACATAAAAAAAAGATGGAAATGACAAGTATAAGGAAGATCACAACAATGAAAATGAGACAAGAGCAGAAAAAGGGAAACAAAAATGAAAACATCAACCTCTCTGAGAATCTGAATTTTGTTCTCCAAAATACTTCTTATACTGCCAAGCGATTCTCAATCCCTTCTCCTGTAACTCAGACAAAACAAGAAATTTTCTTTTCAAAGGTCACCAACATCCAAGTTAAAGAACATTACTTTAATTCACATTTATAGGTAGAGAATAAGGTAAAGAACTGGGACCTGTTCTGACTCATGGACTCGAGACTTATCATCCTTAGAGGACATTATACTCGGCAGCGTGCCAAGAAACCCTCTCGGATCTTTTGCAGGACTAGCATATATAAGAGGTTGGTGGTGAACTAGCCCTTGAGACATAAAATTTCTCAATAACAGCATATGATGTGGTGCCTCAGGATCTTCCATAACCATTACTAGACTTCCCAATGTAAACCCACCTCCCAAAATCTCTATTACAAACAAGATCATACATTATACATCAAAAGAGCACAATGTAAATTAACATGTAAAAGTTCACTGAAATTACTGTCAAGGTCTGGTATGCCGGATGAAAGAAATATAGTTCCATTAGGACCATGCTTAAGCCCAGGAACTGAGTTGGATGCCGCAGATGTACTTCGGGAAAAACTACTACTTCGAGGCCTAATTGCAGCCATATATATGTAGATTTTCACTCTAGATCAATAACAAAACAAGAAAGAATAATTGAAAATCAACTATAACAAAGATTATTATGCAAAAACATTCATAGACATTTCATCGAGCATGTGTTGTGCAATCAAGAAATACCTTATTGTTTATTTGAAAAGATTCCCGGTTCAATTATTTCTGGATATTTTGCGTCAATGCGTTCTGCGCGCGTAAGCCGACTGATTTATGTGTAATTACTCCACAGCTTAAGGTTATAGTTATGGAGGGTAAATAAATATTTGAAAAAATGAAATTTCTTTATTTTTTATAGACAACAAAAACCTCGTACCTGTAAATAACTGTAAATAGGGATTTTGTTACGACAGATGATGGGCCAAAATAGACTTGGGATGGGCTATGCCAAATGGATCATTAGGTTTTCTGTTTGTTATCTAATAATCCTTATGTCCAAATAAGTTTTTATATTCTTTTTTCTTTTTAAATTATTCGTTGAAAATTCATAATGTCATTGAGCATAATTTTTTTTTATATAATTTACATTAAATATTCGAGACCCACTAACGTGAATATTTCTTTAATTAGTTTAATTTCAGTACTGTTAATTGCTTTGGTAGTAATTAAATGAATTTAAATAGATTTTTTTTTTTATAATTGTTGTAATAATGTAATCATCGCTCAAATTAAAAAAACAAAATTACAATGAATCAACTTGAGTCGAATAACACATTGTTTGATCGGTTTTTGCTATCAAGTTTGATACAACGATTGAATTTGATGTCATTGCTAAACAAACGTCAGACGCGAGCTCCAACATCTATATATAGTTGAGTAGAACATAAATTGAACTCGGTGAGTAACTTTATATTTGATATGTTCTTATTTCAGGTCTTACTCAAATTTATTCATAAACTCCTAGGGGTGTAATTAAGTCGAGTAGTGTCGAACAACGCATTGTTCAAGCTTGATTTGATTTTTATCGAGCTTGAAATTTTGTAATTGAGCTTGGTTTGATTTAAAATTGAGCTGAGCTCAAACGAGCTCGAGCCGAGTATCGAGTAGCTTGATATTTACATGTATTTTTTTAATTTTTACCTTATCGAGTCGAACTTCAAAAGTTATCGAACAAAAAATGATGTTCAAGTTTGTTTGATTAATGTGACGAACCGAGCTCAAACGAGCTTTTATCGAACGAACTCGAGTCGAGTATCGAATAGCTTGATTTGATTTTCATCCCTATAAACTACCAACCTTAAAGAAAATTATTTTTGAAGTACAATAAAGCTCTAATTGAACAAATTAACACGCGCGATGAATATCTATTATATCTATTATAATTGTCTTATTTTCCACTCTATATATAGTAAGATGTAATAGTACCTTTTTTTTAAAGCAAAAGACGAGTTGTAATTTACAGCGGACCCCAAGCACAACACAAAAAATAAAGAGGCAAAGGAATCTGGGTAGAGTGCATCTAGTCCAATTAGAGCAAAAAAGCCCACGACACAAAATTTCAAGAGGCCCAATTAGCATTCTAGTACTAAATACTATGTAGTCATAGATCATATCACAAAATATTTAATTTCAAACTTCATAATCAATCCTTGAGCTAATACTATAATACTTCCCCCATTTTATTTTTACTTTTACTGCTTTGGAGAATTACACAAAAATTAAGGAATATTATTAATAGTTACTTTTTTGAAGAAAAAAATTCAAAATATCTTTTTAATCAATTAATCTTAGCATTAATTAACATTAGTGACAAATATTAATAAAAAAGATAAAATAAGTAGAATAATATTAATTTTACAATGAAATCCTAAAGCGAAAAATAAAAGTAAATAAGAAAATTTGGGCTTTTGGCACTTTGCATCCTAAAATTATAGACTTTTGGCACTTTGCACCCTGGAAATACAATTTAGTTGGCACTTTGCACCCTAGTGTGTGTTTTGAAGAAAAAATTCATCAATTGAAGAGTATAATAGTTATTTTCGAATATGTTTGGCACTTTGCACTCTAAAAGTATAGATTTTGACACTTTGCACTCTAAAATATTGAATATTGACACTTTGCACCCAAAAAGTAATATTTTGGCATTTTCAACCCCGACTTAATATGATAATCTAAAATATGTTAATAACATGCAATATAATAAGATGTTAGATATGTAAACGTGTATTTTGAATATAAAGTAAATAATCTAGAGGATATTTGAAAATAAAATGAAGACTATGTCTTTTTTTTAATCTAAATTTTATTAAGAGAAAATGTTAAAATAAGTTATTCTAAAGTAAAATAAATTTAGAATAACAAGTTAATGATTGTTGTGCATAGAAATGACCATTTTTATCTCTACGTCGCCGACATTCATGAGTTTATTTTTTTTAAGAAAAATACATTAGGGTACAAATGTCATACAAATTTTATTTTTAGGGTGCAGAATGCCAAAAAATTTAAATCGGGTGGAAATGCTAATATTTTATAATATTAGGGTGTAAAATGCCAACATTCTATATTTTAAGGGTACAAAATCTATATTGCCAAGGTGCAAAGTGAAAAAAAAAATTGAAAATAACTATTCTACCCTTCTACCAATGAATTTTCTCACTAAAACACACACTAGGGTGCAAAGTGCCATATAAGTTATTTTTCTAGGGTGCAAAGTGCCAAAACCCTATAATTTCAGGGTGCAAAATGCCAAAAACCCAAAAAATTTTATCAAAGCTGAGCAAATACGCACTAATACCTCCGGCTCCAAATATTAAAACTACATAAAATTTCACATTAATGGGAGTTGAACTCATGACCTCTTGATCCTGAGATCTCAGCTTTGCCAGTAATTACCACTAGACTACAACCTCATTGACTCCTTATAAGTTACTAATAAACATATAAACATTTTGAATTTGAAATATGCGTGGTACTTAATTAATTTGAGCTTTTGAACTAGGAAATTAGGAATTTCAATCAATCACATTACTAATAATTCATGTTTATTTCCGACCTTTTTGAACTATGTTTTGGGTTGGATCCAAATTTCCATCGATCACATCACATTATTACATTATAATATTATATATTATTGTATTTGTTACAAACATGCATATGCATTAATAAAATAATTTAATAAAATCGAGTAGGTAGATCGACAAGATTAATAAAAAAATTGAGTTGTACGTACGAAATGAAACACAAAAGAAAGAATAGAAGGAAAAGAAACAAGAGAGAAGAGTGAAGACCCGTGCCGTAATCTGGTTATCACTCACGGGTATTCCACCCTCACCTCTCACGAGATAAAATATATATTAGATGCAGTTTCCTTTCACTTAATTTACGGAACCAACACGTTTAATATCAACCCTATTTCTTCCGGTCCCAGAATCTCTGTTGGACATTGTACATAGAATGCATGAAGAATCATAAGCTCGTAATCATTAAAATCATTTAGGTTGCCCAATGCTTCATCCAACATCGATCCGAGAAATATTGCTCTAGTGCTAGTCCCTACAATTAATGTGGTGAGTCCGAATTCTCGCTGCTGGAAACGTGTCTCGAAATAAATTAAGTCAAGTGTAAGAGCTGAATATTAACATTGAAAAAACAAAAGAAAATCGAATTTTCTAGATCTAATTAATAATTGGCACATTTCTTGTTTTTACACAAATTAAGAAACTTCATAATTAATCACTTTTCTGTAATAAAATGTCAAAAATATAATACATTTTTTAATGATTGATATCACTTTTGTCATGAACTACTTCATACATTTTTTTTTACCTTTTTCAATTTTTTATTGGTGGGCCAATTAATTTGAAACATAAAAAATTGACAAATGTGCCAATAAATTTGAAATGGAGGGAGAATATAGTATTTTTTAGGTAGGTCCTTGAACTGGTCATGTGTTCAACTCTTACTAGTATGAGTATTTTCTCTAGTTTAATACTAACATTTGTAATTAGTTTATTTTGATACCAATGTAATAGATTTGATTCGATATAGTGTTTGATGTAACAATTAAATTTATTTTTGGGTTTATATGGGTTTTGAAACCCTAATTTAATGTCAGTTTTAATTAATTCACTGAGTGGGGTTTATTAATTGATTTTGTGTAAGGTAATTAAAATTGGAATACAAAACAATAGTATTATTATTTTTGGGAGTTATTTTATTTTCTACAAGAGTCGTATTTTCCTATCAATTACATAGTCCAGTAAAAAAAAATTATAAATTTCATTATTTGTTATTGAATATTATGGATTTTTTTGGCGAGATATGTTTCTCTAGAGTTCATAGATGCATATTTCTTGTGTTTTTCATTGTAATTTATTTGATCAAACTTGCCTACAAAATAATCGTTATTATATTCAAGTTAGCCTAATACGGTGAAATTAGTCTTGGTATCTAATATATGTAGTACATTTAGTCTAAACACTCTCCATTCACGTGTGAATCAAATGTGTGGTGAAAGAAGACCTACACATGGCAAATTAAATCACAACCTTGAGAATTGTGACATATAAGCCCAACACACGAATAATGATAATTCAGACATTTGTTATAATGACAACCCTGAGTGTGTGGTGGGGGGGGGGGGGGGTGAGGGGCGTGTTTCTTCAATATAAAAAAAAATAAAAAATTATATCAATTGTATTTATGGAATTATCTCTTTTTTTTAACATCAACATCATAAGATGGTAATTGTAATGCATTCAATATCTCAAAGGTAGTTTGAGTAATTTCTCAAACTTGATGGATGATCAGTGTAATTACACGAAACATGAGGGATAGTTTGAGTAATTTAAAAAAATCATATCAAGTGTATTTTTGAAATTAAAAAAATTATTTTCTTATAAAATCATGTGCCGTCAAAAATCATTGTCTAAGAGGTAAATTACAATAAATTCAATACCTTTAGGATAGTATGACTAATTTTCAAACATGGAGAGTGATTTGAGTAATTACATTATACTTCATGGGTAGTTTGTATAATTCTCCCAAAACCACTAGTGTTACGCGGGTAAGTAAATTAATTTTATTTAACACATGTAATTAAAAAAAAAAATTTATTTAACACATGTAACTAGTTACAATTTTCATACTATCATTTGATATTTTGTCACATGGCTACGGATATTTCAGGACAATTTAAAACAACCTCAATATCAGATATATATATATGCTCAAATCCATTCACATGTAGAATATAATAATAATTTTTTTCTCAATATATCTCAATCAAATACGGAGTACAATTTTTCGATCTACAACAATAAGAATGTCAATGATGTTTAGTTTACAGGAAGATTAAATATTTTTTTAAGGGTTGAGAATAAATTAATTAATATAGTGGGGTCAAAATCAAATTGTGAATAAATTGTGTAAAGAGACGTTACATAAGAAGGAAGAGACAAAGCTGCATGTATCAAACACTCCCACATCGGTTGTCGCCCCTAACCTAAGCTGTCGCTTCTGCTTCTACTGAGCTTCTGCTTCTGATTCTGATTCTGATTCTACTTCTGCTGCTCCCATTAATTATTAATTTCAATTCCATATATATATATATATATACTCGTACTACATTATAGCAGACCTGACATTTTCTTATTCGACGTTACCCATCTACCCATTCTTTCAATACCACGGGGAAAAACATTGCTAGAAATTATGGATCGGAGTAAAATATAAATTGAGGGATTAGTACAATATGAATTAATGTACAATTTGTTAATTTAATTCAAACAAATTAAATCTAGTTTTTCCCCTGTACTATTTTACTTTTTAAGCATGGGTTCCTTTTTTAGTTCATTGATACATTTTGTCGAACCGCTTCAAATTACATTTTGGTCTTGTCATTTTATATGTAAAGATATTTTTCAACATGTTAAAAGTTAAATGTTATTATCATAATAATAAAACAAATTCACTAAACAATATAATTAAAATTTATAATTGTTGACATTTTAAAAAAATGTAATTATATTGAATTTTTGTGTTCAGGCTTTATGCCACCTATTGAGACTAATTGTCCCACATTGATTGAAAACAATAGTTAAGTCCACCTTATAAGGACTTGGACAATCCTCACCTTACAAGCTAGCTTTTGAGGTTGAGTTAGGCCCAAACCAAGTAAGTGGTCTTAGCCCAATTCATGTGGTGAATTCTAATATGGTATCAGAGCCCCAGGTTGAAGTGGGCCACCTCCTTCCGTGATGGGCTCTTTCTTGCGCGCATGATGTGATTTATTCTTCACCCACACATTTTTCCCAGATAACAAAGGCCTGGGCTGTCATTCTTCGTCCAGTTAACAAAGTCCTAGACGATCATTATTCGTGTGTTGGGGTCCACATGTCGCTATCCGTAAGGTTGTGCTTTAAAATATCACGTGTTGGGCTTGTTTCACCCACACATTCAGTCCGCCCACACGTGAAGGGGGATTATTGAGACTAATTGTCCCACATTGGTTGAAAATAATAGTTAAGTCCACCTTATAAGGACTTGAGCAATCCTCACCTTACAAGCTAGCTTTTGAGGTTGAGTTAGGCTCAAACCAATTAAGTGGACTTAACCCAATCCATGTGGTGAATTCTAATACACCAAATACCATTTTTATTGTAGTGGTTATTTCAAGATAAATAATTGAGTCGGTGTTTGGGTGTATTTTTGTTCGATTTTACTTTATTTGAAATGGGTATTTCAAAAAAATTCAAGAAACCATTGCGAACATTTGAAATATGATTTAAATATATTTTGTTCGAATTTAGGCCATTGAAATCAACTAATTCAAATAGTGTTTGGTCCAATAAAAATTTGAAACGAATGAGCTAAAATAAATTCGAAGTCACTTTTTGTTATACTCATGGTAACCATTATCAATTGTATAAGTGAGTTTGCACAAAATTTTAAATTTAAATTTGAATAATTAGGTCGATTTTCATTTAAAAATTGTCATGATGTTAGTAACACATGAATTACCATGCACGGTCCTGAATTCTGAATATGCATCAACAGAAAGCTTCCATATCTACTTGTTTTCATTTAATTGTGGGCCTTAGTTTGGAAGTATAGTGTGACTCAAATTTTATTTAATTTTTTCTTAATTCTCTTTTCTCGTTTACCCTTTGCTTTCATTTTCGTTTACCTTGCATCTGCAGGTACATATACATGATGTGGAAGTTCGATTTCTCTCCATTCGGCCATTGGATGATTTCCTTTATTTTTTCACTTTCATATTTCATATTAAACCCCCAATTTGAATTTTATTTTTTAGATGGTAAATAAATCATTATATTAAATACTATGTCGAATCTATTACATTGGTACCAAAGTAAATTAATTATAAATACTAGTATTAAATTAAAGAAAATACTTACATTAGTGTGGGAGTTGAACCCATGATAAATTAAAAATTATTAAAAATAGTATTATAAAAACTGATATCTTTTTCTTTTTTTATAGGAAAAAAAATAAAAAAACATGATCACGCAAACAATGGATCAAAGAATCCCTCCAAACATGCACACACAAAAAACTATATTATAATATTATTAGGTAACGCTTATAGGAAAATAACCATATAGCATATATAGCATGTATGTACAAATGTATTTGATTGTGACATATTAGTACATTAAATTGAGTTTGAACTAAAAAAAAATCCATTGTAGACAAGAGGCAATTCAAGGTATGGGATTAATCAGATTCTTCCTTGTCACTACAAGAAAAATGGATTTTAGTGACAAAATATTAAGTGACATTGTTGAAATTATCATTTTTTGCATACATTTAGTGATAAGAATATTAGTTTTGTCACAATGATAATAGTGACAAGTGCAATAGTGACAAAATATATTTTTAAGTTGTCACTAATGACTATTAGTGACAAGTTTATGGAACTTAAGTTGTCACTATTGACAATTAGTGACACCCTTTCAGTGATAACCTAGTGAAAATAAATATTAATTGTCACTATAATTTAGTGATAACTTTTTAGTTGTCACTTCTGGGGTATCACTAAATGTCATTAGTGACAATTTTTTCACATTTTTTGTTACTAGTGTGTCTATATACATCATTTTAGTGACAATATTTAAATTCTTGTCACTTTGTCAATTACTATTTTGTCATTAAAATTTAAATTTTTTGTAGTGTGTTGAAATTTGTTTGAAATGTAGAAATGTTGCATTCTTCATTTATATATACTTTACTGCAAATTCTACATGCAGTTACATAAAATTTGTGATAATTAATTATTCTTCATTTTTTTTTACATACTAGTCTCTTCCACTAAATCACCCGTTCAATCATTTATATTTTGTTAATAATTTAGGAAAGGTTGAAACCTTGTAGCTAGAAATTAAAGTTTATATATTTACACACAAGAAATAGCAAAAATCATCCTGTAAGCAAGACAGTTCTTTTAAGAATTGGATTGTCAATTAAGTCTTGTAATTTAATTAATTTGACAATTTTTGTCATATTTCAGCCCAAAATTCTGATTTTCTCAAATTGAGTTGTGTGTGGGCCATGTAACTCAATTAATTGGAAAAAATGAGTAACTATCACTTTACACCACAAAAATATATCATTTCGACACTTTGCACCCTGAAATAATTCAAACTTTGACACTTTGGACTCTCAAATTGCAAATTATTTGACAAATACTACATGCCCATTGTTTTGCCAAGAATATGCATTTCGAGAGTGTAAAGTGCCGAACTTTCAATTTCAGGACGCAAATTGTCAAATTAACTTAGGTACAAACTTTTTATCAGCGAACCTTAGTTACATATGATTTTACAATTTTCCTCCAATTATTGAGTCACATGGTCCATACATGATTCAATTTGCGAAAATTATAAAATTTCGAGCTGAAATACAACTGAAATGATCAAATTAATTTAGTTACATGACTTTTTTGGCAACAAGCCCTTAATACATAATGTTTTTTGCAATTTTCCATATATATATATATATATATATATACAAACATCTAGACACCTCTCTCTATCTCTACATAAACAAAACTTCATTTATTCCATCATCACATCTAACCTCTTCCAAGAAATAGCTTCAACTCTTTTCCTTGTTGATGAAGATCACAGGAACCCATCAACATCCTCTCAAATATACCCCCATCAACCCTTGCATGAAATCAATTAATTTTCCATGAATCTTTCCCCCTCCAAAAGGAAACTCATCAACAAACTCACTAATTTCCTCTCTTCCTTCACCTGAAAAATAGATCTCTTAAGCTTTCTCTATATCTACCAAATTATACCTCAATTCTTCATCTCTTCTCCACTCAAAAAAAACTAGGGTTTAGTTTCTCACATGATCATCATGTCAACTGACGACAACAACAACAACAGCAGCAACAACGACAACAACAACAACAACCCAGTGGGGTCCGCTAAAGACGAAAAGGCTCGATCCGCCACCGGACGGAAAACCAGTTCCGCGGCGAACAAGTCTAATCATGATCATCAGGAAATACCAACAGTACCCCTCAAGTGCCCAAGATGTGATTCACCAAACACGAAGTTTTGTTACTACAACAATTACAGCCTGACACAGCCAAGGCACTTCTGCAAGACTTGTAGGAGGTACTGGACGAGGAACGGCGCCTTACGCAACGTGCCCATAGGCGGTGGATGCCGTAAAAACAAGAAACTAATCAATAAGTCTTCTTCCGCTTCTTCTTCATCATCGAGAATAAATATTATTAACTCAAAGGATAATTCCAGTCCTCTTAGTGCTGGGTTGAAATTCTTTGAGGGTATTGCCCCTGCAATGGATTTTCAACTTGGAGGACTAAATAGTAATTTCATCAACTCTCCTCCTCCAAGTAATTTCAACCAATTTGTCTCAGTCTCAGCTTTTGGGGATCGTCAACATATACAAACAAATCCTGGTGGGGTTAATTTTAATCCTGTAATGGGATTTCATCAGGAAATGGGTTCTTTAAATGTTAACAACACAATTGCATCTACAATTGAGTCTTTGAGTTCAATGAATCAGGATTTGCACTGGAAATTGCAGCAACAGAGATTGGCAAATATGTTTTTTGTTGGGGAAAATATTAATCATCTTCAGAAAAATAATGGTATTAGTATTAGTACTACTAGTACTAGTTCTGTTCTACCTGCTGATATTGGGGGGCCAAAACCCCTTCAGCCAATTTTGTTTCAGAATTTGGAGAATATCACAAAACAAGATCATGACCATGAATCTTGTGGAAAAGAAATTGGTGGAATTGGAAATGGGAACAATTTGTGTACGGAGTGGTATTTTGATAATTCATATGCATCCGTGAACCCTACACCGGAAACTAGTAGCAGCAATAATAATAATAATAATAATTTTAATAATAATGTAAATGATATTACTAATAATAATAATAATAATAATACAAGCAGCAGCTGGAGCACTGGAATTCAAGCATGGAATGATTTGACAAACTACACTCAACTGCCATAAGAGTAAGTTTTTATAAATTCATAGCTTTATTTTTTTTTATTTTTTATTTTTTTTTGTGCTTAATTGATTAATCAAAATATTGTATCCTTTTTTTTGGGTGCAGGTAAGATGAAGGTGCAAAAATTAAGGTTCCAGAAAAGATCTATATTAGTTAAGAAATGTTGTTCTATTTAATTTAAGTTTATGGCGAAATACAATTTTATATTTTTTGTTTTTTTTTTTTTTTTAATTTTGTGGTTATATATGTAGTTTGTGATAAATATCTTTTTTGTTGTACATTGTAAATTAAATCCAAACTCTACTATTCTACTAGCTAGCTCTCTATGATCTTCTTGGGATTGGTGATGTATAATATGGACCGTTATTGAATGGATTAATATTTATAAAAAAAAAATAGGATTAATTATTTATGGCATGCATTCATATATCGATGTTTGATTTGTTTGGAATGTGGTGTCAGTACATGTTCAGAACTCTCTTACTCACTGCTTCAATATAATGTGTCTCTTTAATTGAGTTTATGGAAATTTACTCTATTTTATATTTATAATTTTCAATTTATCTCCTTTTTTAGAAAGACAATTTACTCTCTGTAAAAATTTTAAAGATACTTTTTTAATTAAAGAGTGTAATTCACTTGTCGAAATTGAGATTGTGCATGCATGAAAAGTGTTTTGTAATATAAGGGATAAATTATCACATTTATTATAACACATGGGGAAAAACTGCCATATTTATCATAATATATGGGGAATAAACTGCCACATTATCATAACACAGAGAAGTATAGTGCCACATATAAAAACGTTAGGGAGACGGTGTGAAACTTTTATAAAATTATAGGAGGATAAATTGCTCTTTTCAAGTCACATGGAGGTAAATTGAACATTATATCTATGTAATATTTTATTCCCTTATGTTATGATAATGTGGCAGTTTATCCTCTGTGTTTATGATAGATGTGGCAATTTATCCCCTAATACCATAATAATATTGCACTTACCCCCCTCCCCCTCCCCCGTCCCTTCCTATGTTTGAAAATGTTTTTCATGTCACTCTCAATTTCGACAAGTGAGTTATACTCTCCGACTGAAAAAGGTAAATTGCTTCTTTAAAATTTTCAGAAGGAGGTAAAATGCTCTTTTTAAATTAAAGGAGAATCAATTAAACATTATGCATATGCATTGCACATGTCATAAATTAACATTAACTCTATATGTATGAGTGTTTATGATATGTATATATATAAGGTGCAACACTGCAACACAACAAGAACTGATGAGAACAGAAGCTGATATTGTATACAGCCACTGCACTAGATCTAAAAAAGTATACTTATGGTCCTGATTACACACAGTGCACAGTAAATTGTTGGTGTCTGATAAAGGGGTGACTTCAAAGTTGGATTCTGAGTGGAAGACTGTCAACTTTTGAATGAGTTAGTAGTAATTAATAGAAGTGTGTAAAGAGAGATATAGGCAAAATGTGGGATATGGTTTCGTCCTTTTGTATTGCAATATTTTAATTAATGCACATTTTAATTATTAGCTTTTTTGGGTTTTGGGAAGTGACCCCCTCTCCTCAATGTTGAATGCAAATTTGAATTTTTTGGTTTATTTAAATCCTACCTCAATAGATTTAATTCATTGAAATTGGATGAATGATACATGATCATGAAAGATTTTTTCATTTCATGTTTATATGGCATTCATCTAGCACTCTGATGGATTAAATCCTTCGGGATATGTACTAATTTTCCTTTTTTTGTAGCCATATGATTTTGAACATCACAAGATTTTATACTTATTTAAATTGAATTTTGTTTAAGGTTTGAGAATCTAAGATGTACAGAAATAAATAAAAGATTCTATTACATACGTCCATCTAACGTCATGTTACTTCTAAGTTCTATGACGGTATCATTGAACATTTTATACCAGTATGAACGACAGTTTTGCAATGTTACTTTTGTATATGACGATAGTTTACAACACGACGATATATATGACGATCTTCAATCATTATCGTAAACTATAAGTAGGGTTACACAGTGTCACAATATATAATAGGAAAATGTCACTTGAATGATTGACATTTATAATATGTGATATATTTATAACTATGATAATTTTATGTGGCATTATTTCTAAATTTCATTAAGTTTTTTTTTTTTCCAAGGGTTTAAATCCTTTTGAGGCGCGTCGGGCACATAAAATTCGAACCTCTCCCAACAGATATTCGAACCTGAGTCCGCTACTTTGTAGTGACTGGTTCCTTCCACTATACCAATCACCTGAGTTTGATACTATAAAATACGATTTTTTGTACTAAGTTCTCTAAAAACAATAATGTCAAAATTGATTTTAAGTTTCACAAGAATGAATGAATCTTCGTGATTTATTATTTTGTAGTTTATAAAAATATATTTTTGATCATATTTTAAAGTATTTTTCATTTCTGGTCCAATAGAAAAAATCTCATATGTAAACATTTTGTCCCAAACTTGATAAAAATGGAATACATTTATCCTTCACCGATGGATTATATCAGTAGGGGTTGGATGATAAACACATGTATATAAGAGGACAAAAAATTGTCCTCTCATACACATTTGTCGCTCATACATAATTTCCAATAGAAATGATGGAAAATGACAAAATATGGAAGATGAAAAATTGCTATTTTTGACAAAATTGGACTATAAATTGTGAGGATCTAGTTATGTAGGATTAAAAATGTAACTTTCTCAATCCTATCTTTATCATCCTAGCTAAAAGGTGAAATAATCAAATTGAACCTATATAGAAAACAAAAAGTTCATATACCAAATCTTTTCTTTTATACCTTTCAAGAATATACATAAGTGAACTTTTTTCATTCAGTTGCTTTTCTCCTTTAGGTTGGTATGAACCTTTTTTTTTTCTTTTCAATATAATTACAAAATAAAAGATTTACTTCGTCCATCCCATTTTTTTATCCCTTGCTTCAGTCAACTTGATTATTCATAAAAATTATAATAAATGATTTAATTAATATATTTCACTAATAATAATTAGTTGATAATATCATATGACATCATATACATATTAATACGCCTCACACGTGAATAATTTAAAATGATAAGTCACTTAAAATATTAAAAAATTTGACAGAGTATTATAGCTAATGGAGTAAAAATAATGGGACGAAGAGAGTAGTATTTTTAAATTTCCATTTCTTTTTCTAATAATAGAACATTTGTTATAAGATTTGGTGGGTGAAGGAAGAAGACAGAGGAGTGTGGCGTGAATAACGTGATAGACTACCTGCATATATGCACAAGGACAGACACAGACCCTTCCATTTGAATCTAAATTGCCTTACTCGTTTCAACTGTCAGTTTACTCCCTGCAAGAATTTCATGAACCAGCACAACTATACAAAGCATGATGCCATATGATGTGGGGTTACCATCTTCGCGTTAAGCAAAGGGCAAATTGGTAATTGATTGATAATTAAAGAGGGCTGAAAGTCAAATCAAACTACTCATACTTGATTCGACCTCGTTCGATAAAAACTTGTTTGAGATCGGTTTGTTACACAAATCAAATAAGCTTGAACTTTATCTTTTCTTTTTTTAACTTTTGAAGTTCGGCTGGAGCTCAACTCAATAAGCCAAAAATTGATAAAATACATGTAAAATATCAAGCTACTCGATACTCGACTCGAACTCATTTGATAAAAGCTTGTTTAAGTTCAGTTCGTTAAATAATCAAACCAACTCAAACACAAAATTTCAGGCCAGGTAAAATTCAAAGAAAGCTTGAACAACGTGTCGCTCATACCACTCGATTCGTGTACACCCCTACGTATAACATTATTATGTAGTCCATGTCCCAAAGTTTTTACTCCCATTTTCATTTTCTTTATGAAATGTCTTAAATTTATGGGGACTCTCTTTTTTATAATAAAATTATTTTTTCCAAAGCAACTTTAACACACGGTGTAATGATTTGACACAGTTAATTACGTATCAACCACTATTTTTAAGAGAATAAATGTAAAAATATCTAGACTTTTATGAAATTCCACAAAAAATTATATTGGGAGCAAGATTATTGGGATGATGGAAATAATGTATTACAACTAATATGACATTAAATGGGCAACTCAGTCAGTCCCTCTATTCCATAATAATTGTCGTTTCAGAGAAATTTTTTTTTTTTCAAATATCCTTAATTCACTTTAGGATTTCAATGTAATATTAATTATTCTTTTTTCAATTTTGCCCTTATTTATTTCATCAAAAATTCTATCTTATCACATTCTCGCTATTTATAATTAAGGGTAATTTAGATATATTTTTTGTTTTTTTCTTCCAAAAAATCATGCTATTTATTAGATATCTTAATATCGTGCAAAACTCTAAAACGACAATTATTATGGAATTGAAAAGTACATATCAAAGTAAATGGTTTGCAGGGCCGGCCCAAGTGCTAGGCAACTTAGGCCGGCGCCTAGGGCCCCGGTTCGGAGGGCCCCAACATTTATATTTAGTCATTTAGCAAAATTAAAAAAATTAAATATTTTAAATTTTATTAATTTTATGTACATAATATGTATATTGGCTCACTTGGTAAGACTTTGTTATGATGAGTGGGAGGTCTAGGGTTTAGATCACAATATTTAGTTTTTTTCTTATATTTTGATTGTTTATGTTATTTAACTTTTTTTTTTTGTAATAATGTTAGTCTTTTTTATTTCCCTTTCGTAGTAATTATTCTTTTAATCCCTTTTCTTACTTAATGATTTCTTGTCAATTTTTTTCTTAATAAGTACTTCAAAAAAAATTATTTCTTAATTATTATAAAAAGAATACAGTTTTTTCTTTGAAATATAATTTTTCTGCTTATTAATTTCTCACTTAGTACATTGCAAAAAAGAATTTCACCCCTAAAAAAATTGGTCTAGCCCCATCCATATTTTTATATGTATGAGTATCTTTTTCTTAGTTTTATATATGATGTATAACTTTTTATGTACATGATAATATATAATTAATAGAGTTAAGAATGTCACGAAATGTAATAAAGACAAGCAATCAATTATGATATTTGTAAAAGAATGAAATAGAATTAAGGATATACATATACTCGTCAAATTTTCTTCGGCTAAAATAATATTTTTAATAATAAAAATTATACAAAAAAATTCACGGTTGAATCTTTTTAGAAGTTAAATAAGTTTGTTATTTAATTATCTATCTAAAAAATAATATGTTAGAGAAAATAATATGTCAATATTCAATTAATATTTTTGCCTTTTAAAAAATAAATTGATTATATATTTTTTTTATAAAATGGACCCAAAATTTGAAATTCGCCTAGGGCCCCCAAATTTCTTGGGCCGGCCCTGATGGTTTGTGAATAATATGCAGTAAATACACACTGTAAGAAAATTGTGTATCACATTACATATTAAGTAATACTCCCTCCGTTTTTTTTATTCAGTCGCTTGGAACAAAATTCTTGTTTACTTTTATTTATTGCTTTAGGATTTCAATGTAAAATTAGTGTTATTTTACCAATACTTGTCATTAACACAAATTAATGCTAAGCTTATTTGATTAAAAGGGTATTTTGGATATTTTGCTTAAAAATAACTATTTATGACATTCCTTAATTTGTGTACAATCCTCTAAAGCGATAAACTCTAAAGCGATAAATAAAAAAACGGAGGGAGTAATATGAAGGTATTTACCAGTTGTAGCATATGCAATATTATCATTATATATTGAAAATTAGTGACTACAAATGAAAACATAGTGACAAGAAGTCATTGCCGATTTATTTATTTTCACTCTTATGTATCGTTTATTATTTCATCACTGAAAATCAAATATGTAGTACATAATCGATCTCTCTGGTCTTTTGTTGAGTTTTAACGTTTTTAGGTTTAATTTCATTCAAAATAATAGTAAATTTCATTATTGTTATGCGATTTAAATTTACTCTGACGAGCACCTGCTTATACGTATAGGACCAGCTATAGAAGTTTTCGTATTTTCAGTTCATATATATCCGAACCAACTAACAAGTTATATATTCAGTACAATTTAAGAAATATTTTATAATAAAATAGTATTAAATAATACTCCCTCCGATTCATATTAATTGCCACAATATTATTTTTCACACAAATTAAGAAATCTCATGATTAATCAATTATACATGATAAAATGTCAAATATATCCTTCCTCATTTTTTATTAGTGACTCTTGAGCTTCCCAATCTAGATGTATAAGAGGAGCAAAATTGAAAAAAATTGCATTAAAAACTCAAATGCGCCAATTAATATGAAATATAAAAATTTGGCAAATAGCCCTTAGGGCATATCTCCAACTGGCTGACCAACAATTCATAAGGCTTGCTCCAGCGGCAAGGGTGGGGGTTCTAATCCCATTTGGAACTTGGATGAAAGCATTTTCATGGATCTGTCTAAGGGTCATTTGTGGTGAAGACCACTTTGTGTGCAGAGTGTACAACAGTATGGTGGGATCCCGAGGCTTGGTGGAGGCACATCCTGCAATTTACATCCTTCAGGGTTCTAGGGCAAGGGTTCTGAGGGTCCATGATTAGTCTAGTGTAAGCTTAGACACCTGATTTATAAAATAATAATAATAATAATAAAAAAATACAAAAAATTGGCAAATTTGCCAATTAATGTTAAAGGTTTTAGATATTTTTGGTGACAATCATTTAAATTTGTATATAACAAAAACAATAAAGGCTAGAATTAATAATAGTCACATTGAGAATTAGTTCAATGTTAAACACAACAAATCACCACTAAATCGTCATGTAAAATATATACACACAAAAAACTGATGTCACTTTAATTATACTGTTGCAAATTTGTGACTAATTAACAATATTTAAGCTTGTTTAATTCAAATTCATTTGTGACTAATAAACAATGTTTAGCACAAAGATACATATATATTGTAACAATCATATATGTCACTACAAAGTAGCGAACTCATGTTCGAATTCTTGTTGAGAGAGGTACCCACATTAATGTGTCCAACTCGCCTCGAAACAGATTAAACCCTCGGGATAAAAAATAATATATATCTTTTTATATGGCTTTTGTGTGTGTTGTTGTCTTTCCTTGAACGAGAAAAATGCATGGATGAATGTCACCATATTTGGCCCCTTTATATATGTGTAACAAAAACAAATTAGACCCACACCATTCACCACCATAACTCATCATTTCAATTTATCCATTAGTGCATCACATCATACATCATCACAAATTAGTGCATGAATCCATAAAACAAAATTTTTGTCCTCAAATGGCCTACTAACCGTCACAATGTCGAAACTCGGCTTTAATAATGAATTCACTTAATATATATCAGATGGGGATCAATAAATGAAAACTAGATCAAAGTACGACCCAAACCAACACCAAAGGGGCCCAGGAAGTGGTCCGAGATTAAACCACGAAGGAATCCGTTTAAGTTCAAAGAATCACATGGTAAAGTAGTCATTTAGCGGCCTCTTGGACGATGCTAGAATCCAATCCTATAACCTCGCTAAGTATTCAGTCGTAAGCTACACTGAAAGGAACATGCTAATCTTGATGGCAATTCGAAAAAAAATGTCACAAAAATATCAATAAAGTCATAAATTTAGTTATGATATTGACATTGAACATTTAGCTAGTTACTTTGCTATAAGTGTAGCTAAAATATAAAATATCACTATAATAATTAGAAGTAGCATTGAAAGTTCTACAATAATAGAAATGTGTCATTAAACAATATGATTAAAATTTACTGTGTGGCATTTTTTACAACTTGACTATATTAATATTGAAAAGCCCACATAATCGCCTTACAAAAAAAATTAATTTTAGTGATAAAATTCTATGTGACAATGTTAAAGATGTCACTTCTTGTATACATTAAGTGACATATTCGTCAAACCCTTTTTTCACCAAACCCATAAAATCATCACAATGTTAAAGTTGTCAAACCCTTTTAAATGAGTTTTCGTCAAACCCATAAAATCATCACAAACATATTCAGAATCTCATACTCAAACTCTTTAAGCCTATAAAACATTGATTTTACACCAACAAACTACTTTTCCCCGAAAATCTCTCTAAAAAATACATTGATTTGACAATTACCACCTACTTTTTTCTCTAAACCCAACATCCAAACACAATCCAAGTGGGATTTCAACTTATTCAAACCACAAAATCCAACAGCCAAAATACATCTAAATGAGGTCTCAGATGTTCCATCAAAACCACCAAGACTATTTTTTTTTTCCGAGACCCGCGAAACTGAGTCAAACCCCATCCAAATAGACCCTAAAATCATTTCTTCTATGTAAGGTAGTAATTTGTAAAAACACATTACACGAACATGTACAGTGAGTTGAGCATGTAGTTAATTATAGACCAAACACTGCCGTACAACACCATTAGGGAACAGCTTTAATGTGTAAATTTAATGCAGACACATCTATCTATCATATAAAGTTGAATCTCCCACCAAAGAAGGGATAAATGAGCTAGAGGGAAGCCTAAGAATAGCCCGGGAATTAATGTTACCTCAACTCGCTTAGTGTGGAGGCCCCATAAGTTGAATATATAGGACAACAAAGTTAATGAACAAAGTCGAAGATGGAAGCGATCGAGCACTACAAGCAAGTCGAGCTCTGTCAAAGGGTTTTGTTGCATACTTATGGAAAATATGCTTGTCGAATGCTGAAGAATGAACCTACAAGGTTTGCTTAGGGCATAGGCGACCAACCTTGGCGATAATCCGTTAGCTGAATACAGACCTCGATATGAAGCCGACAACTTCGGGGTCGAGTGTAGCATGGTGATCGAGACTGAGGTTAACGAGCTATTGGATGCATAAAAGA
The DNA here is from genome assembly GCA_003313485.2 of Penstemon barbatus. Classification (NCBI taxonomy): domain Eukaryota; kingdom Viridiplantae; phylum Streptophyta; class Magnoliopsida; order Lamiales; family Plantaginaceae; genus Penstemon; species Penstemon barbatus. The sequence continues at coordinate 72,431,663 of CM064879.1, forward strand.
AGTCCAGTTCACGAATTTGTTGAGAAACATGGTGATGGTTGCCAGAGCACAAAGAAAGTGGAGAATGTGGAACGATTTAATTATTTCCTGAATTATTCTGATCCGCAAATAAATGGACTCAAGCTTGCAAAAGCAATGTCCTTAAGACAATATTTTTGGGTTGTCAAAAGTGCAACAATTCGTCCCAGTAGTCTCCCAAGATACAACAGTCGGATACTTGTTTCTTTGCACAAAGAACAAGTCCACATCGAACTTAAATAAATAGGAATATTTAAAGTGAATAATATAGAGAGAGAAAGATATGATTCTCCTTTAGTTGCTATAAAACGGAATGAGAGAACTGACCAGATTTTCCCTCAATTTATAGCAGCCAAAAAGGTGTTTCTCGAGGGACATGTCTATTCGGATTTAACCAGTAGCACTGGTTTAGTTCGACAAGGTGCAGTTGGTTCGGTACTCACTCATTTGAAAAGAGGCGCGCGGATCTGAATAAGGAAAACGGGCCAGTCACGGATCTATTAATTCAGGTTAATTGGATCTGTTACGCGGATCTAACTGGATACAAATTTAATTATTGGGCTTTTATGTTTTGAGCCAAAACATTAATTAAATTTTCTCCAAAAATATAATATTCATGTGGTGAAACCATAGTCATGTATGCCTTCTCCTCTCACAAAACTTGGTAATCACAAGGAGCCCAGCCCTTGGTACAATTTTTTGCATTATAAATAGCAAAAACTTCTTCAATCGCCATGTGGAATTAAGACATTTTCTCTCTTCCAACTTTCATTGGTTAATCCCATAAAATCCAACAAAATCTTCGTGGCAGAAGAAACTAAAGATGTGCTAGTATAGGCCAGAATGTCATCAGGCAAGGTTTCAGCTGGCCTACTCCAAAAGGTGCAAGTCGCAGTAAATCCACACTAAGGTTAACCAATAATTTTGAACTACACCAATTTATAATTTCAATTGCGTTAATTGCAACATCAGAAAGATTTAAGGAGTAAAATGCGAAGGAAAAAAAAAAAAAGCGAACGGACCAAGTTGGGGGAAGTGCAGTTGATATTATGCTTAAATCGAAATTTGAAGATAACTGGGATGGTTATGGTTATAGGGCCCAACCCAAACATGCAAAAGCCCAAAACTAAAATTGGGCCTCCAATAGCACACAAAGTACAACTAGTAAGTTGCAAGTAATGCTATTTCGATCCAGATAGCATTTCATACCAATGTGTACAGACTGAATTACAGATTTTACATCCATTTCAATGTGACAACTGAACATTATATCCCAATTATCAAGAAAACTGAAGACATTAAAGCACTAAATAGCATTACTTCATTATCTTGACCAGACTCTTTTCTTGCTATCCCTTTCTTTAATCGCCTGAACTGGATCTCTGCTCGTCTTGTTACGAACTAAGGGCCTCTGTGCCATCGAGACCATTGGCTTACTTGTTTTCGGAACCCGACTTATAGGTCTTGGTGGATCAGAATGCCTTCCTTTGTTGTCACTTATTGGAGTTGGTACTCTACTAATATTGTTCTCAGCTTCATTGTTTCTCGACAATCGCTTCTGTCTAACCTCGTGAAGAGACTCTCTTTCCTTCATTGGAACTGAGACTTGACTCACATGGCGGTTTATGGAAGTATTTAAACTCCTCAAAATACGATTTTCAGCCTCGTTTGTGATCTCGTCTCTGGGTGGTCGTTTGCATTCAATGGGGGTGGATCGTAATATATCAGAAGATTCTGGAATCATGGTTGATTCCAGCTGCTTTTCTTGCTCTCTTACTTTGTCTTCAAGTTCTTTAACCTGCCATCATAATAGATACATAATATTAGCACGGGGTTGTAAGGAATTTGAAATGATTTTTCTGCTAATAAAAAGAGAACACGGGGTTATTTTTTTAATAGTAGGCAAAGCATAAGAGTGTTTTTGCATTTAGCTCGATGAACATAATCACCTTTTGACGAAGGAAGAGGCACTCTGAGTTTTGTTCTTGTTCTTTCAACTTTCGTTCAAGCTCTTTGATCTGAAAAGACAAGAGAGCAGTTTGTTATACAGTTAGTTTTGTAAACTATTTTACTACACGATTATATAATAATAATAATAACATGTCATGGAACCTTGTCGTGTAGAATTAAAGAACTAGACTTGGATTCTTGCACTTGCTCTCTCAGATTTTCTTCAAGATCACTAATCTGCAATTTAAGAATGTTTTAAGTTAACCAAACATTTTTCATGTAATAACCATGAAAAAGAGTTGTATTAATCAACCTTCTTCTGGTATATTGTAGACTGATAATCTTCTTGCTGTTTAAGCTTGTTCTCTAAATCCGTTACCTGCAGAAAGTATAGGAAAATAGACGTTAAAGAAATAAAATATTAAATGATTCTCTATGATTTCTTATTAAATAACCACCAGTTTAGTAGTACCTTCTGTTGAAGTCTGGAACAAAATTCTTCCTTCCCTTTTAACTTCTCCGAAAGATTTGAAACTTGTTTCTCAGATTGGAAATGGAATGATGTTTTCAACTCGAGTTGACCTTCTAGCTCTCTAATTCTGTCCATTTGGTTTTTGTAAGTTTGATCCTTCCCTTTAGCCTTGCTTTCAAAATTATGCAAGTTTTCTTCGAGCTTTTTCAGATTTTCATCTTTAATTCTAGATTCCTGTCTTGCTTTATCGAGCTACAAATTGAACAACGTATAAGTTCAGGGACCTAGATATAAAACAGAATTTAATACCAACACCAAAAGCCATACCATTGTTTTCAACTTTTGAATCTCTCCTGTATCAATTTGCTTTCTGGCAGGACCCAACTCAACCCCTCTAACTCGAGTAGCAAAGTTCAATGAACTCAAAGTTTCGCTTAAGTCTTGATCCGAGGGACTAATTTGTACAAACATCAAAGTTTTCGAGTCTCCACCTAATAAACAAGAAATAACATCTCTTGAGCTTCCGGAGCTTTCTAGAATTGTTGGAGATTAAATAAAGGGTGATTTACAGTTAGACCCTCTCAGGTTTACCATAATTACAGAAAACCCCCTGTAGTTCCGAAAATTACAAGGACACCCCTTAAAGGGCATTTTTTAAAACAACTTCAGAAGTTGTAGGAGGGGGTGTCCTTGCAAGGATTGTTGAAGTTGTAAGGGGTGTTTTGATGCATAGTCTAAACGGGGGTCTCCATGTAATTTCCTTGTAAGACAACTAAACCTCAGGGGGTCCGGTCGTTAATCACCCTTAAATAAAAGACATTATTTCTTACCTAATGAGTCTTGGAGAAGATGAGTGAGCTTAGAGTTCCTGTATGGGATGTGGCTGCTTTTATTTGCTAAAGCAGATATAACGTCTCCGAGTGCTGAAAGTGACCTGTTAATGTTTTGAGCTTCTTTGAGGCGTTCCCCTTGTACATCAGTCTTTGCAAGCCTCTCACTTCCAGCCAAGTCCACCAGCCAAAGCTTACTCTTGGTGCACTCTCCACTTATTAAGTTCTTTGCTCTTACCATTATACAAAGCATGCTGAGGAAAGGAGGATAATAACACATTGATAAACAAATAATCTCAAGAATAAATCCTGTAAAAGAAGGTTCAGTACATGTTTTTCCGCTCGATTCCCGCTTACAGAACTGGACTGGATATCGATTATTTTTTAATTGTGTTTTGAAAACATGACTTTGCCTCTCCCATACATTTACCTTTGTCTACAGAAGACAGAAGTAAAATAAGATCTTCAGTTAATATATCGAAATCGGGCTAAATGCAAAAATATCCTCTATGCTTTGTCTAGTTTTCAAAAACCTCCATTTTTATTTTAATTAGCAAAAATCCCCGTGTTCTTTTTTTATTAGCAAAAAACCCCATTATATGTACCTTCATAAATCAACAGGGAGGTTATTGCCAATTTTTCAAGTGAACAGAGTGGTTAATGTCAATTTTCAAAGTTAACAGGTGATTATTGACAACTTTTTAGTTAAATTTTCACATTTCTTGTGTGGGGGTATAATTGTCATTTTTCTTGCAAAATACGTACTACATCTTGGAAGGGGAGTTTTTGCTAATAAAAATAACGCAGGTTTTTTTTTTGGTAATATATATAACATAGGGGTATTTTTTCATTTCAGTCAATCAAAACACGACTAATGCACATTCGTTACCGTACACCCGGAAAATCGAAATCCAATTCAGTTAAGTACAATAATGCTAATGTACACCCCTAGCTCCTAGAAAAGCAACAAACTGCACATGCAACGGAAATCTTTACCAGTGAGAGCGACTGCTATGCTCGTTCACGTTATTTGAACCAACAGCTCGAGCACTACTTCCAGCCTGCAGGACTTTCCACACTTCATTAGTGTTCTCAACTTTGGCTTCCACAATTCCCGGAATATGATGAGACCCTTCAGAAGCTTGTTTTATCTCTAACCTAATATCATATCACAGAGAACAATTGTCATTAGATACGTTAAAAGTACTTCAAATAAATGTGTAAGTGAAGATTAGAAACTCAATTTTACTTCTTGGATGTTTCTGTAGCCAGCAAATCTCGTATCTGTTCATTGTAGACTTCAAGCACACTAACTGAAATGTTGTAAGCATAAGTTTCACTCCTTTCGTTAGCAATTCTAAATAATTCTTCCAAAGTCCGGTAATTTACTCCTCGGTTAACCTCAGTGCCCTCCATTGTGAATGTCTTGCCTGTGCCTGTTTGCCCATAAGCAAATATACAGACATTGTATCCATCTAATACCGATATAACCACTGGTGCAGCATCAGCAAAGACATCAACTGTACAAAAGAGAAGATGTTGGACTTTGTCAAAAGCTCAATGCAAATTCCTCCAACGAACTTGACTGAATAATCTTGTTCTTATAATTACACTAAAATTTGGAAAAATTCTATCTTAGGCTCATTTTGGCACATGTCTTGTGATTGTGACTGGAGACTCTCCTAGGAGAGTTATCCTTCGTGGTTGTGTGCCCTTTAGATGCGGCAAAACCCGACCGAGTGAAATGCAAAAACAACCCCTATGTTTTGCCTAATTGTTCAACTTATATATCACAAAGGACCTCCCTGTGTTGTTTTTATTACCAAAAAAAACCCCTTGTGCTATTTTTTTATTAGCAAAAAAACCCCTCCTACATATTTTCAGGAAAATGACAATTATACCCCCCACCAAAAAATGTGAAATTCTCCTAAAAATTGACAATAATCCCCCTGTTCACTTCAAAAATTGGCAATAACATCCCTCTTATTTATGAAGGAATTTCAAATAGGGTTCTTTGCTAATAAAAAGGAACTTATGGGGGTTTTGGCAATAAAAATAAGACAAGATTTTTTTGCTAATGAGTAATGAGACAAAGAACAGGGGGTACTTATGCATTTAGCTCAAACCCGAATTGAGCTAGATTTACCATAATAAAGAAAACTTTATATAAGTGAGCACCTTGATCATCTTTTGGTGAGTATACACGATCGAACTTGAAAGTCTTTTTTGTAGAGCCACTATTTAGAATTCCAAGTTCCCCATCCTTGGCTGCATCAAAGTCCACCACTAAAGAACACTTGGCTATGACCTCTGGCTTGCTCAAGGGGCGACAACGACAAAACACTCTGATATTTCCTGATATAGAAAGCTAAATGTTGAGAACCAGAATTTGTCCAACTTATATATCACAAAGGAACATGAAAATGCTAGATAAACCTTTTGCCTCTTGCACTTGATTATAGAGCTTTCGTCTTTTTATCTGCTCTTCATTATACTTCACTTTGAGATCTTCACACTGTTCAACTGCACAGAATTACTTGTTACATAATATTCCATTTCTTATTACAGATTAAATAATTTAGCTAATAGAAACTTACCCAGCGCCTGAACTGCGAAGACCATTTTGTTCAAGTCAGGAATTGAATCAGTACATTCATGTGCATCACGAGACAGCTGAGAATGCTCTTGTTTCATAACCTGAACAAATTACCGATTACGGGTTGCTTCTTGCATTACATGATGAATAAATATTCACATTAAGAACAAGGTTTTCTTGCTATATTTAGTAGCAAAAGGAACTACCTTCACTTTCTGCTCTAAATTATTAATTGCTATAGTCCAGGACTTCTTGCATTGCTCATACTTGTTTGAAATGTCCCTAAGTTTTTCAGCTTGCATTTCAAGAGCATGATCTGTAGAACTCACAACAACATTGAGTTAAAATAGATTATCGAAAACACTCAAATGTCCTTATCAGAAGCATAATCAAAAAGGAGTTAATGGCAATTCACCCCCTTGATATATGCATAATGTTCAATTTACTTTTAAAAGTTTCACATTGCCTCCCTGGCATTTTCAAACTTTCATAAAAATATGAATTGACAAAACTACCCCTCTAATATACTATACGTTGACCTAATGACCTTATAAATGTGGCACTTTACCCCCCCTGAGTTATGATAAATGTGGCACTTTACCCCCTGAGGGTGCTTCTGTCTTTTCAGGCAACATTTTTCATGCCTACTCTCAATTTTGGCAAGTGTGTTGCACTCTTTATTGGAAGGAGGTAAATTGTTTCTTTAAAATTTTCACATATGGCTAGAGCGCTCTTTTTCAAATCAAAGTGGGGTAGTAAATTGAACATTATGCAAATCACAGAGAGGTAAATTGGCATTAACCCAATAAAAAAGTATCATAAATAATAAAAAAAAAAAAAAGCAATCTCGGGAGAGATATACTTAAGGTCCTATTAATCTTCAATAAATAAAACCTTACCAAGAGAATAAGTTCGATATGTCTTATTGTCGAGTTCCATCCTGACCTTTGCTAGCTGCTCATTAGCAGCAGTCCAAGATATCCAAGATTGATAGCATTCATCTGTCTTACGCTGCAATGTATCCTTCAAATCTTTTATCTTTTTCTCATACTGGGCTACCAATTTCATTCTTAGAAGTTTTTTCTGCAAGCTCAAAAGAATGAACGATTACTAAACTCGAGCCATATATTGCCTTTAAATTAGTCCATGAGTTTTCTAGTTATATCATACCTGAGCTGAAGGGTATTCTATATCATTAGAACAGTTTGTACACACGAAATATTCACGATTTACCTTAGAAACTGCAGCAAAGGAAAGATTGTCAAAACTATACTCATTGAAACTTGAAAGCTCTAAGAATATTAAATAACAGGAAACAAAAGTACCTGACGTTTTAGTTGCTTTTCTAAGACAAATTCCACTAACTAATGGGCTACCATGTATCCCTTCGAACCTTAAGACAAGAATCCCATCATCTTTAATAGAAACTCTAGCACCAACAAATTGCAAAGGTTTATTGGATCCAACAATTGAGAAGATATCAAAATCAGATAGAATCTGCAATAAGATTAGCTCTAATAGTAAATTACAAGAACTTATGTATGAGTTTATCGATTACAACAAAGTTAAGAGCAATAGCATTACCTTCTCATCTTGCATATAAACGTTAAACACACGCATTCCTTTGGGGCCAAAAGTGTTTATGATTTCTACGAAATGAAGGTCAAGAAGGTAATTCCCAGGAGGAATATTCTCAATGCAGTACCGAAAATCTCCCAGTCGAGCTGATTGATAAATGAATGAATAGTCTCCACCCTCGGTGATAAACTCCTCTGTTTGAAATGTATCTCCCCCATCGAAAAATTTGTCAGCCATAAAGCTAACACCGGAGTCTGATTCCATAGAGGTCATGGCACCAGCATTCAGAAAAAGCACAATCTCATCTAAACCAACAAACAAATGAAATTAAGTCAACAACATTCCCTTTACGATGACTGCAGAAATAGCACATACACTAATATCAAATTCTTAGAAACCAACATGCAGTTTGTGTAAAATAAGCTCAAATTACTTATATAGGTAACTCCATTTTCAAGAATTTTTTACCACTATAATGCCCTCCAATGCAATAACATCACCAACACCAGCATAAAATCCTACTAACATATATCTATTTCAACTATCGTTCAACCAAAATTTGAAATGAAAATCATTCCTGAAGCACACAAATTCTCTCTTAAGAAGAACCAATTCAACATACCTAAATCCCTTAATTTCAGATATTTTCTTGAAATAATTTTAATATCTAATCCTAAATCTCTTAATTTAAGAAATTTGTGAAATTAAATCATTTGCCCCTAAATAGAAACATATTTGTGAGAGAAATGACAAGAATTAATTAGCCAGGAGAAAATAGTTGGGAGATAAATTACTAAGTCAAATAAATCAGTAAATATCTTCATTCTCAAAACTAAAACTATTATAAGAAAACTCAAAACCCTAATGTTGAGGGTTTTTTTTATTTTTTTCTGGAACCTGTAGAATCGGGAATTGTGAACCCATTTTGAACTAGTATCGAACCAGAATCGTCACATATCATTGAATCAGCTAATGATTCTTCAGTTTCATCTTCTTCCATTGCGAAAACTTGAGTTTCTTGATTCAAATCTTCTCCGCTTTCCCCAGAAGAAACACATAGATCTGGGGCCTGAAATTCTGGGTTATTTTCATATGGGCTAAATTGAAGCTTCTCCATGGAATTCGGCTTTCAGAGATAGAATAAATATCCCAATGTAAGAAAATGACCTTCTCTCTGTTTTAGTGAACGGTGTTTGTAACTTTCTTGAGCGTTTTGGAGTTTGAATTTCTTTGATCGTTTGAATTAGGTGACCGTTACTGATTAACTTTTGCCTTTGGAGCCCAATACACACTTTTGGTATAAAATTCGAAACGAGGATAGCTAATGTTATAAATTTAAAGGGATATCTGACACTTTTGCCTTTTGGAGCCCAATACATACTTTTTATATTTATAATATAATAATAAAATTTATTAAAATGTTATTATAAATATAAAAAATACTTTAATCAATTAAGCGTGTAAATAAATTTCTTAAATTTATTAAATATAATTGATAAATTTTGTTTATTTTGTTTATTATAAAATTTAATTTGTTAATAAATATGTAAAAAATTAATTTTTTTTTTATTCTTATGGGCAGTTATACAATTTTATCAATTTTTTTGTGGTAAGTATATAATTATGAATTTTATAATTTATGAGATATTACAATTAGCCCTCAAGTTTTATTTTTTTAAGATATTACAAACATTACAAATAACCCCTAGGGGCAAATTTGGAATTTTTCAGAGGTAAAGGGTCAATTGTAAGGTGATGACAAACTACAAGATTTTTTTTCGTAATACTTAATACATAATGAGGATTTCCCTAATGAGATCTTACTTTAGGGGATATTCGTAATTTACCCTTTTTTTTATTAAAAAAAAGTTTTAATTAGGATAAATCCAAGATATTCTTATGTATTATATTCGCACGAAACTCACACATAAAATATTTATTTTATAGAAATCCTTTGGACTTTTTAAAATTTCAGCACGTAATCTCCCATATATACAAAATAATAATTTCATATCTGACATATTTGGGGAGATCATTTTTCAATGTTCTAAAAATAATTTCTTGAAATGTCGATTTGAAATGACTTATTTTGAACATTTAGGGAGCTTCGTGTTGAATTTTCAATATTATAAGATATTCCACATAACAAAATTTTCACAAAATAGTTTTAGGTAGGTTTCAACTTTCAAATAACAAGGCGAGTTCTTGTATTTTTCCCGATTTAATTCTCATTTTCCCATGTGATAAGACAGTATTCTGTTTTTCCAACAAGATTGGGTGAGATTATCAATTGGGCCTGCACTCAAGTTGCCTCAATTCCAGAATATTTTGTAAGTTTCCAAAAATGCTAGTGATAGTATTTTGTATGTTGGGCCATAATTGCTGAGTTGTTGAGGGGGGTAGCGATTATAATTGGCTGACGGCCCACACATGATTTTCTGCAATTACCCATATTGTATTGTGTTACCAAACGCATAGGGTTGTTAATTGGTCGAATTCTGATCGGATCAGCCTCATCCAGATTCAGCTTCATTTATATCTGATCGAATTCTGTCGGATTTGAATTTTGCTCGAATTGTGCTTGGATCGATATTTTTTGAATCCGACGGATCTTGATCGGATTTAGCCGGATATCGAATCTTTTTCGGATCCAATAAATTTTCATTTAAAAAGTTAAATTAATATTTTTTTCCTAAAATAAGTTTATTAACTTTTCAATTTTATTTAATTTTAGCTCACATGTTCAAAGTTTCTTTACTATATTCTATTTATTGTCGGATACGGATCTTTAACGGATCGGATCGACATAAATCCATATTCGTTCCATGAGTTTCGAATTCCGGATCTTTATAATCGGATCAGGTCCATCGAATCTCTAATCGGACAATTATCCTAATAAATCGGACCGGGTTCGGACTGATCCGCATCTGCCCCATTGACAGCCCTACAAACACATTATTAGACTCAATAATCAATATCATAGTCAATCTACCATATTTGGCAAATTTTTTTCATTTGATCATCCATCCTAAATAAATAAATCAGTAACCTTGTGAAAAATTTAAATGATCATTTTTCCTTCTTTCATTTAAATTAAAGAGTTTAGAGTACGATTCAAACACCTAAAGTTGAATCATGAGGTTGAAATAGTTATATAAAAAGACAAAAAATATTCATCCTTGAAAATAAAATAACATATGAACTAAATTGTCATGCATTCAATTAATCTTAATTTGTTGATGGATTTTAGACCATCGTGTCATCGTTTTAGAGAAGCAAATCATGCATATGTGATACCCATTGTCAATTTGCATGCTTGTGTTTGCAAGAAGTGGAATTCAAACACAAATTGAGGGTGATTCACTTCTTTTTTTTTTTTTTAAGTGAGGGTGATTCACTTGAACACTAAGTATTGGTGATCTATTTGGGACTTTCTAAAATAAGATAATTTTTTTTCTAAAAAAAATATAGGTGAATCTTATATAGGCAAATTTATATTAGTTTATCTTGTATTTTTATAATATGCACACACTTATCTTGCCCTCACCCACTAGACCCTCTCCCATCACTCTCCATCCACAACCATCAGCCCATTAGTCCATCTCCAACCGAGCCGGCAACCGGGCATGAGGAAGGGTTGCCGGCTCAGTTTGGTTGGAGATGGATAATGGCAATTGGGCGGGCAAGGGGCAGGGCGGGTAGGGGGTTCGGGGCAGGCAACCTGACAAGCGGGCAGGCAACCATTGCATGTCTGCTTGCCGGCAGGCAAATGCCCCCCGAGACTCGGGTGCTATTTTTTTTAAGAAAAATTTCATGAATTAAACAAATGAGATTAGCTGAACAATTTCATATATATATTTGGACAAATATAAATCTAAATAAATGAGATTTATTGAATTAATGGATGTTGATTGCCCTTCGGTTGGAGATGGGTTTTTTAGGTGGGTCGAAAAGGCATGAGGACAAGGCAAGAAGGCAAGGCAATTGGGCAAGACCTTCGGTTGGAGATGACCTTATCAACCATTTCTTTCACCATTTAATGAATCCTCTCATTTACCTCGTGTTGTCTTTCGTCAATGGAATATCATACTGAAAATTTTGAACTATTTTCACTCAATTATGTGTCTTTCCATAGTCAATATGATGGTGTTTATGGTTGAATGAAAATAAGTCACATTTCAAGGCGCAAGCAGGAGAAGATGACAAGGAAGTAAATAATCATATGTACTGTATACTAATAATTTGACATGCATGTAAGCTAGTTGAGAGTGGGACATAAAAGTGAGATGCAATTGTGGTACAAAAGATTTGTAGCCAAAATTTAGACATGTAAATACTTATAGAAAATATGTTTGTAAATCAGAGTAGCTTATGGGTTTACTATTTATACTAATTAAAATATACAATGTAAAGATAACAAACATTTAGGTCATTAGGTGGTGGAAATGTGTATTACTGCACTTAAATTAGAAAAATTAATCAAAAAGCTTAAACCTCAAGTACAAACACCAAGCAACACATTACAAACACTAATATTTCCAATCAAACCCAATATTACTTAATGACCAAAAAATAACAATTTTTACCCTATAGTAATTTCCAATTCCAACATCAATGTATTCCATCCACAAATGACAACACATGTGTTATAGGTTATGTAAAACAAAAATGGCCCAAATGAAAATAGATATCAAGATACCCTCACATGTTAATTGGGAAAAATAAAATGATAACATTTTTTAACCTTGTAAAATAATTTTGGGTGGAATTTATTAATTATCCAACACTTAAGAGAGTGTAGATGGTCGAAAAGCTCTAATAGATATCAAGTTTGTGAAAGAGACAAATTTCAATTCAATTTTGTTACTTTGAGTTAGAATGTTGATGATGTTCTGATTTTGCCCAGCTCTTTTACCGTGAACCCATGAAAAGTGAAAAAGTAGAATTTGATTTGGTAAAGTAATTTAAATCATTTACTTTATTTATTAGAATTCATCACATGGATTGAGCTAAGTCCACTTACTTGGCTTGGGCCTAACTCAACCTCAAAAGCTAGCTTGTAAGGTGAGGATTGTCCAATGCCTTATAAGTTGGACTTAACTATTGTTTTCAATCAATGTGGGACATTTAGTCTCAATACTCCCCCTTCACGTGTGGGCGGGCAGAATGTGTGGGTGAAACAAGCCCAACACGTGACATATGAAAGCCCAACCTTGTGAATTTGCGACATGTGGGTGAAGATCCAACACACGAATAATGACACTCCGGGGCCTTTGTTAACCGGAGGAATAATGACACTCCAAACCTTGAATAACTGGAGGAATAATGACAACCCATGCCTTTTTTATCTGGGTGAAGTGTGTTGGTAGATAATGAAGCCCATCATGCGAACAAGGAGGAGCCCATCACGGAAGGAGGCGGCCCACTTTAACCTGGGGCTCTGATACCATATTAGAATTCACCACATGGATTGGGCTAAGTCCACTTACTTGACTTGGGCCTAACTCAACCTCAAAAGCTAGCTTGTAAGGTGAGGATTGTCCAATGCCTTATAAGTTGGACTTAACTATTGTTTTCAATCAATGTGGGACATTTAGTCTCAATATTATTGATATTAAATATAAAATCCATATTAAAGAGTAGCACTAATACTTACATGTATACTTACATTTACTTTGATTTTGAAGATTTTATTCTAGTGGCAATAATACTTACATGTATATTCAAGTTTAATTACACCTTTCTACATATTAAGGCTCTTGCGTTAAAAAAATTCGAGTTTTAGAAACAGGTAATACGCGCTCTGCATTCAACAAATTCGCGCATTTATTTTTGCAAGTTCGTGTTTTATACGTGAATTTTACAAATGTGCTCTCATTCACGACTTTGGAGCGTGCAGACACCTCCGACTTGCGAATATGGTTACTTAGGTCAGTACCTTGTGTTTGTTGGTGTTACATTCATTGAGTCAACTCCATTTTTTGTTACATACTCAAGTTACACAACCACCTAATTTTGGATGATGATCTTCCCGTGTATAGAGTTGAATCATATAATTTTGTTGATTGTGAGCCTTGTCATCTCAGGCATCAGATGATATCATTGACCTCTCTCTTGCTCTTGTGGGTGGAGCCGTGCTCCGCTCACCCAATTCTGACTCATCACCTCTGCCTCTTCTACGTCCCAAGATCTTAACTTTAACCTTCCTATTGCTCTTTACAAAGGTAAATTATCATGCATTTATCCCTTTGCTTCATTAATTTGTTACTTATGACCATCTATCTGCCTCTTCCAAGGTTGTTGTAGTTTCTATTGATTATGTGCAAATTCTAAAATTTGTTTATGAGGCTTTATCCCATGCTGTGTAGTGAAAAGCAATGGAAGAAGAGATAATTGTTTTAGAATAAAACAACACATGGGATCCGGTTTCCATCCCTTCCAAAAGAAAATGTAATTGGGTGAAATGGATTTTCACTGTTAAATTCAATGTTAATAGACCAGTTGCACGACCTAAAACTTGACTAGTTGTTAAGGGATATGTTCAAACTTATGGTGTTGATTAACTTACACATTCTCCAAATGACAAACTCATGTTCGCATGTTTGTTTCACCTCAGAGAGAGTATGGGAAATTAAGTCGACTCAAACGAACTTTATATGGTTTGAAGTAAGCTCCCCAGAAAAGTTAAGTGAAGTTAATTCTTCGTAAAATCGACTTGCGATGAAGTAACTTTAACTATTCTGCCCTTTTTCAGCAATCTAGCGGGGGATGCACTCTTAGGGCATCTCCAACCCACCGAGGGGTTGGTGGACCCCACGACATTCTCCAATTGGTCGTGGGGTGCTTCGTGCACGCCACGAGTTGCTGGATGCGCTTAAGCAGTTGGCGCCACCTGCCAGATTTTGCTTATTTTTTTAATTAAATAATTAATTAAACAATAAAAAAATAAAAAATAACTAAAAATGGACAAATTTATCTATAATTTTTTTTGCATGATTTAATAACATTATATTTTAAATTAATGATGTAACATTACTAGTTTTGATTTTGAATTTTTGAATTTGCCTACGTAATTAAAATTTAGTCAAAACACATAAATATTTCATTTTCACTGTAATCGTTGTTGTTTTTCTTGTTTCCAATGTTATTATGCTTATTTTTTATTATTATTGTCCTTACAATCATTATTATTACTCATTTTCAAAATTATTATTATTATTATTAGTATTATTCATTTTCAAAATTATTATTATTATTATTATTATTGATAATAAAAGGCGAGATTGGGGATTTTTTTTTAATTGGGGACGATGCCCCGGGTGGTGGTTGATGGCCCGTGGGCGTTGGAAGATGCCCCGGGGGATGACCCCCCGTGCGTTTGGAGATGGTCTTATGGTAATCTATGTTGAGGGTATAGTAATAACAAAATGTGACGAGAATGACAAATCTGAACTTAAGAATTTCCTTTAAACCAAATTTTCGGCCAAGGATTCGAGTTCCTTGAAATATTCCTTAGGGATTGAAGTGAATTGGAGAAGTAAGGATATTTATATCCCAAATGATGCATACACTTGATCTTCTCTATGAGGTCATTACGCGTGGAGTTAAATCATGCGAAACACCAATAATTTCGAATGTGAAACTTACTGCTGCTGATGGAGATTTACTACCATATTCGGAGAAGTATAGGAAGTTTGTTGGTTTACTCAGTCACCTTACATTGACCCATCTTGATATTTATTTTTTCCGGTAAGTGTAGTAAGTAAGTCCATGCATTTCCAATAACCAATCATTTCGATGTTGTGTTACACATCATACACTTGAAGGGAACATCGGGACGTGGAATTCTTTATACAAATCATGGTCATTGTTGAGTAGAAAACTTCTCTGATGTTGATTGGGCAGGATGTTTTGTAGACGGAGATCGATCCCTGAACAGAATTGAAAAGGCTAGGCAATCTAGAAGGGTCAAAATGATCCTTTCTCATTTCCATTCACTTATCCTCTATAAGATTGTCTTCAACCTTAGTTCCAAATCATATAGAAACAGAGCAAAAACGTTCAGGTCTTCTTGGAGGGTTTCAAAGCATCAAAACAATTGTTAAGAAATCAAGAAAAATCGGTTATGGTGTCGGCTTTGACCAAAGTTGCTCCTTGTGTCTTCGTCTTCAATTTGCACCGATTATTTTCTCTTGTATGAGCTATCATGTTTTTCTTGGTGGAGAAGTAGGAAACAAAATGTTGTAGTTCGCTCGAGTGCAGAATCTGAATAATGGTTCATAGCACAAACTAATGTAATTACTTTCAAAAGCTCACATAGTAATTAGCACACTAGAACATCAATAACAATAATTAATAGTGATATTTACAGTTCTTACACTATACATTCAGACTTTATTCCTGTTGAGCCTTATTCGACTCATAAATTTATTGAATTTAATATAATGACTAAAATTCAATTCAACTTACAATTATTTGAATTTGGTCAAATTTAATGAATATGTGCAACTCGATTGACAATCATATATTTAATTTGATTTGATAAAAAAGTTGAATAACAAATCAAATGTATCCCATATAACTTTCATATTTTTAATTATGTTCTCTTTTTTAATTAATATCTTGAATAGTTAAATATGTTATACTTGTAATTAAAAATGATTTGAGTGACTTTATGATCATTCTAGTCATTTTTTGATTGCATAAAAAAGAAAAATTTGTCATTTTTCGGAGTGTTACACTTGTTTAGATTTATTAAAATCGCCTTCGAATAAATTAGTTTACCCATTTTCTTTGAAAAGACGACGATCCTATTCTAAAAAGCTACTGTGTGTTTGCTTAGCCTGCATCTAGCAATTCCATTTTTTTGATGAATGCATCTGCAGACGCAATTAATTTGATAATTCCCAATCCAACAGTAAAGACTAGCATACACCGCCGTTAAGTGCTTCGCCGTGGTATGTCGGCGGCGAAAATCCCTCAGCCATCGCTCTCCGCCGCAGCCTGCTCTCTCCGGGGCTCAATCCACACTCTCGCCATCCTCACACTCATCTCCTTCACTTACTTCTCCCTTAAATCCCTACAACAACCCTCCTCTACTACCCCTACTCTCCTCACTGTACAACCCCCTCAGCCTAAGGTACTACCTCATTTGGTATACGAAGATAACGAGGAGAAATCAGTTATATCGGATGATGAGAGTGATGTTTACCATTCCTCGAAGGTTTTTAAATTGAATTATGAGGAAATGGAGAGGAGATTTAAGGTGTATATATACTCAGATGGAGATCCGAAAACATTTTACCAGACTCCTCGGAAGCTGACGGGGAAATACGCGAGTGAGGGTTATTTCTTTCAGAATCTCAGAGAGAGTAATTTCGTGACGGATGATCCAGATCGGGCAGATTTGTTTTTCATTCCAATCTCTTGTCATAAAATGCGAGGCAAGGTAAAATCTTATTTTTGTTTATATGCTTCTTGTTTGGATAAAGTTATTTACTTACTGGACTTGTTATTGAGAACATTGAATAGTATATTTTGATTATAGTTGGTTGCCCTTAAATGTATTGACTCCCTAGATGTAAATGATAGTTAATGCTGATATATTTTGATTATAGTTGTTAATTTTGAAGATGGAATGTTCATACTTACCGGTTAATAATTGGTTATTGTTAGATTCGTGCGTCTTTGATCTTGTTACTATTATTTATTTGCTTCGTTTGATATGAAACTTAAGGATCCTATTTTTCTGATCACCGAATAAAATTTGATCCTTTGATTACTATTGTTTGTTATCTTATAATATAAACTTGCAGGGTACGTCGTATGAGAACATGACCATAATTGTCCAGAACTATGTGGAGAGCTTGATGTCGAAGTATCCATATTGGAACAGAACTCTGGGTGCAGATCACTTCTTTGTCACTTGTCATGATGTTGGTGTGAGAGCTACTGAAGGACTTCCAAATCTTGTAAAGAATTCAATTCGCGTTGTTTGCTCTCCAAGTTATGATGTTGGATTTATACCACACAAAGATGTAGCACTCCCTCAAGTTCTTCAGCCGTTTGCCCTTCCAGCAGGAGGAAATGATGTGGAAAATAGGTATGCCTCACGACATTCTACCTCTTGAAATTTCTTTCTTAACCCTTTAAAATATTTCTGATGTGGTCTAGGCTTAATCTAATGAATAGACAAGCCATTAGCATTTTAAGGAATTGATAATCTAAGTGAGTCTACAAAAATGGATGATTGGGAGGCGCATTTATCTCTTGAACTTTGTTTCAGGGCCTGATTTTTGGTCAGTTAAGTTAAATAGTTCTAGATGAGTTGATCTCTCAGGGAGATCAAATTTGTATAGAGAGCTAATAATAGTAGTTCTTCTTTCAGTCTCTTTGTTGACATGTGGGGTAACAAGTTGATGGTTAACTTTAAAAGGAAAACTATTTTCGTTTTAGAAAACCTAAAATCTAAAGAGTTTTAGGACATGACAAAACTTCAGTGAGCCAATTGTAGAACTTGGTGGTAGTTTTGATTGTTCTAAGTCGGTGATAATATGTTCTGACCATCAAGGGACTTATTTACAGATTAATTTTAATCCAGTAGATTACCGCTTTTTTTTTTTTTACCATTAGTATCAGTTGACTTTCTTCTTTCTTTAAATTTTGTTGGATTAAGACTCCTGTTATCTGAATTCTGGAGTATGTATGAGTTCTAACGCCAAAGAAAATGAAATTCTGGTTGCAATGTGAAATATAAGTTTGTTTTGTAGAGGATTTCCACATGTTGTATGGAATTTTATATGTAAGGCATCTAGAAGGACTTATATATATGTACACACAATTTCCTGTACTATGTAGGAGTTGAGTTTTCCTAGACAAATGTTGTTGCTTTTAAGTCTCATGATTCATGTTCCATAGAAGTCTCTTCTGCAATGCCACATTGAATCCTGTTTTCATATCTCTGTATGGTAAATAACGGTGATGATCTATAAATTTGCAAAGTGTTATATAATATTCTATCCTACTAGGACCCAATAAATCCAATTTTTTCATTTCCTTTCTGGCCTGCTTGCTGAAATTATACTCCATTTAAGTTGATGAGTCTGTGCTCATTCTGCGCCGGCTTTGTTTGTTGTCCATTAGAAAGAGAAAGGCAAGCTTGGCGTCGCTCTCTTCTCTGTATTTTGTTGTTGTTCGAGACTTCAAGTAGTTTTTTTATGTGTTGCAATGTACTTTGAGTCTTTGAAAGTGTATTGAGAGCTTAGGGTTGATGGGTAAAACTGCTAACCTTAGAACACTTGTTCTATTACATTATTATAAGCTCGTGATTGAGGAGAAAGCCAAGTGGTCACAAAAAGTGATGGATAGATCAGTGCATCTGATTCATTTAGCACAAGTTGGATAGATTAATTTGCGAAAGACAATTATAATAACCCTAGAGTATAAGGTATGTACTTTTTGAAAATTTTCTTTTCAAAAACTATGCATAATCTTAAACAAAGTAAACTTTAAGAGGACAATAATTATGACTAGATAGGCTTGCATGGATGAAAATCATGAACATTTCTAGATTTTCTCACGAGATCTGGCCTTTGGTAGCTAATAAAGAATTTACTCCCACCGTAAGGTATTTTTGTCTTCAGTTTCATCTCTGTTTTCCTTTTTCTTTAGGTATGGGTTTTCTTCCATTTACACTTGGTATGAGCCCCCTGTTCGTCGTATTTCATTTTCTTTTGTTCTTGTTTAATTTTGTGGGTTTGTGCATTTGTTGGTAAAGAATTATAAGGTGAGCCTT
This sequence comes from Penstemon barbatus, assembly GCA_003313485.2. Lineage (NCBI taxonomy): Eukaryota > Viridiplantae > Streptophyta > Magnoliopsida > Lamiales > Plantaginaceae > Penstemon > Penstemon barbatus. Next base: position 72,450,901 of record CM064879.1, read on the forward strand.
GTTTTGGTTTGTCACAGTTTACAACAGTGCATATAGCAGGCTTAAACTTTGGAGGATTTCACTGCAATTGCTGAGGAAAATTAAGAAGCGAAAGTTAACTGGTTTTCAATTCTGTTTGTCTACTGATTTCAGTGCACATTTTTCTTAGACAATTTGGCATCACTTTCCTGTCCTGATTCCTTCATGTTTGACCCTATGAGGACCATTTTGACTCACTGTTATAGTTGGAGTATCGAATTAACCAAAATTGTTAGCATGGTTTTTACTTTTTATGTAGGGTGAGTAAGGTCTTGTACATTATCTCTGTGAGTCCTTCTTGTTAGAGTTATAGGATTTGGATATGATCAAGTCTATACCGTTAATCACCACTAACTGGTATCATTTCTCAAGTTTGAGGTATGTTGCACTATCGATCACTGTGCATTCATCATTTTAAAAGTACCTCAACCGATCATAGTAGTTAAAAGCGAGAAAAGCGATCGCTATAGCACGCTTTTCGCTATAGTGAGACTTCCTCGCCTCGCTGCGCCATGCGTGCTCGCTAACCAGTAAGTGAGTGCCACATGGCGAAGCGTATAACGCGCCTTTTGCGAGCTGAAGTAAAAAAAAAAAAATTAAGGGGGCGCCACTTGTTCCCCTTTTTTAACCATAAAGTAAAAAATAAAAAAAACTGTCCCTCGCCATTTCCTCCAAAAACTGCGCCTCTTCCTCCAAAACAAACTCGCCTCTCTCGCCTCCTCCCTCTCAAGCTGCGCCTCCTCCTCCAAACTGTGCCACATGATTGATGATTGATGATGTTTACACTTTAGAGCTTAGATGTCATACTTTTGGGTCAACTAATTGATATGAACTTCTAGTACTTTTAGTTTATTTGCTTGTTTTTGGGTATTTGGGACTTAATTTGGTATTAATGAACTAAGATGATTTGGTTTTATTGTTTTTATATGTCTTATTCAAGATTTATGATTATTATTTTGAAGAATATATAAAATGTGCTTTATTTTCAAAAAGCCCGCACTTTAGCACTTTAGCGCTGCGCTATGCACTATAGCCCCAGGAGCCTTTGCGTGTCGCTGCGCTATTCGCCTCTGACTACTATGCAACCAATCAATAAGTTCAATTTTTAATTGTAAGGAAGACACTGACACTTGGAGATAGTTTTTTTGTCAATACTGTTAATAGTAAAGGAAATATTGAAGCAGTGAGAACTACTATTCGTTCTGGTTTTATTAATTGTAAAGGAAACAATGTCCTATGAGGCAGAAATACCTATTCTGGAATTTTTGCCTATTCCTCTCCAAGCTCAGAATTTTCCTCAAGTTTTTTGGTGGCTATGTATATGCAAGATCACATGCCGACATTCTTACAAAGGAGAAATACTTTCTCTAAAATCCTAATTATTTTGAAAAGGCTATCCATGATGTTTTGCTGCAATATCCTCTTTATATTCCTTCCAACCTATGAAAGGATAGAAACAGTATAAGATGTTGATTTGTTACTACCAAACAAGCATGTCATAGTATAATGCAATCCATAATATCTTGATTATCTTCTGACCTAAATATGTACGTTTTTTGCAGGACATCACTTGGTTTTTGGGCAGGGCATAGGAATTCTAAAATTAGAGTCATACTGGCACGTGTATGGGAGAATGATACAGAACTTGATATTTCAAATAACAGAATCAATAGGGCAACTGGACATCTAGTGTATCAAAAGAGATTTTACAGAACCAAATTCTGTATATGCCCTGGTGGTTCTCAGGTCAATAGCGCTCGCATAGCAGATTCTATACATTATGGATGCATTCCTGGTGAGATTTCAATCCTTCTAAACTCCTAAAATAGGCATATATCTTTCTTCCTATCGCTGATACAAACTCACAGAATTGAATTACGTATAATTGGACATGTAGATGTTTCACATCGATTCAGCAAACTGTACCATTGTTTCCATTTCCAGTTAGTCTAGTTCCATGCTATGGAAACTAATCAGCTGTAACTGGGACAGGATGAAGCTGTAATCCTTCTGACAACTAGGTGCTGATTGTACATCTAGGAATTTAGTATGAGGCCATACTAATCAATGTGGTTCCATATCCTACTTTAGTTGTAAATGAACCATCTGAATCCAGTAAGGGCACTTGAATCATAACCTTCTTTTTATTATTGCCCTTACTCCATCTATTTTGCCATACTAAGGAAAAAATAAAATCAAGTTGTACCTTAATGGAAGACAACAATATAGAGTAAATGTTTGAAGTTTACATGTAAACATGTTGATATTCTGGTAGGCAAATAAATTTCATATATTGTTTTAACAGTGGTAGTATGCCTTTATGTTATTCTATTTATTATCTTTTATTGACATTTGGTGCTCCATTATGTTTCAGACAAATGTCTTTAGTTTCTCATCATCTTATGTGCTTTTCCAGGAATGCATGTTTAAATAAGTCTTGTCTATTTGGAGCATGTGATTTATGTGCTACAGCTCTAAAAATCCCATATGAAAAGTATAGGAACTGCTCTACAAATGAATATAAATTCCATTACTTCTCGATCATAATAAATAATGTTTGATTAATTGGGAATGCTTTTACTCCTGGGCCCTTTTTGAATTATTCAGAAATAAGAATCTATTATAGCTGGGCTATGTTTTACTAATTACATGCTTGCCCCATATATACTTTATAAATAATACTTGTATTCGACAAAACTTTTAATTTTTTTTAATTCTTATTTGGCCTTTTGTCTCTAGTAGTTTTTATTTAGTGCACATTGATGATAAAGTATTGCGCTCTTCCCTTAGTATTTAGCTTCTCATTATTACTATTTTTTCAAAATACAATATTTTGTCTACAAGATATCTTAAGTTAGTTATTAGTTTTTATGGTTAGAAATAGAATTTCCTACGCAACTTTTGTTTGCATATTATTTTCTTACCTTCATACTTCATTTTTTTCACACACCATACATCCTCATGTAAGTGAAGATGATTGCTTGCAAGTCTTTATTTTGGCATGTCTTTGTTTTGCTGTACTTCCAGATTGAGGTTGGAATGCTTGTTACTACCATTCAGGCCTTAGCCGGTGGCTAAAACTATTCAAATTTGATTTCATATATAAGATCGCCCATTTTCAAAGTTAATACTCTCTTCGTCCTTTTTTATTTGCTCCATTGAGTTTTGGCACGGAGTTTTAGGTAAGAGTTGAAAAGGTGAAAATTTGCCCTCAAAAGTTGTGATAGAGAATTAGTATTGTCAAATCAATGCTTTATGTGAAAGGGTACTTTTGAGAAAAATAATTTCATATTTGGAAAGGGAGTATTGTTTTGGGACATCTCAAAAAGGAAATAGGAGCAAACAAATAGGATAGAGGGAGTATAAGAAAGGACCGGCGTTAATGTGAGCCTCAACTGGTTGCCTACTTTATGGTCCTTGCTGTAAAGGAGCATGCTTAGTTTGATTGCCACCTTAATTCCTCTTAATTCATTTTGCTTGATCTACTACATGTTGAAATCTAAGCTTTTGATTGTGAGGAACTCCTAAAAAGATCAGTTTAATGTGTATGATCGACGATTCCTTGTGCTATTTTCGGTGGTATTATTTAGTTACCTTGTACTTTAGAGAATGTCAAATAAATTATTCTCATGTTATGACTCATACACTAAGATCTAATTGTTTTCCTATATTTTTATTCGGTTGTGTGCAGTGATACTCTCGAATTACTATGACTTACCTTTCAATGACATCATAAATTGGCATAAATTCTCGGTCGTGCTAAAAGAGAATGATGTCTATCAGTTGAAGCAAATCCTCAAGAACATAACTCAAGAAGAATTTGTCACATTGCATAACAATTTAGTCAAGGTATATACCCACCCTTTACTTGAGAAATATGATTCAACCTTCCAATTCAGGTCTTATTACTATAATCTTTTTCTTTCCGCATTTTTACACATGATGAAGATTCACATATTGAACTTTTATGCTGTGATGTTTTCTTTCCACATGCAAATGCCTTTTTTTACACTTTTAATGAAGTAATACGATTTTGTATTATAAAATTTCGGAAGAATTTGCTTTTGCAGTTGATGATTTTTTTATTTTTCATCAGGTTCAGAAGCACTTCCAGTGGAACTCGCCTCCTGTTAAACTCGACGCTTTCCATATGGTCATGTATGAACTATGGTTGCGCCATCATGTGATCAAGTACTAACTCAGCCGTGCCACATGGTCAGGTATTACCGACTGTGAATATGATACTAAAGTTGTAAATTATTTCGTCCGACTGTTGCATCTCTACTAATCTATTGTGTAATTCATTGAGTTATTTGTGTTACCATCGAGGATTTGGGATTGGCTATCACAATCATGAGGTGAAAGTCCAATATTTCCCGTGTTTAGTGCCCTTTTATGACTCGGTGAACGTATATGCTCTTTGCTTACCTTGTTTCCTTGCCTACTATATATATGACAATTTTAACTTTCGTAAACAGAAAATGGTTCTCTATATCCGAAAATTTGAAATAGTTTTCTTCAACAATGTCAGTCGTTTTGCTGTGACCCCTTGTCGTTTACCTGTATCCCCCACAATTCGAATCCATCCAAGTAAATGTAACCTGAGAAGTAAAGAATTATCCCGATAGAGTCAGATATGCGGTCCACAAGATCAATCACCTGTCGATGTTTGTAAACAAGGTCTCCCGAATTATGTACACGAGTTAAGTCCAGGTGGTACTTGGGCATGTCAAAGATGGGTCGTGGGTCGGGTCAGGATAATTATAGGTGTGAGTGCAATAAAGCTGGGTGGATTTGAGTGCTAAGTTGTTTTGCGTTAATTGAGATTTTTTTACTTGACTATTTGTTTATCTGTTTACCCACAAGCACATATTGAAAGTCGGTCAAGCTAGATTAGTCCATGAACTTTGACAAATTTTAGTAAATATAAATATTAGTTCAAGTTAGTTCAAAGGATAAGACCATCTAAATCTCGTTTTTAATTAATTTGGATATATCTACTTTTGAGTAGCCAAATTATTCTAAGATGGGATGTATCAAGGAATTCCTTTTTAAAAAAAAGTCTGACAAAAAAAATAAATTTGACCTAGACTCCTGTTGTCATAACCATAAACAATGATATATGATGTTTTTAAGATTTTATGATATCAATTGGACATCTAATTTCAATTTTCAATTTCCAGTAAGCAGGAAGTCATAAAGCCAGAAATATTTCAACGTATTAGTTCTGAATATTTTCAATTACAAAAGAAAATGATGGGTTACAAAAGAAGTCCCAAACCCATCCATACTTCCTTTCCATCACAACAAAACAAAATAACAAATAAACTTGGATATATTTTATTTTATTTTATAAAATGACAAACAAAAGCTCAATAATCACATAAATAGTACAAGAGTAAATCGCATTTTTGGTCTTCCTTATGAGTTAAATTTTACACTTTCGTCCCTCTTAAATTTTTTATAGCAGATTTGCCCTACTTATCAATGTAGTGTAACATATTCGTCCCTCTTATCAATATAGTGTAATACATTAGTCTCTTTAAATACAAAATACATCATTTAGATCCAAAATATATTTTGAAATGGATGAAAGTTGATGTATTTTTTATTTAAGAGGAATGATGTTGGTCCCAAGTGGTCAGATGAGGTCTAGGGGGGGTGAATAGACCTCTAAAAATTTTAATTCAATTTTAACTTTAAAACTTTCTACTTAACTGTTAACAGACTAAGCTGTTATAGAGCAGTAAGTTGACTAAGCTGATCGCGAACAAATCTTTGAACAGCACAGTAGACCACTAATCTGATAATCACTTAGCTGATTTAGTCAACATCAGTTTTAATAACAGAATACTTGCAGCGGATAGTTTAAGTATTTTTCACAAATAAGTTTGGTAAATTGAAAGATTTTATCCCCAGTTTTATAAAAACTCATTTTAAAATCATTTCAAACAGTTTTCAAGTGTTCGTATACAATTTGCTAAATATTCTAGAAATTTATGCAAGTTTGAACACACAATATTTTTATAGTTGTTGGATAAGGATGAAGATGAAGGCACTGAAGACAATTAGTAGAAGGAGGTTTTGATGCATTCCAAAACTTCAAAATCTACTAAGTATGAATTAACTTAGCTGATGTCCCTTTGAAGAATTTTTGACTAAGTAAAGAAGCCATCAGAAGAGTCAAAATTCAAGGTCCAAGACTACTGATCTGCTGAAGGAAAGAAATCAGACTGATGAAGATCAGCCGACTCAAATCAGATTTGTTCAAGTTTGGGATCAGCTTAGTTCGCCATCAGACTTGCACTTTCGTCAGCCAAGTGGAAACGATCATAAAGTCTTCCCAACGGTAATAAATGCCCCTGGGAGTAATAAATGCTGAAGTACAAGGTTATTAAAGACAAATGATTGAAGAAATGCTTCGTATCAGCTGGGTGCATTTAATGCTGCCTGCAGAAAAGTACTGTTGATGGTACGGACAGCTGCAGAGAGCCGTTCGAGGAAATTAAGGACCAGTACTCGAGGAATTTGAACTCTGTCTTTCTTCAACGGATATTTTTCAAACCTCAAGTATAAATAGCTGAGAGAGACGAAGAGAGTAAAAACAACACAATCTCTGAGAAAATTTCCGAAGCAGAATCTCTTAAGTCTCAAGAACAGCTCACTCATCAGCTTAGTCATTTGTTGACGAAAAGCAGAGTTGAAGAACAAAGCTAAATACATCTTCTGAGTGAATTTGTAAAACTGAGTGTTGTGAGAAGTAGATATCCATCTTTGTGAGTGATATTACTTCGGAGAGTAGGAGTTTCTGAGTGATTTCCTACTGCGCACTTGTGGCCTTTTCATTTGTTGATTGGCACAAGCAGAGTATGCTGTAAACTTTGTGATTATATTATAACCCAAGATCTAAGTGACTTGGAAGAGTGGACTAAAGGATATTTAAATCCATATAACCACTATAAAAATTCTGTGTGTTTTTATTTGCATTTTTACTTGCATATTTTCAGTCGCATAAAAACATTTTGATTTAACTGTTTGAAAAGTTTATAAGGAAAGAATTTTACAAAGCTGGGGAACAAACTTTTCAACTACTAAGTTTACTTGTGAAAAACACTTTGTAAATCCGCTGCAAGTACTCTAAGTATTGAAACTGATTTAACAAAATCAACTAAGTAATTATCAGATTAGTGGTCACCTAAGCTGTTCAAAGATTTGTTCGCGATCAGCCGAGTAACTTACTGTTTGATAACAGCTTTGCCTGTTGAAGTTATTACAAAAGTTTTAAAGTTAAAAAGTAAATTAAAAGTTTAGAGGTCTATTCACCCCCCTCTAGACCTCATCTGACCACTTGGGACCAACAAGTGGTATCAGAGCGGGTGGTTTATTAGAATCAGATGCCTGATCAACGAGCTTGATCCGAGTGTTTTTCAAAGGTTTTCAAAACTTTTCAAAAGAGCATATTTTGAAAAATTAAAATTTTTGAAAAATGGATTGTATCAGCCATGTTCCCCACATAGCTGGTATGAGCTTCGAAGACTGGAAAATCAGAATGGAGATTTTCCTGGCTGCCTACAATGATAACATGTACACATGTATCATCAAAGGTTCATTCAAATTCACCAAGACCATCAAAGTTGATGAGGTAGATATAACGGTGGAAAAGCATTTACATGAAATGACAGCCGAAGAAATAAAGTTGTTCAACCTGGACAAAGTTGGGCGATTTATCATGACCAAGGCCCTTGACAACGATCGATTTGACAAAGTCAAGCATTGCAAGACTGCCAAAGAGATGTGGGATAAGGTTCGTGACATGAGCGAAGGGAACGACGCCATTAAAGAGCATCAGTTGAGTGTTGCTCTAGAAAAGCTGGACAACTTCAAGATGAAGTCTGCGGAAACCATTGACCAGATGGATACAAGGTTTACAAGGATGCTGAATGAAGTGCTAAAGCTTGGAAAAACCTTCAATGACAAGGAGATAACCGTCAGAGTTCTGAAGGCTCTACCTCCGAAGTTCAACATGAAGGTGACAACCATGGAAGAGTCAAGAGATCTGGGCAAGATTTCTCTCACCGAGCTGTTCTCAGTACTCAAGGCGTACGAGTATAAACTGCCAAGAATGGGTGTTGAAGAAACCTCAACTTCAAGTCCCACAGCTGCACTTGTTGCTGCTGAAAATCCAAGAAGGCCAGCTTACAAAAGCAAAGATGTGGACTCATCTGATGAAGCCACACTACTCAACAAAAAGGAGTACACTGCTGGAGACGTTGCATTGCTGATAAACAACTTCAAAAAGTTCTACAAACGAAAAATGAAGAACAAATATAACAATGCTTCTACTTCTAACCCTACTTCTTCTTCTCAAGATAAGAATTCTTATAAATCCAAAATGATGTGCTATAATTGCAGGAAGCTGGGTCATTTCATCAGAGATTTCCCATATTCTAAAGCTGAGAAGTATACAGAAGAGGAAAAGAGAATCAGAAGGGAAAGAAAGCATCAGAAAGGCAAGGTGCTGGTAGCAGAAGCAGAAAAGCTAGCTGCTGTCTACTCATCTGATTCAAATTCAGACACTTCTGATGAAGAGGGTCCTGCTCTTCTCTGCCTGATGGCTAAGGAAACTGATAACTCAGAGGATGATGAGGTAACTCCTCTTGAAAATGAATTATTTAGTCATTTGAACAAATGATGCTCAACAATACTAGCATTGCTGATGCATTTAAAAAGTTTAAGGAAGAGATGATATTGCTAAAAGAGCAAAACAGTTCACTGAAACTTAAAGTTGAAAAGCCAAAACAATCAGCTGAATACAAACTGCTTGAGCAAGAGAATGAATCTCTGAAAGCTGAATGTGAAGTCTATAAGGGTAAAATCATTGAGCTTGAAAAAGTCATTGAGTCTCATGATAAGTCATCTGTTGCATCCACTCACATGTCTAGTAAACAGAAGACACCTTTAGATCAGGATAAGTTAGAACTGAATCATACTGAAAAATTTGTATCAGCTGACAATAGTAAGGTCATCCTGTATGTTCAGACTACTAAACCTGCTTCACCTGAGAAAGTATTAAAGGAGACGAAAACTCCCAAGGCTAAAAAGAGCAAAGAGCCTAGTATAGGAAAACAGACTAGTAAGCCCAAACAGAAGAGTCCTAGGAAGTCTTCTGATAAGGCTAAAACTAATCAGACATGTGATAAAACTAAGTCGTCTGTTAATGAGCAAGCATCATGTAAACCAAAGAAGCATAAAAACAAGAAAAATTAAAATGCTTGGTATGGAAATGAGTCTTATTATGTGCAACCTGCTGCATATCCTCCTATGTATCATGCACCTCAATTTCCAACTTACTATGCACCATATCCTGCTCATCCAATGCATGCATATCCTCCTTATCATGCATCTTACTCTGCATTTGAACATTATCCTTATCATGCTGATTATCATCAACATAGCAAATCTGATAAACATGATGAAGATGAAACTGTTCATGCTCCTGCCAAACAACAGAAACCTAAGAAGCCTAAGACTTCATCATCTTGGGTTGTCAAAGGTGGAACTAATCCTTCAGGACCCTCTCAATAAGGGTACCTAAAACAATTTTATTTTGTTTTGTAGGTTAGGATTAGGAGTAGGAGTAAAGTAGAGAAAATATGGTACTTGGACAGTGGCTGTTCAAGACACATGTGTTGAAACATACATGAGCTGACTGATGCTGTTGCTGTGGATGGTCCGAATGTAACGTTTGGAGATAGCAAGGAAGGCAAGATTGTAGCAAGTGGAAAGCTGATCAAAGGCAACATTGAGATATCTGACGTCTCTTATGTTAAAGGCCTAAAGTACAACCTGCTGAGCATAAGTCAATTTTGTGGCAAAGGATATTCAGTCATTTTCTCAACAGATAAGTGTTACTTTGAACAGATTGGTACAAAGAAGGTAATTTTATCTGGAAGACGACAAGGGAATGTCTACACAGTAGACTGGAATTCTGCTGATAAGAATTCAAGTGTTTGTTTGGTGGCATCAACACCAAGTGAAGTCAGTTGGCTGTGGCACAAAAGAATGAATCATGTGAATTTCAAGACCATAAACAGACTCATCAAGAACAATCTGGTAGAATGAATTCCAAAGACAGTCATGAGCAAAGATAAGCTCTGTGACGCTTGTCAGAAGGGTAAACAAATCAAGTCATCATTCAAAAGCAAGAAGCATCAATCTTCTGGAAGAATATTGGAGCTACTGCACATGGACTTATTTGGACCCATTGATCCTGTCAGCAATGGTGGAAAGAAATACTACCTTGCTGTTGTGGATGATTATTCAAGATACACTTGAGTGATTTTCATGAAGAAGAAAAGTGAAACCAAGGAGCATCTTACAAATCTGATGGAAAAGATTCAAAATGAGAAGAGTATGAAAATACTAAAGATCAGATCAGATAGAGGGACTGAGTTTACAAACTCTACTGTTGAAGAGTATTGTAATGCCAGAGGAATCAGTCATGAATACTCTGCTGCCAGAACCCCTCAACAAAATGGAGTTGCTGAAAGGAGAAACAGAACTCTAAAAAAAACTACCAGGACAATGATAGCAAGCTAAACTGCCTCAAATATTTTGGGCAGAAGCAACAAATACAGCCTGCTTTACCTAAAACAGATGCATGATCAACAAGCACCAAAACAAGACTCCATATGAAGTTTGGAACAACAGGAAGCCAAACATTCATTACTTTAAGATATTTGGTTGTAAATGCTTTGTTTTAAATAATGGGAAAAATCACCTTACTGCATTTGCAGAAAAGGCTGATGAAGCTGTTTTTGTAGGATACTCTACTGTTAGTAAAGCTTATAGAGTCTTTAACAAAAGAACTTTACTTATAGAGGAATCCATTCATGTATTATTTGATGAACCAAGTCAATCTTTTGAAAAGAATCAAAGTGTTAATCAAGATCTGTCTACTGATTTACAGAAGTTGAATGTTGAAAAGAATGAAGAATATGTTCCCATTATACTACCTGATCTCAATTCAGCTGCTAACTCAAGTGCTGTTCAAAATCACAGTGCTGATTGTCTAACAGACGAGTTGCAAACAGCTGACAGACCAGATACTGTTCAACAGACAAGAACTGTTCAACAGACTACTACTGAATCTCCAACAGTAGTGTTGCAAGATCAAAACAGAGGACAACACTCAGACCTGCAACCTGATCTTAGATGGCTCAAGAATCACCCACCAGATCTGGTGATTGGTGATCATTTGGATAAAGTGAAGACAAGGAGAGCTGCTGCAAATGAAGCAATGTTTGTCAGCTTCCTATCTCAAATTGAGCCCAAACAGATTGAAGAAGCTCTTAGTGATTCAAACTGGATTGAAGCTATGCAAGAAGAGCTAAATTAATTTGAAAGGAATGAAGTCTGGTACTTAGTTCCTAGACCAAGTCATCAAAGAGTCATTGACACTAAATGGGTATTCAGGAATAAAATGAATGAAGATGGTGAAGTCACAAGAAATAAAGCAAGATTAGTGGCCAAGGGTTACTGCCAAGAAGAAGGCATTGACTTTGATGAAACTTTTGCACCAGTGGCAAGATTAGAGGCTATCAGACTCTTTCTTGCTTATGCTGCTCACAAGAATTTCACAGTCTATCAGATGGTTGTGAAATCAGCTTTTCTCAATGGAGAATTGCAAGAAGAAGTTTATGTTGAACAACCACCTGGATTTGAAGCCTATCAAGAAGAAGACAAGGTGTATCGTCTAAAGAAAGCCCTCTATGGACTGAAACAGGCTCCAAGAGCATGGTATGATACTTTATCTGTTAATGCAGAACAAGTTTGAAATGAGCATGATGGGAGAACTTAATTATTTTCTTGGCTTGCAAGTAAGACAGTTGCCTGATGGAATATTCATCAGCCAAGCAAAATGCACAAAGGATCTGTTCAAGAAATTTGGTATGGAAACTAGCTCTACTGCTAATATTCCAATGTCTACAAGTCTTCGTTTGGATAAAGATGAAGATGAAAAATCAGTGGACATAACCAAGTACAGAGGAATTATTGGGTCACTGATCTTACGTGGTTTCGTTGGTTCGATCAAGGGTGGGACGTAAAACAATAATGACAATAATAAAGTAATGATAAGATCAAAGTAATCGTATTCGAATTGAATGAGTACAAATACAAGTATTCAGAGGTCCTATTCGAGCATTATTGGATGCCGTACAAGCTAGAGGGTGAAATATGTATGAGAAAAACCTATACTAATATTCTCCAGTGAACTCGAGCTGCAGTCTCCAGGTTGGAGTGTCTTGGAAGTCGTCCCCAGTGTAATAAATGCATGGAGTATTTATAGCCAAATTAGAGGGCTTGGGCCTGGGCTCGGCCCAACAGTGTCCTTCAATCTATGGCGACCTTATGAGCTCGGAACAATCATTTTCATGCTTTGGTTCGTCTTTTGGTCCCTGGCGACAGGGTTCATAGCTATTCGAATCGTGTTGAGGCTAAAAAACAGGGGATCTGAATTACCCCTCATCAATACTCCCCCACTTCTCGAGTGTGAAGCGAAGTAAGCGCTCGAAGAAGTACAAAGTACGTTCCATGCTACAATGAGACGAGCCGCTCAGTATGTCTTTAGGATATGCCTTGTTAAAAACCTGACTCGGAAAAACCCATTGGGATAAAAACCGAGTTAGGGAAAAAGAGTGCATATATAAGAAGCATACTTTGGCGCGCTCTGAAATTACCCTCGTCTGGGGATGTTGAAATAGTAATACCCCTTTCGGTTTCATGTTGCGTTGTTCGATCCCTTGATGAATGCTTTCCAGAATTTCCGATTATAACCAGGAGGGCTTCTGAGAATCTTAAGGATAAATTGCAAGGACATATTCCGCAACTCTAGGGAATGAAGGATCAAAAAGGCAATTTTGAGAGGGATGACCCTAAGCTTTTACCCTTGGTAAGTTCAACCGTCGCGGTTACTCGGGGACCTCTTTGCAATTTTACCTTTTTAACCCCGTATATATATGTTGACTTCGTTGAAAAATATTTACATATAGCAACTTTCTTGAACTCGAAGTGTTTAAGCTCGAAACAGCGTTTGCCTCCTGTATACTTATTTCTTAATCCATTATGTCGAGCTCTAGAAGCGCGAAAGGCAAGAAAAAGGTTGAGGAGAACCAAGAATCTGATCCCTTGTTTAAGCTTGTAGATGACTTTGAAGATGGGGAATTTCATCAAGACGGCGAAGACGACGATCCGAGCGAGGATCTCGAAGAGAATGAGGTTGACAAACGTAGTATCGGCGAAGGTGCTTTTGTCAGGATTTTTGAACATACGCAAGCCTCACAAGCCGTCATCTCGGGTAAGTCGGAACTTCCAGCTAGTGAAACTTCCTGTTGTTTTTCGAAAAAAGATCGCGCTCGTCTTGAGGCGGATTTTGGAAAATTCCTTCCCAAAGGTTTTTCGATTATCGTTCCTTCTTACACCGAACGTGCCACTGAGCCTCCCGCTGGATGTCAAGCCTTTTATGAGGGACCATTTTCCTGTGGCTTGCGTATCCCGTTCGCTCCTCTTATCAGAAATGTTTTGAATTTCTTTTCGCTTTCCCCGGCTCAGCTTCTCCCGCACTCCGTTGCATATATACTAGCGTTTTGCACTCTTATGGAGGCAAAAGGAGAAGAAGCTTCCTTTAGCAACTTTTGGCAGATATTCCGAATGGATCCCTGCAAAGGTTCGAACGTAGGCTTTGTGTCTGTTCGTCCAAGGTCCAAACGGCCTTTTCTTACAAAAATAACAACAAAGAAAACTTTAGGTTGGAAGAGGAGATTCTTTTTCGTGAAGGGCCCTGACGTTCCTATTTCAGAGGGTAGTTCGAAAACGAGACCTTATCGATGGGACGGCGCAAATACTTGGACATACGGTTCTCGCAAAATAAAAGAAAAACTTAGCCATCGTCTTTCTGATGAACTCCTGGGGCGATTGGAGTCTAACCCTTATCAAACTAGGTACTTGGTTCAAGAAGGCGTTTTGCGACTGGCTGGGTTGAGCCACTGCGATTATCCTGCCCCGGCGATTAGATTTCCCGGTCGAATTTCCGAAGGATCCGTTATGCGGACCAATAACCTGCCAATCTCTAGTGATCCGCCCTTCGCCACTCTTTCTTTGAGTATGTTTATTTATCTCATCTACTTTAAGGTTTTATCGAACAGTGTTTCTTGTTTAATCCCATGCCCGAATTGTATTATCCCTGTAGGTCGAGTTGTTGAGGAATTCAGAGTATCCGCTGCCAGTCCGATTGAAGATAAACCATTTTATCTCGATCCTTTACCTCGTACTTCCGGAAATAGAGTAGGTACCAGTAACTCGGGCGGAGATTCAGTTATCGTTCCGGTCGCGATTCCCGATCTGAGAGGCGTTGGTACTATGAGTTCCTTGAATTCCGCCTCTGCCGGACCACTCCGAACTCTGTTTTCCCCTGATACTTCCGTTCTTTCATCAGTTGGCTATAGCCAGCACTCTTGGAATCGAATTCAGGGCGTCCAGGAGTATGAGAAGCTCCTAAGTCGAAAAAGAAATGCTGGAAATCCCGGGCCCTCAAGGAGGGTAAAACCTTTTGGTGCGAAAACTGACTCTGTTCCATGTCGAGAAGGTAGGTCGGAGCCTGACGTGGCAGACTTTATGGAAGAGCATCTTCGAGGTAGCAGAGCTGCTGGATACCCTGAAGATGGCACCATTCTGACCGATCTGGACGCGGGTGGGGAGAACGAATTTGACAAGGCCGCTAGGATTTTTATGGCTGGTCGGTTCAAGCGGGATGTGTTGCTTCACACCGTCAAAGGTGATTTCGAGGTTTTGAGTGACTTCTCCCGAACATATCACGAGGTGATTGCCTTTTCTGCCTTTTCTTTCTTTAGAATCTCTAGCTTTATTGATATTTGAAAATGTCTTGTAGGTCGGGGATTTGTTCGCCCTTCAATCATATCGTTTGGCGTTATTGGAGCAGGAATCGCAGGATGCTCACGATGCGTGTGCTCAAATTCTCGTTGATAACCAAACTCTTCGAGCTCAGTTAGTAGAAAACCAGCGGGAGCTATCCCAAGTAAAGAAGGAGCTCGAGAAAGCTAATACGAAACGTTCTTCCTCATTAGAAGAGGACTTGCTTGCGTCCGTTAAAGAGAGAAGTGCCCTTGAGGAGGAGCTAAAGAAAATAAAGATAGAACTCGATTTGGCGAAGCAAGACTCCGAGCGTGCATATGCCCAAGGTCGGGAAGAAGCCAAGATCCCTGCCATACGAGAATTCTTGGAATCTCCTGTCTTAGATCCTCTTGTTCAAAGAAAAACGGGAGAAATTCTTCAGACGATTTTTTATAAAGGGGTTCAACAATTGGTCGCGGCCGAGAAAATTCCGGACGACATGGAGGAATATTTCAAGTATATGGACCCTTTCAAAAACGCTGAAGGGAAGGCTTATAAAACTTCTTCTCTTCCCAAGGCGAATACTAACTGGCAAGAACATCGCTTTGCATCCTTAGTCGAGGAGTATGGTATTCCGATGCCTAACCCTGATGTGCTCGAGTACTCCTGCGACGATCCTCCTAATGCATCCGGAGAGGAAGACAAAGATGTCAATATAGGCAATGCCCCGGGTAAGGGAGACGGTCAATCTTTCGATCAAGCTGGGTAATTATCGAGCTTTAAATATACATATCGTCTGATCTTCAATCTAGCGAGTTACTGGGGTTGAGTAAGCCGGAGGGGGCGATTCAAGGTTTTTTAGTTAGGAATCAATTGTATTTACTCATGCAACCCAATTTTGTACACGAGTTAACTTATATTTCTTGATTTGATTCGTGTAACTCATGAATTCTAACTTCATAAATATCAATTATTTTTCATACTTTCTGCTCGAACTTCGTTTATCCGAGTGGGATTTCTCTCCATGGTCGCGTCGATTCACTATCTCAATCGTAGTGCATAGCGTCTATAAATATTAGGATCTCTTATCATTATTCACACGACATCTTTGCTTATAGAGATCGGAGCTCTCCCAAAATTTTCTGCATTCTTTGAGCTTCCTGCGGGTAAAGATCCGAGCAATTGATCCAAATTCACTCATCATGGAAAACGTGTTAGGCAAAACTATCGATCCCAGGTCGCTATTTGGTGGTTCGAAAAATAAGAAGTCGAATAAAGAGCAAAAGGCTGACAAGGAGGCCAAACCCTCCAAATCTTCTTCTAAGACTTCCGCCTCTTCCCCAAAAGCACCTAAAGGTGGGGAAAATACGAAAGAGAAGGGTACTTCCTCGAAGCAGAACAAGGGTAGCTCCAGCAAGTCCATTTTGGACGAAGAGCTCGAGGCTGAGCTCGGAGGTTCCTCCCCGAAAGTGATTGATTCTAAGACTGAGGATCGTGTCCTAGAAAAGACTCCTGTTCCCTCTTCGAACAAGAGGCCTTATTCCGATGGGGTTACGCCCATTGAGGCTTTGCAAAATCTTGCTATTGGTGGCAAGTCATCCTCCGATGCTTCGATCGTTCCTCCCTCAGGGAATCCCAACAAAAAGTCCAAGTTAGAGACTGGTGGGGGGGCTTCCGCTGAAGCATTAGGAATTGATAATCCTCCCCGATCCTTTGTCGATTCCTCTCCTCAAAAGGTTGCTTCTTCCCTGCACGAGGAGTTGAAAGATGGATCTCCTTCTAAGGTTGATCCCATGGGTAACTTGTTGCAAGATACCTTTACTTCTTCAGAGACTGATATACCCAAGGAAAGAAACACGTCCAAAGAGAGAAACATAGAAGAGTTGTTCGAGTCTGGGCAGCACTTCCTTTTTCAGGTGTACAATTATTTATTCTACCTTTTTCCCACATTTTTTTTTTTTTTTTTTTTTTTAGCGCTGATGATCCTTTTTAACAGGCCGGACAAGACTTCATTGAGCTTAAAACGTTTGCTGAGCGGGAGATCAACCAGCGCGCTGCTATTTCTCTCGAGCTGGAAGAGAAGAAAATCGAGTTCAACCGTGTCCTCGCAGAGAAGCTTGCTTTAGAGAAGGAGAAGAAGGCAAACGATCATGGAGAGGAGATCCATAAGCAGCTGAATGAGAAACTCGAAAAACTGAAGATCCTCCATGAGCAGGAGAAACAAAATTTCACACGTCGAGAAAAGGAGGCTTATGATCGTGGATTTGAAGCAGGATGTGAGGCTCGCAATGCTGAGCTTCGAAAGATTCTTTCTGACAATAAACTTGTTTAGATGTTGTCTCTTATTTACCCGAACTCGTAGTATACTGTTTTCATTTGTTCTATCCTGAATAATTTTCAGATATTTTTATTTTCTATGGCTTGTAATAATTTGCTTTCTTCTCGAATCGCATGCTCCTCTTATGTGTCCTTCCTTTGATCATGCCTTCATTTGGATTTCTTTATGATTTTTCTTTGATGATTGGAACTGAGACTATGACGAATTCGGATAAGATGAACTCGAGTGGAACAAATTTGACATTTTCTTCGCTTTTTTCCCGAAACAGTTTCTACATTTTCGGAATTCGTAACGGTCGGCGCATTTACTGCTTATATCTCAGCCGTTAGTACCATCAAATCTGGGTCGTTAATTGCTTTTTCTTTTCACTATATATAGCTCCGTGGTTACCTTCAAACTTTTACATTTCAGTTTTCAGTAACATTTCTGACCGGCTCTATGATTGAGATTTTACTCTTTCTAGCCACCATGTTCCGTTTGCTATCTCCAGTTGAACTGTTCGAGGTTCTCCTTCGAACTATTTATAAATTTCGCTGTCTCCTGATGGCTACTTATTTCGACTAGGGTATCGACAGGCGAAAATAATTGCGACTGGGGTACCGGCAGGCGACCAGCTCTCTTTGATTCCAAGTCTTTGAGGCGGGTTCGATCTTCTGTATCCTGTCAATCCACCCGGTCGGATAGTGGGTCTACTGCTGGAGGAGTTTTCCTGCACTCGATCTCTACTTCTTCAAGATATTTCTTGAAGAATGTTGCCTTCGAGATTGCGTGGAATAATTTCTCTAGGGGTTGCCTTGCTTTCTCTCGATCTGGCCCGGCGTGGAGCAAGTACCGAGGAAGTGAAGGATGAAGGGTGGAAGTGTTAGCCCAGCCTCGACTTCTTCCTTCGATCACGAGAAACTTCTAGCATAGGGTTGATTTGTAATAGGGTTACATAAAATGTAAAGCCTTGACTTTGTTCGATTTTTCCTTGCCATTGTAATTTCAGACTTTGCTTGTAACGTCATCAATAAGACATTTATTTTTCTCGTCATACTTGTTATCCCGTAAAATTGCTTTTGTATGTTGTTATCGAGCATCGATTTCTTCTGCCTCCATAATATGATCGAGTGCCATTCTTCATTTACTTTGATAGATGTTTAGATGATAGATGATAATCGATATTCCTCGATTTTGAATATAACTTGTAGGAGACTTTTATTCCCCGTGAAATAATTAAGATATCAAAATAGAAGAATACAAAATGACCTTCAAGTAACAATTTTAATCTGAAGGGCCAAGTTCTCTAACTTGGGCAAATAACCATGATGTAATATTCGAATAGGGTGTCGATCGATCTTGAATAATAGTTTTTATTTAAGCGTTGTAAAGATGGCTGTTAACCTTATACGATCGAGTAATCATGGAGAAATAATAGAATAGAATGTTGATTGATCCCTGTTGATCAAGAATAATGATTTCGATCTAAGGGGCATAGCAGAGGCTTTCACCCTTAGTCGTTTTCCGAGCATTTTTAGCCCTTGGGTCATAGCAGAGGCTTTCACCCAATCAATAATTTCGATCTAAGGGGCATAGCAGAGGCTTTCACCCTTAGTCATTTTTAGAGCAGTCTTAGCCCTTGGGTCATAGCAGAGGCTTTCACCCAATCAATAATTTCGATCTAAGGGGCATAGCAGAGGCTTTCACCCTTAGTCGTTTTTAGAGCAGTCTTAGCCCTTGGGTCATAGCAGAGGCTTTCACCCAATCAATAATTTCGATCTAAGGGGCATAGCAGAGGCTTTCACCCTTAGTCGTTTTTAGAGCAGTTTTAGCCCTTGGGTCATAGCAGAGGCTTTCACCCAATCAATAATTTCGATCTAAGGGGCATAGCAGAGGCTTTCACCCTTAGTCGTTTTTAGAGCATTTTTAGCCCTTGGGTCATAGCAGAGGCTTTCACCCAATCAATAATTTCGATCTAAGGGGCATAGCAGAGGCTTTCACCCTTAGTCGTTTTTAGAGCAGTTTTAGCCCTTGGGTCATAGCAGAGGCTTTCACCCAATCAATAATTTCGATCTAAGGGGCATAGCAGAGGCTTTCACCCTTAGTCGTTTTTAGAGCATTTTTAGCCCTTGGGTCATAGCAGAGGCTTTCACCCAATCAATAATTTCGATCTAAGGGGCATAGCAGAGGCTTTCACCCTTATATAATAATAGACTGAGACAAGTACAGAATAAATGACAAAGATCGATAATATCAAGGAGAGATGAACGAATATGAATATTGACGAGATTAGCTTCTATGGAATATATAACTTTTGATCGAAATAAATACTGAAGAGAAAATAGCCTTCTGCAAATATGGAGAAACAGGCAGTAGTGAATAGCCCTAGATTTTAAATAATCCTTATGCCTTTGTCGAGAAAATTCTTTGTTTGTAGGTTCCTAAATTTGATAAGTTTAATCTTTTCAAAACGGTTCCTGTTTTACCGGGAATCGCAACGGTCGACAAATCTTGTCCGCTCACTTTGCGAATTATAGGCCGTCGGATTCCTTTTGCTTTTCTCTATAAAAGGCTGTTATTTCTTTGAAGCCATTCCATTCATTGCGCTGGCATTTCATCCGTCCCCTCATGGCGACTAAGATTGTTATTTCAATAATTCGCTTATTCGAGGTCAGATTTCGAACGATTTTTAAGTGGAGGAATATTCGAGCAGGAAGAATATTATCTCAACCTTCGCTTAGAGTATCGGCAGGCAAATATAATCTCCATCTTGAAGGCCAATATGCCAGACCTATGGAGCTTGTAAGTTGTGGCATATGTTTTCGATTAGGGACCTACTGCCACAATGCATTTAGGAAGACGTGCAGGGGTGGGAGTTCTGCAGAAATCATTTACCCGATGAATCTCACCCTCGAGTCTTCATCTTTGGAAAACCGTAAATAAAGATAAGAGCCTGCGGGTCCGAAGGAGATACCATGGTCGGAGCTAAATTATCCCGAGTAGACGATGGGACGGGAGACCGAAAATTTTATAGGATTGTAATAATGTACTGATGTGATGTAAAGGCTTATGCTATACTCGATATGTATTTTCCCGTTTCTTGTAATTTTCCGAGATAGTACAAATACATTTCCTCTTCATTTTATTGATAACATCGAATATTACTAGGTAAAAGTTTATCTTTCGTAATTCTATCTTGACCTTCTAATATCGATCAAGAAATAATCGACCACCACTTGCGCGAGTGGATAATATATAAATATCTTAGCAGACCTGAGATTGATAAGGAGAAATGATGCCATAATCTTTGTCACTGATTACTTTCCATAATTGCGTAACTTCCAGGTCGAGAATTCAGTTCGACTGGACCGATTATATTTCTTCTCGGTTGGTAGCGTAAAAGCATGATAATAAATACTTTGAGTACTAAAAACAACTGAATAAACCGGATATGGATTCTGATATGCCATTCTTTAATAGAATTTTATGAATACGTCGTAACTGTTCGATATTCAGAGTGTTGTAATTCTTCTATATTTCTCATTGGATCGCGTGTCCTTCGTTACCAAACAGGGCCCTATTTCTCGGGAAATGTAACGGTCCTTCCATTTAATGCGGACATCCGGCTCGTGATATGTTATCTGGGCCGTTGATTTCAAATCCTTTATCACTATAAATAGGTTCCCTTGTGTATACAACACTTCTTGCTTTTTTCCTTATGCTCCCTCCGATCACCATGGGTCGAATTTCAGATTTGATTCGTATTTTCTCCCAGATAAAAGAGTTTGAGATCAGAGTTCGAACTTTGTTTTCCGATCTTGTTTCCTTTTGTATAAGCTTTTCGCTTAGAATATCGACAGGCAAAAGAAATTGCGCCTAGAATACCGGCAGGCAACCTGTTTTCCCAGACATATCTTGTCTGGTGCGGGTTAGAATTCTGGTATTCTGGGGCAGTACCTGATCGGACAGCTGGTTATTCCGAGAAGAGTTCTTTAAATCTGAGGCATCAGCTTCCTCGAGGGCTTTCTTACTAGATAGTTTTCTCGAGTTCTCTTGGAGTGCCTCTTGTTGGAATAACCTTTTGCTGCTCCGGTTCGAATTAATCTGTAAATAATGATTGAGTATCTCAATCATTGTTCACAGATGATGATCTAAGGTCGGTCTGCTTCCCTGGTGAGGATCTCCGATCCGACTCTTATCCAGCTCGAGGGTGGACGTGCGACACGCTGCTAGTGATAGGCGAGAAGGATCACTGCTGAGTTCTGCATCTGGGGCGCTCTTCGGAAATGAAGATCGAGCACCTAACAGGATAGGATTTCCTTATAGAATTTTGTAATAGGGTAGGAATGATAGTACTGCATTTCTCGAGCTCGAATTATATTCGAGGCTTTACTTTGTATCTTGTATGAAGAACATTAACAATAAAGCTTTGTTCTTCGACCGAATTTTATTATCGAATTCTTTTTTCGCTCGAGCCGATCGGCCATGTTTGTCTATTATCTCGAGAATTCACGTAATTACTTGCCGTTGTTCAAATATTCAATTTACCCCTACCGATCCGGGAAAAATTAAATAACCGACAATTAACGAATACAGATTATGCAATCGATCACTTAAATAACCGATTCGAATTAGTCTTCTTAAAAATTTAATAAATACGATGATCGGAAAAATAAATTCCGATCACCGATAAACTGCAATTCCGTAGATTTTCTTAAGCCTTCGACGTTAACTGGCGATCGAGCGTTCGGAATTGATTCTATGTTGATCAGTTGCGGGCGATATTTGCGGGAGTTCTTATTCGCTCTTGGGAATGGGTCTTTCGTGTAAAATATACCCATTTACGAAATAAATGAGCTGTGCAAACACAGACTTGACCATTATACTTAAGCTTGGGAAATTCTCGTATAGGCCTTACTTCTTCGCTCTGAAATGGTGAACCCTCCAAGGATCGAATGATTCACCTCGGAGAGTGGATAACGGAGTTTTGGATTAGTAAAAATCTCCAGCTGGCATACATATTCCTCCTCGTAGTAGGCATATTTCGATCTAATACTCGAATAAGGCCCCACGGTGGGCGCCAATTGATCTTACGTGGTTTCGTTGGTTCGATCAAGGGTGGGACGTAAAACAATAATGACAATAATAAAGTAATGATAAGATCAAAGTAATCGTATTCGAATTGAATGAGTACAAATACAAGTATTCAGAGGTCCTATTCGAGCATTATTGGATGCCGTACAAGCTAGAGGGTGAAATATGTATGAGAAAAACCTATACTAATATTCTCCAGTGAACTCGAGCTGCAGTCTCCAGGTTGGAGTGTCTTGCAAGTCGTCCCCAGTGTAATAAATGCATGGAGTATTTATAGCCAAATTAGAGGGCTTGGGCCTGGGCTCGGCCCAACAGTGTCCTTCAATCTATGGCGACCTTATGAGCTCGGAACAATCATTTTCATGCTTTGGTTCGTCTTTTGGTCCCTGGCGACAGGGTTCATAGCTATTCGAATCGTGTTGAGGCTAAAAAACAGGGGATCTGAATTACCCCTCATCAGTCACTGTTATACTTAACAGCTAGCAGACCTGATATCATGTACTCTGTTGGGGTTTGTGCGAGATTTCAATCAAATCCTAAGGAATTTCACCTCTTAGCTGCCAAAAGGATACTCAAGTATCTTAAAGGTACTGAAGATTTGGGATTGTGGTATCCTAGGGAATCTGGATTTGAGCTTATTGGATATTCAGATTCTGACCTTGCTGGTTGCAAGATTGACAGAAAAAGCACAACAGGTGCCTGTCAGTTCTTAGGTAGTCGTCTGATCTCATGGATGAGTAAGAAACAGACTTCAGTATCCATATCAACCGCTGAAGCTGAATACATAGCTGCTGGAGCTTGCTGTGCACAAATATTATGGTTGAAACATCAACTTGAAGATTACAATATTAAAATCAGTGGAATACCTATCTACTGTGATAATACAAGTGCAATCAGCCTTACTCAGAATACTACAAGTCATTCCAGGATTTAGCATATTGAGATCAAACATCATTTTATTAGAGATCATGTGGAGAAAGGAAATGTCATGATAGAATATGTGTTTACTGAAAATCAGATTGCTGACATCTTCACTAAACCTCTAAGTGAGACAAGGTTTTCAACTCTAAGAGCTGAACTAGGTTTATTGAAGTTAGATGCATAAGCTGAGGGGGAACTCATCAGAAGACTGAAGTTCAACAGCTTACTCATCCCACTCATCTTCAAGGATTAACTCTCAACAGACTAGTTAACTTATGAATTCTTAAAGTCAGGGGAAACGTGTAAGACTAGCGGTACTTCTGATTAAAAGATGAAATTCGTTGATGTCAGTTAGTTGAAGTTATGTTTTCAACAGATGATTAAAGTCTTGAAGAATGAAGATTTATTATCTAGCTGGAATGACAAACAGCCGAGGAAGGTTATCAGCTATTGGCTTTCACTGATAACAACATTGTCATCAGGACAGTAGTCCATCAGATAAGTATTTATTTTACTCATCTGATCGCTTGTATAAAAGCTGACTGTTTAAAACGATTTATTTAAAAACACGCTTTTACAAGTGACAAAAGGGCGGTACAAATTCCCGCTCCTCATTTAATGCGATTTGAATTCGAAATGTCGTAACTGACGCCGCACGATCAGCACTGACAAGAAACGGATCTAACGGTTAGCTGGTATCACGGAAACCAAAATATCCTAACTCTATAAATTCCAATCTGATCAGCCGTGTAGTTCTTTACGCACCCTAAACATTCAAAGAGCACTTGTGAGAAAATACTTGCAATTTTCTGCAAAAATCTTCTTGTTTCTTCCACTTCCAATAGATCTAATGGCCGCTAAAGGTATGTTCCTTGTCTACGACTCATATTACCAATCTGGCACTGATTTGATGAAAGAGTTGCTGGAAAAGTTCAAAACTGCTTCGTTGGTTAACTTCATGGAATACAATGAAGGAGTGATCTGGACTGATCAAGTTTTGGAGTATTATGAGACTGCTACTGTCGATCACAACACTAAGGAAATCAAGGCCACATTGGGAGGTAAATCCATTGTCATTACCCCTGCTGTTCTTCACGAAACTTTTGGGCTTCCTAACAGTGGACGACATGACGTCACCGTGCTGACGGAGGACAAGCACCAACAGTTCTGGGCGATCTGCGCCAAAGAAGGGGAGATATTGTCTGGCAACATCAAGAAGAAACAGTTGAAAAACGAGTATCAGCGTATGGCTGATATGGTTTCTAAACTGATCGAAAACTGCACTTTTTCTCTGGATGCTGTTACCATGAAGAGGTTCAGCATCATGGCTGCCGTCTACTATGGACTAGAAGTCAACTGGTCCGTTATAGTTTGGTACATCTTGGCTGGTTTTCACGAGGTAAAGA
This sequence comes from Penstemon barbatus, assembly GCA_003313485.2. NCBI lineage: Eukaryota > Viridiplantae > Streptophyta > Magnoliopsida > Lamiales > Plantaginaceae > Penstemon > Penstemon barbatus. The sequence goes on from CM064879.1 coordinate 72,475,567, forward strand.
AAGGGAAAACTCCTCAGACCAACCGCAGAATCACACTCAGTTATCTGCTGTTCAAACTGGGCTGTGCTATGACAAATGGAAAGGAGATCCACAAATCGAAGGCAATGTCTAAGTACTTGCCTGTCTTGAAGAGAAAGGCTTATGAGCCTGATGAGGATGAAGACGAGGAACCAAAGGATGTTTCTGCCAAAAGGCCAAGGAGATTGGTTAAAACAGCTGAGTTAGCTGTTGAGAATCAGAAAAAGAAGGCTGCTGATAAGCCTAAGGAGAAAGCTCCTAAGAAGGTAAAGACCGTGGCTGATGTTGCTGCTAACCAAATCATAAATCAGACCACTGCTGATGTCAGGGAAATGTCTCCTGCATCACCTTCCAGGACTCCATATGCTGAGATGCCTGCTGAGAATGTCTCTCACAGGACCAGGAGTCAACAAAAAGACACTGCTGCTTCAAGAACCGTTCAAGGGAGAACGAAGAAAACAACAAGAAAGCAGATGACATTTATTGAAGAGCCTACTGAGTTGGAAAACTTAGTAAGACAAACTCCTACATCTGCTGAAAGACCTGTTGGAGCTGATGAGGCTTCTGTTGCTGACCAAACTGATGCGCAACAGATGTCTCAAGCTAAACCAACAGTTGAGGCTGCCAAACCTCAGGATGATCCATATGTGATGATCATCCATCCTATTGCTGCTGCACCTATCTCATCTGCTGGTCCAGCCCGTGCCTCAGCTGACAAAGGAAAGAGAAAAATAGTGCTTAAAAAGAAGAAGGTTTCCAAAGCTGAGAAGAGAAAAAGGGAGGAAGCTGAACAAAGGAAGAGAGATGAGGCTGAAGAGAAAAAGGCTCTTGAACTAAGCAAGATTCAAGAAGCCAAAGATGAGGCAAGAAGGAAGATGTCTGAGGCAGAAAGAAAAGCTGCTGAAGATGCAGAACTGTCAATGGTCATAGAGATCAGCAAGACTAATGCTCATGGACCTGTCCATGGCGGAGGCATTAAAAGATGTCTGAGGCAGAAAGAAAAGCTGCTGAAGATGCAGAACTGGCAATGGTCATAGAGATCAGCAAGACTAATGCTCATGGACCTGTCCATGGCGGAGGCATTAAAATTGATGAAGAGACTGCAAGGAAGCCTAAAATGCCAGCAGGAGAGGTCAAGCCAAAATAAAAGTTTGAAGTGGGAAGAGCATTTAATATTGTCTATGCTGATAAGGAACTCTTCAAAAGATTTGAGAAGTCTTTGGCGTATTATGACCAGAAGCTTATGCTAAAGACTATGTTCACCCATGAGAAGCCTATGTACATCAAATGGAGAGATAACAGGCTGAACAGATCAATTGCTCAAAGTCTGAAGGAGTTAGCTGATGAAGAACAATGGGTTCTGAATTGGTTAAAAACAGACTCCATTCAAAAAGCCTTGGATCCTCACTATGTCAGAGATGCTATGCATCAATATGCAAGGGAGTTTGCATTAGAGGAGGCCAAGATCATAAACAACACTTTGCCAGCAAAAAGAAGAAAATTTGATAATGCTGAAGAAAGGGCAATCAACATAGCTGTTATGACCGCCTTGAAGAGATGGGCAGAAAGGTCAAGATATCAGCAGGGTTGTTCAAGTGAATTTCCTCAACTGCCTAGCATTCAGCAGATCATTTTTGGCAAAGAAGTTAAAGAGTATTGTGAAGTGCCCAAGGGGAATAATGCTTTCACTAACCCTTGGATTATTGTTAGACAAATACGTCAAACAACTTCATTCAATGATGATGGCACTATCACAAGTCTAGTTTATGATGATGTCACTGATGAGCACAAGAATGCTGATAAACCCTTAGCCATTGAGTGGAATGCTAAGGCTTCTAAAGCTGATCAGGAGACTAAACTGGAAGATGTTCCTGTCCACCAGGAGAATGAGGAAAGGGAAGCTGATACTTCTGCTTCATCAGGTGATCAACATTCATCACTGATGGAAGCCTTCCAGATGCTTATGGAGAATCAAATGAAAGAAATGGAAGAGAAGAACAGCTTACATCTGAAGAAGTTGAAGGAAGAGTTAGCTGAGTCTAACAAGCAACAGCTGGAAAGTATACAACTTCTGACTGCTATGACTATCAAGAATGCAATTCATTCCCAAGCCTCAAGACAATTCAAAGCAGTTCTTTCAAAGCCTTGTTGAGATGAATAGAAATATAGAAGATGTGAAGGCTGATGTCAATCATCTTCACGGTGCTTTAGACAGAGCAAATCACAACATTGCTGACCTGACTGCTAACTTCATCAAAGTCAGTGAAGAAGAGAAAGCTGTGAATGTTAAACTGTTGAAAGAAGTTGCTCAGGCTAAAGGAGTTATTCAAAGTGAGCTTGCAACTATGCAGATTAACATTGACTGTTGCAATGATCAAATTGACACCATCAGCACTGCCCTTCATCACTTAACAACAAGCATGATGTAGTCAATCAGAATTTGAAAGCTCTGTGTGCTGCAATGAAGATTCCTACTGTTGCACTCAACCCTGCTGCTGCTCCTGTTAATGCCATCAAGACTGATGATGACAAAAAGGGGGAAGATAATAGGGAAGAATCAACTAAGGAAATTGTTGCTGCTGCTGAAGTTGAGAAGACTGAGGAAGCTGCTGATAAGACTAAAGCTGCTGACGAAGTTGGAAAGGTAGAAGGCAAAGAAAAATCTGAAGAAGAAGCCAAGGAAAAAGCCAAATCTGATGAAGAAATGGCTGCATCTAAGGACTCTGCTGAAGATCAACCTGATCCATTTACCAAGTACAAGAATACTGAATCAGCCAGAAAAGTGTTGCGTTCCAAATACTAATACGCAAACTACGCAAGTATACGGTCGTTACAAGTAATATAAAACGATAAGTACATACCGAGTATCGAATCCCCACGAATGAGTAAAAGGTGGGAATAAACGAATCAATCGACGGCTTATTTCATTTAAGATCGCTTAATACAATAATATCGAACCCAAATATTGATAAGGGTGATTTTATTTAACTAAGAGCGATAAAGTAAATCTAACTACGAAAGCAAGTAAATGGGGAGTTAATTATGCGGTAAGGAGGATTCATAAGCGATTAGTTAAAGCAGATAAATCATGCGGTTGTTAGGTTAGCTATGCAAACAATTCTAGAATTAGTTGTTGTTTGTGAGTTCAAATTAGTTAAGTCTCCCTATCGGTTTGACTTAACTCTACCAATCTACCCAAACTCTCCATCTCCGGATCAAGAACGAACATCGCTGTCAACCGATGCTCTAAGGAAAGTCCGAACCCAAAAGAGGATTCTAAGGCGTACCGTTGTCACCCGGGACCTAAAACTAACCCAAATCTCCGAATAAAGAGAATCTAAGTTATTTGATGCATTTACGGACGAACCCATTATACAAACACGGACCAAACTAGGTATATGTCTATCCTAGGTTGAAATCCACAAATCGTCACTCACCTAACTTTCTACATCCTATGTCTAGGTTGCATTAAAGGTAGATGGCCAAAAGTGCGATAAAACAATAAACCCAACAAATCAAACATAACCCAACATCAAACATAATTAATCAAACGATAACAATGACTCGACAATTAATATATTGTGCTCGTGTTTGCTATTCAAGGATTCAATGACATTCATATGTATCTTTCGATAGCATACCAACCTATCAAATTAAACTAAGCCAATTTACGTATAAATGGACTAAAATCTAATCGATGTCATTTAAACTCAAACCTTAAACGAATATGAAACGACATAGGTATATGTCTATCCTAAAATCGATTCACAATCCAAATTCATAATCAAATCCTCAAAATCACTATATCTAGCAATCAAGAATCAATAACACTCATCTCAAAGGGTTGTCAAACCACAAGACGAACAATAAACACGGAATCGGATTAACGAACACATATAAGCACCATACTAATCATCAAGACATCATTAATCAAACAATAACATAAATTTATATAAATCCGGAGAATTCCAATACACAATCATTCATCCAAAAAGGAAATAACAAACTCATCTCCTAATCATAAATAACTAAGAAATGGAAAGAAATCACCTAATCGAAATGGAATCGAGACAAGGATTCTCCTCCCTTTAATCACCACCTAATCACTCCCCAAGGGTGGTGATCAACTCACCCCCTTGGTGGAGTCTTCAAATACAAGAAAAAGCAATAAAAACTAAAGAGAGAGTTGATGGAGGCTTGAGAGGAAAAGGGAGGCTAGGAGGAAGTTTTGTTGTGGGAGTTGTGTTTTAATTTCTCCTCCTAACCCTCTTAACCTAGGGAATCAAGACCAAAATAACCCCCCAAGATGTTTTAATTACAAGTGGGAGAAAGAAGGCAAAGTACAAGAAACACCCTCTAAACACGTTGAAAAACAGAGCAGGTCTCGCGGCCGCGAGCCTGAACCTCGCGGCCGCGAGAGCTGGGCAGAAACTTTCTGCCAACACCTCGCGGCCGCGAGCTTGAACCTCGCGGCCGCGAGCTTTCTGCCGCACTTCCTTCCGAGTAGCATATCTTTTGATTCCGAACTCCGAATGCAGATCCGTAAAGTCCGTAGCGTAGCTAACTCACTCATCTATGACATATCCAAAATTCAGCTCATTTGGATCATCCATGAAATATTTATGCAAGTTCTAGTGAGCAGCTATCTACATTCTTGTACAATTTGCTACGAGTTCTATTTCCTTTGAAGCTCAAGCTTGACTCGCGGGGTGGGTAGAGCGACTCGCATCATTGATACGCAACTCCAAATCTCTCTAAGATGTAAATACCTACAAACCACGGAGAAAACGATCAAAGCGAGAACAAAAACACAAAAATGAACAAAGGCCAAACAAAATGGCCAAAAGCACAAAAGACACGAAAACACGCGAAGACACACAAACACTCGGATCAAAACAAGATGTTTTGGGCTTAAAGAGATGGGTAATAACGACGTTTTCACGGCGTTATCAACACCCCCAAACTTAAACACTTGCTCGTCCTCGAGCAAAGAAAACAAAACAAGTACTAAACGTGCATGCTTAAGATCAAAATGCCAAAGCTTAACACTTTCAAATTATTCTTTAAACAAGCTCCACGTGTGTGTGTGATGACTTTGGCTAGGTTCTATTTTAGGTGAATACGCCCCAATAGATTAAAATCATCGGTTCTACTTGCATGGGCTCCTCACGTTAACTTAGACTATCTCCTAACCTTAGGTTTCTAACCTTATGCTCCAATCACATCATGAAACTAAGTTGTAGGTAATTTAAGAGTATTGTCCCTATTCTTGAACTAATTGGGAATTTTAGTTCCTAGCTCTTTCTCACATAAATGCTTTTCTTTTGATTTACAATAATAACATAGCACTTTGTGCTTTACAATGATATTACAATACAAATCTAGCACTATTGATGGTAGCTTGTTTTTCTGTACATTTAACTTTGTGGGCTACTAGCACCATTCCTTTCCTTTGTGCATTACATTTGAATTTTTCACTACAAAACTTGCACAATTATAATGACATAGAGTTATTACAAAAATCATACATGAATTTCATCAATGAAGGCTTAGCCTTTCTTTTCTCTCATAGAAGGGCATACATTTTAACAACTTCTCTACTCATTTCTTTTAAGAGCTAGGTGTTCAAAAGTTTTTCATTCTTGAAAAGGGTTCACTCCCCCAAACTTAAGTCATTTTGCTCTTTTCACACTTAGTTTTCAAACTAAAGTTTGGAGAGAAACTAAGTTACGCAAGAGGAGTCCTAGATCCTATTATCACTAAAGTTCTTTATCCACCTCAAATACAATCTAGCCTTAGCCAATGTGCTCAAATTTTGTAGAAGCATACTCAAATAATAATAAGAATTTGAAAAAAATTGGCGGGTCGACCTAGCATGTATGCAAGTACTTGTGACCTCTCTCCCCCAAACTTAAAACGCACAATGTCCCCATTGTGTGAATTGAGAAAAATGGAGGGAGGTCGACACGACAACCACGCAAGCACACAAAGAAAAGAAAAACAAACAAAACAAAGAAATCAACAAGGTAAATGATCGAACACGGCTCTATCCAATTCAAGCAAGCATAGATAATCTAAACCAATCAAGTACGGACATATAGATATATCATTGTAAGCGCAAAATAAACCAAACGGAATGCAAAAATGTAAAGGTTACGCCCTTTTGTCGATCATGGAGTCCGTGCATGCCGTGGTTAACTTCGCATGCCGTGGTTAACTTCCGTCTCGAATCCTCAATCATGCTTGCCATTACTTCTTTATCATGCACAATCATCACCTAGAACACAACACAAACAAAAACAAAACAAAACAAAACAAAACAAGATGATGAGAAAGGGATAAAATGCTTGTTTTAAGTCACGAGCTTGACTTGATACGAGGGATGATTTGATCGTCACCAAAACTACTCCCATCGTCCATGGTTCCCCAAAACAAATGCTCATTAAAATCCTTAAGCTCTTCGCAATAGGCCGATCGAACCTCCCAAATAAACAAAAAGATCAAAATTAGCACGACGTATCAAGCTATCAAAAACAAAGTTATCCATCAATTTCATTTTTTACTCCGCACGTTACCACATTCCCCGGCAACGGCGCCAAAAACTTGTTGCGTTCCAAATACTAATACGCAAACTACGCAAGTATACGGTCGTTACAAGTAATATAAAACGATAAGTACATACCGAGTATCGAATCCCCACGAATGAGTAAAAGGTGGGAATAAACGAATCAATCGAAGGCTTATTCTATCTAAGATCGCTTGATACAATAATATCGAACCCAAATGTAGATAAGGGTGATTTTATTTAACTACGAGCGATAAAGTAAATCTAACTATGAAAGCAAGTAAATGGGGAGTTAATTATGCGGTAAGGAGGATTCATAAGCGATTAGTTAAAGCAGATAAATTATGCGGTTGTTAGATTAGCTATGCAAACAATCCTAGATTTAGTTGTTGTTTGTGAGTTCAAATTAGTTAAGTCTCCCTATCGGTTTGACTTAACTCTACCAATCTACCCAAACTCTCCATCTCCGGATCAAGAACGAACATCGCTGTCAACCGATGCTCTAAGGAAAGTCGAACCCAAAAGAGGATTCTAAGGCATACCGTTGTCACCCGGGACCTAAAACTAACCCAAATCTCCGAATAAAGAGAATCTAAGTTATTTGATGCATTTACGGACGAACCCATTATACAAACACGGACCAAACTAGGTATATGTCTATCCTAGGTTGAAATCCACAAATCGTCACTCACCTAACTTTCTACATCCTATGTCTAGGTTGCATTAAAGGTAGATGGCCAAAAGTGCGATAAAACAATAAACCCAACAAATCAAACATAACCCAACATCAAACATAATTAATCAAACGATAACAATGACTCGACAATTAATATATTGTGCTCGTGTTTGCTATTCAAGGATTCAATGACATTCATATGTATCTTTCGATAGCATACCAACCTATCAAATTAAACTAAGCCAATTTACGTATAAATGGACTAAAATCTAATCGATGTCATTTAAACTCAAACCTTAAACGAATATGAAACGACATAGGTATATGTCTATCCTAAAATCGATTCACAATCCAAATTCATAATCAAATCCTCAAAATCACTATATCTAGCAATCAAGAATCAATAACACTCATCTCAAAGGGTTGTCAAACCACAAGACGAACAATAAACACGGAATCGGATTAACGAACACATATAAGCACCATACTAATCATCAAGACATCATTAATCAAACAATAACATAAATTTATATAAATCCGGAGAATTCCAATACACAATCATTCATCCAAAAAGGAAATAACAAACTCATCTCCTAATCATAAATAACTAAGAAATGGAAAGAAATCACCTAATCGAAATGGAATCGAAACAAGGATTCTCCTCCCTTTAATCACCACCTAATCACTCCCCAAGGGTGGTGATTAACTCACCCCCTTGGTGGAGTCTTCAAAACAAGAAAACAAAGGAAAAACAAAGAGAGAAGTTTATGGAGGCAAAGAGAAAAAGAGAGGCCAAATGGAATGAATGTCAAGATCCCTTTGCAAGTTGTGACCTCTCCTCCTCTTAACCTAAGGAAAACAAGACCAAAAAGTCCCTAAAGTGTGTTGAAATACAAGTGGGGGAAAGGGGCAATGTACAAGAAACACCCTCTAAACACGCTGAAAAACAGAGCAGGTCTCGCGGCCGCGAGCCTGAACCTCGCGGCCGCGAGCTTTCTGCCGCACTTCCTTCCGAGTAGCATATCTTTTGATTCCGAACTCCGAATGCAGATCCGTAAAGTCCGTAGCGTAGCTAACTCACTCATCTATGACATATCCAAAATTCAGCTCATTTGGATCATCCATGAAATATTTATGCAAGTTCTAGTGAGCAGCTATCTACATTCTTGTACAATTTGCTACGAGTTCTATTTCCTTTGAAGCTCAAGCTTGACTCGCGGGGTGGGTAGAGCGACTCGCATCATTGATACGCAACTCCGAATCTCTCTAAGATGTCAATACCTACAAACCACAGAGAAAACGATCAAAACGAGAACAAAAACACAAAAACGAACAAAGGCCAAACAAAGGGGCCAAAAGCACAAAAGACACGAAAACACGCAAAGACAAACAGAAACTCGGATAAAAAAAAGATATTTTGGGCTTAAAGATATAGGTAATAACGACATTTTCACGGCGTTATCAACACCCCCAAACTTAAACACTTGCTCGTCCTCGAGCAAAGAAAACAAAACAAGTACTAAACGTGCATGCTTAAGATCAAAATGCCAAAGGTTAACACTTTCAAATTATTCTTTGAACAAGCTCCATGTGTGTGTGTGATGACTTCGGCCAGGTTCTATTTTAGGTAAATACGCCCCTATAGATTAAAATCATCGGTTCTACTTGCATGGGCTCCTCACGTTAACTTAGACTATCTCCTAACCTTAGGTTTCAAACCTTATGCTCCAATCACATCATGAAACTAAGTTGTAGGTAATTTAAGAGTATTTTCCCTATTCTTGAACTAATTGACAATTTTAGTCCTAGCTCTTTCTCACATAATTGCTTTTCTTATGATTTACAATAATAACATAGCACTTTGTGCTTTACAATGATATTACAATACAAATCTAGCACTATTGATGGTTGCTTGTGATTCTAACATTTAACTTTGTGGGCTACTAGCACCATTCCTTTCCTTTGTGCATTACATTTGAATTTTTCACTACAAAACTTGCACAATTATAATGACATAGAGTTATTACAAAAATCATCCATGAATTTCATCAATGAAGGCTTAGCCTTTCTTTTCTCTCATAGAAGGGCATACATTTTAGCAACTTCTCTACTCATTTCTTTTAAGAGCTAGGTGTTCAAAGGTTTTTCATTCTCGAAAAGGGTTCACTCCCCCAAACTTAAGTCATTTTGCTCTCTTCACACTTAGTTTTCAAACTAAAGATTGGAGAGAAACTAAGTTACGCAAGAGGAGTCCTAGATCCTATTATCACTAAAGTTCTTTATCCACCTCAAATACAATCTAGCCTTAGCCAATGTGCTCAAATTTTGTAGAAGCATACTCAAATAATAATAAGAATTTGAAAAAATTTGGCGGGTCGACCTAGCATGTATGCAAGTACTTGCGACCTCTCTCCCCCAAACTTAAAACGCACAATGTCCCCATTGTGTGAATTGAGAAAAATGGAGGGAGGTCGACACGACAACCACGCAAGCACACAAAGAAAAGAAGAACAAACAAAACAAAGAAAACAACAAGGTAAATGATCGAACACGGCCCTATCCAATTCAAGCAAGCATAGATAATCAAAACTAATCAAGTACGGACATATAGATATATCATTGTAAGCGCAAAATAAACCAAACGGAATGCAAAAATGTAAAGGTTACGCCCTTTTGTCGATCATGGAGTCCGTGCATGCCGTGGTTAACTTCGCATGCCGTGGTTAACTTCCGTCTCGAATCCTCAATCATGCTTGCCATTACTTCTTTATCATGCACAATCATCACCTAGAACACAACACAAACAAAAACAAAACAAAACAAAACAAAACAAGATGATGAGAAAGGGATAAAATGCTTGTTTTAAGTCACGAGCTTGACTTGATACGAGGGATGATTTGATCGTCACCAAAACTACTCCCATCGTCCATGGTTCCCCAAAACAAATGCTCATTAAAATCCTTAAGCTCTTCGCAATAGGCCGATCGAACCTCGCAAATAAACAAAAAGATCAAAATTAGCACGACGTATCAAGCTATCAAAAACAAAGTTAGCCATCAATTTCATCATTTACTCCGCACGTTACCACATTCCCCGGCAACGGCGCCAAAAACTTGTTGCGTTCCAAATACTAATACGCAAACTACGCAAGTATACGGTCGTTACAAGTAATATAAAACGATAAGTACATACCGAGTATCGAATACCCACGAATGAGTAAAAGGTGGGAATAAACGAATCAATCGACGGCTTATTTCATTTAAGATCGCTTAATACAATAATATCGAACCCAAATATTGATAAGGGTGATTTTATTTAACTAAGAGCGATAAAGTAAATCTAACTACGAAAGCAAGTAAATGGGGAGTTAATTATGCGGTAAGGAGGATTCATAAGCGATTAGTTAAAGCAGATAAATCATGCGGTTGTTAGGTTAGCTATGCAAACAATTCTAGAATTAGTTGTTGTTTGTGAGTTCAAATTAGTTAAGTCTCCCTGTCGGTTTGACTTAACTCTACCAATCTACCCAAACTCTCCATCTCCGGATCAATAACGAACATCGCTGTCAACCGATGCTCAAAGGAAAGTTCTAACCCAAAAGAGGATTATAAGGCGTACCGTTGTCACCCGGGACCTAAAACTAACCCGAATCCCCGAATAAAGAGAATCTAAGTTATTTGATGCATTTACGGACGAACCCATTATACAAACACGGACCAAACTAGGTATATGTCTATCCTAGGTTGAAATCCACAAATCGTCACTCACCTAACTTTCTACATCCTATGTCTAGGTTGCATTAAAGGTAGATGGCCAAAAGTGCGATAAAACAATAAACCCAACAAATCAAACATAACCCAACATCAAACATAATTAATCAAACGATAACAATGACTCGACAAGTAATATATTGTGCTCGTGTTTTCTATTCAAGGATTCAATGACATTCATATGTATCTTTCGATAGCATACCAACCTATCAAATTAAACTAAGCCAATTTACGTATAAATGGACTAAAATCTAATCGATGTCATTTAAACTCAAACCTTAAACGAATATGAAACGACATAGGTATATGTCTATCCTAAAATCGATTCACAATCCAAATTCATAATCAAATCCTCAAAATCACTATATCTAGCAATCAAGAATCACTAACACTCATCTCAAAGGGTTGTCAAACCACAAGACGAACAATAAATACGGAATCGGATTAACGAACACATATAAGCACCATACTAATCATCAAGACATCATTAATCAAACAATAACATAAATTTATATAAATCCGGAGAATTCCAATACACAATTATTCATCCAAAAAGGAAATAGCAAACTCATCTCCTAATCATAAATAACTAAGAAATGGAAAGAAATCACCTAATCGAAATGGAATCGAGACAAGGATTCTCCTCCCTTTAATCACCACCTAATCACTCCCCAAGGGTGGTGATTAACTCACCCCCTTGGTGGAGTCTTCAAAACAAGAAAACAAAGGAAAAACAAAGAGAGAAAGTTTATGGAGGCAAAGAGAAAAAGAGAGGCCAAAATGGAATGAATGTCAAGATCCCTTTGCAAGTTGTGACCTCTCCTCCTCTTAACCTAAGGAAAACAAGACCAAAAAGTCCCTAAAGTGTGTTGAAATACAAGTGGGGGAAAGGGGCAATATACAAAAAGGCCCTCCAAAACGCGCAGAAAACAGAGCAGGCCTCGCAGCCGCGAGCCTGAACCTCGCGGCCACGAGAGCTGGGCAGAAACTTTCTGCCAACACCTCGCGGCCGCGAGCTTGAACCTCGCGGCCGCGAGCTTTCTGCCGCACTTCCTTCCGAGCAGCATATCTTTTGATTCCGAACTCTGAATGCAGATCCGTAAAGTCCGTAGCGTAGCTAACTCACTCATCTATGACATATCCAAAATTTAGCTCATTTGGATCATCCATGAAATATTTATGCAAGTTCTAGTGAGCAGCTATCTACATTCTTGTACAATTTGCTACGAGTTCTATTTCCTTTGAAGCTCAAGCTTGACTCGCGGGGTGGGTAGAGCGACTCGCATCATTGATACGCAACTCCGAATATCTCTAAGATGTCAATACCTACAAACCACGGAGAAAACGATCAAAACGAGAACAAAAACACAAAAACGAACAAAGGCCAAACAAAGGGGCCAAAAGCACAAAAGACACGAAAACACGCAAAGACAAACAGAAACTCGGATAAAAACAAGATATTTTGGGCTTAAAGATATAGGTAATAACGACATTTTCACGGCGTTATCAACACCCCCAAACTTAAACACTTGCTCGTCCTCGAGCAAAGAAAACAAAACAAGTACTAAACGTGCATGCTTAAGATCAAAATGCCAAAGGTTAACACTTTCAAATTATTCTTTGAACAAGCTCCACGTGTGTGTGTGATGACTTCGGCCAGGTTCTATTTTAGGTAAATACGCCCCTATAGATTAAAATATCGGTTCTACTTGCATGGGCTCCTCACGTTAACTTAGACTATCTCCTAACCTTAGGTTTCAAACCTTATGCTCCAATCACATCATGAAACTAAGTTGTAGGTAATTTAAGAGTATTTTCCCTATTCTTGAATTAATTGACAATTTTAGTCCCTAGCTCTTTCTCACATAATTGCTTTTCTTATGATTTACAATAATAACATAGCACTTTGTGCTTTACAATGATATTACAATACAAATCTAGCACTATTGATGGTTGCTTGTGATTCTAAACATTTAACTTTGTGGGCTACTAGCACCATTCCTTTCCTTTGTGCATTACATTTGAATTTTTCACTACAAAACTTGTACAATTATAATGACATAGAGTTATTACAAAAATCATCCATGAATTTCATCAATGAAGGCTTAGCCTTTCTTTTCTCTCATAGAAGGGCATACATTTTAGCAACTTCTCTACTCATTTCTTTTAAGAGCTAGGTGTTCAAAGGTTTTTCATTCTCGAAAATGGTTCACTCCCCCAAACTTAAGTCATTTTGCTCTCTTCACACTTAGTTTTCAAACTAAAGATTGGAGAGAAACTAAGTTACGCAAGAGGAGTCCTAGATCCTATTATCACTAAAGTTCTTTATCCACCTCAAATACAATCTAGCCTTAGCCAATGTGCTCAAATTTTGTAGAAGCATACTCAAATAATAATAAGAATTTGAAAAAATTTGGCGGGTCGACCTAGCATGTATGCAAGTACTTGCGACCTCTCTCCCCCAAACTTAAAACGCACAATGTCCCCATTGTGTGAATTGAGAAAAATGGAGGGAGGTCGACACGACAACCACGCAAGCACACAAAGAAAAGAAGAACAAACAAAACAAAGAAAACAACAAGGTAAATGATCGAACACGGCCCTATCCAATTCAAGCAAGCATAGATAATCAAAACCAATCAAGTACGGACATATAGATATATCATTGTAAGCGCAAAATAAACCAAACGGAATGCAAAAATGTAAAGGTTACGCCCTTTTGTCGATCATGGAGTCCGTGCATGCCGTGGTTAACTTCGCATGCCGTGGTTAACTTCCGTCTCGAATCCTCAATCATGCTTGCCATTACTTCTTTATCATGCACAATCATCACCTAGAACACAACACAAACAAAAACAAAACAAAACAAAACAAAACAAGATGATGAGAAAGGGATAAAATGCTTGTTTTAAGTCACGAGCTTGACTTGATACGAGGGATGATTTGATCGTCACCAAAACTACTCCCATCGTCCATGGTTCCCAAAAACAAATGCTCATTAAAATCCTTAAGCTCTTCGCAATAGGCCGATCGAACCTCGCAAATAAACAAAAAGATCAAAATTAGCACGACGTATCAAGCTATCAAAAACAAAGTTAGCCATCAATTTCATCATTTACTCCGCACGTTACCACATTCCCCGGCAACGGCGCCAAAAACTTGTTGCGTTCCAAATACTAATACGCAAACTACGCAAGTATACGGTCGTTACAAGTAATATAAAACGATAAGTACATACCGAGTATCGAATCCCCACGAATGAGTAAAAGGTGGGAATAAACGAATCAATCGACGGCTTATTTTATTTAAGATCGCTTAATACAATAATATCGAACCCAAATATTGATAAGGGTGATTTTATTTAACTAAGAGCGATAAAGTAAATCTAACTACGAAAGCAAGTAAATGGGGAGTTAATTATGCGGTAAGGAGGATTCATAAGCGATTAGTTAAAGCAGATAAATCATGCGGTTGTTAGGTTAGCTATGCAAACAATTCTAGAATTAGTTGTTGTTTGTGAGTTCAAATTAGTTAAGTCTCCCTGTCGGTTTGACTTAACTCTACCAATCTACCCAAACTCTCCATCTCCGGATCAATAACGAACATCGCTGTCAACCGATGCTCAAAGGAAAGTTCTAACCCAAAAGAGGATTCTAAGGCGTACCGTTGTCACCCGGGACCTAAAACTAACCCGAATCCCCGAATAAAGAGAATCTAAGTTATTTGATGCATTTACGGACGAACCCATTATACAAACACGGACCAAACTAGGTATATGTCTATCCTAGGTTGAAATCCACAAATCGTCACTCACCTAACTTTCTACATCCTATGTCTAGGTTGCATTAAAGGTAGATGGCCAAAAGTGCGATAAAACAATAAACCCAACAAATCAAACATAACCCAACATCAAACATAATTAATCAAACGATAACAATGACTCGACAAGTAATATATTGTGCTCGTGTTTTCTATTCAAGGATTCAATGACATTCATATGTATCTTTCGATAGCATACCAACCTATCAAATTAAACTAAGCCAATTTACGTATAAATGGACTAAAATCTAATCGATGTCATTTAAACTCAAACCTTAAACGAATATGAAACGACATAGGTATATGTCTATCCTAAAATCGATTCACAATCCAAATTCATAATCAAATCCTCAAAATCACTATATCTAGCAATCAAGAATCAATAACACTCATCTCAAAGGGTTGTCAAACCACAAGACGAACAATAAATACGGAATCGGATTAACGAACACATATAAGCACCATACTAATCATCAAGACATCATTAATCAAACAATAACATAAATTTATATAAATCCGGAGAATTCCAATACACAATCATTCATCCAAAAAGGAAATAGCAAACTCATCTCCTAATCATAAATAACTAAGAAATGGAAAGAAATCACCTAATCGAAATGGAATCGAGACAAGGATTCTCCTCCCTTTAATCACTACCTAATCACTCCCCAAGGGTGGTGATCAACTCACCCCCTTGGTGGAGTCTTCAAATACAAGAAAAAGCAATAAAAACTAAAGAGAGAGTTGATGGAGGCTTGAGAGGAAAAGGGAGGCTAGGAGGAAGTTTTGTTGTGGGAGTTGTGTTTTAATTTCTCCTCCTAACCCTCTTAACCTAGGGAATCAAGACCAAAATGTCCCCCCAAGATGTTTTAATTACAAGTGGGAGAAAGAAGGCAAAGTACAAGAAACACCCTCTAAACACGCTGAAAAACAGAGCAGGTCTCGCGGCCGCGAGCCTGAACCTCGCGGCCGCGAGAGCTGGGCAGAAACTTTCTGCCAACACCTCGCGGCCGCGAGCTTTCTGCCGCACTTCCTTCCGAGTAGCATATCTTTTGATTCCGAACTCCGAATGCAGATCCGTAAAGTCCATGGCATAGCTAACTCACTCATATATGACATATCCAAAATTCAGCTCATTTGGATCATCCATGAAATATTTATGCAAGTTCTAGTGAGCAGCTATCTACATTCTTGTACAATTTGCTACGAGTTCTATTTCCTTTGAAGCTCAAGCTTGACTCGCGGGGTGGGTAGAGCGACTCGCATCATTGATACGCAACTCAAAATCTCTCTAAGATGTCAATACCTACAAACCACGGAGAAAACGATCAAAACGAGAACAAAAACACAAAAACGAACAAAGGCCAAACAAAGGGGCCAAAAGCACAAAAGACACGAAAACACGCAAAGACAAACAGAAACTCGGATAAAAACAAGATATTTTGGGCTTAAAGATATAGGTAATAAGGACATTTTCACGGCGTTATCAAAAAGCAATGGAGCTACTGAAGGAGCAGCAACTCAAAGAAAAGATAGATGCTGCCAGAGCAAACATACTTCAAGATGAAGAAGCTGATGAAGATGAAGAAGAAGATGATGAAGAGTCATCTTATGAGTATGAAGAAGTGCTAGAAGGATCTGACGAAGGAGCTGATAGTTAGAAAATATAAATATCTCTGTAATCAGTTTACTTTATCTATTCTTCAGACATCTCATCTGATAAACTTGTACTTGTAATATTTTCATTATCAATAAAAAGTCAAGTTTACTCCAACACATCTTTTCTATCTCAGAAAATTTTGAGGATTATAATCTTTAGTATAGGTATTAACAGGTACTTAGCTGAAGTTTTGTCATCATAAAAAAGGGGGAAATTGTTGGATAAGGATGAAGATGAAGGCACTGAAGACAATTAGTAAAAGGAGGTTTTGATGCATTCCAAAACTTCAAAATCTGCTAAGTATGGATTAACTTAGCTGATGTCCCTTTGAAGAATTTTTTACTAAGTAAAGAAGCCAACAGAAAAGTCAAAATTCAAGGTCCAAGACTACTGATCTGCTGAAGGAAAGAAATCAGACTGATGAAGATCAGCCGACTCAAATCAGATTTGTTCAAGTTTGGGATCAGCTTAGTTCGCCATCAGACTTGCACTTTCGTCAGCCAAGTGGAAAGGATCATAAAGTCTTCCCAACGGTAATAAATGCCCCTGGGAGTAATAAATGCTGAAGTACAAGGTTGTTAAAGACAAATGATTGAAGAAATGCATCGTATCAGCTGGGTGCATTTAATGCTGCCTGCAGAAAAGTACTGTTGATGGTACGGACAGCTGCAGAGAGCCGTTCGCGGAAATTAAGGACCAGTACTCGAGGAATTTGAACTCTGTTTTTCTTCAACGGACATTTTTCAAACCTCAAGTATAAATAGTTAAGAGAGACGAATAGAGAAACAACAACACAATCTCTGAGAAAATTTCCGAAGCAGAATCTCTTAAGTCTCAAGAACAGCTCACTCATCAGCTTAGTCATTTGTTGACGAAAAGCAGAGTTGAAGAACAAAGCTAAATACATCTTCTGAGTGAATTTGTAAAACTGAGTGTTGTGAGAAGTAGATATCCATCTTTGTGAGTGATATTACTTCGGAGAATAGGAGTTTCTGAGTGATTTCCTACTGCGCACTTGTGGCCTTTTCATTTGTTGATTGGCACAAGCAGAGTATGCTGTAAACTTTGTGATTATATTATAACCCAAGATCTAAGTGACTTGGAAGAGTGGACTAAAGGATATTTAAATCCATATAACCACTATAAAAATTCTGTGTGTTTTTATTTGCATTTTTACTTGCATATTTTCAGTCGCATAAAAACATTTTGATTTAACTGTTTGAAAAGTTTATAAGGAAAGAGTTTTACAAAGCTGGGGAACAAACTTTCAACTACTAAGTTTACTTGTGAAAAACACTTTGCAAATCCGCTGGAAGTACTCTAAGTATTGAAACTGATTTAACCAAATCAGCTAAGTAATTATTAGATTAGTGGTCACCTAAGCTGTTCAAAGATTTGTTCGCGATCAGCCGAGTAACTTACTGTTTGATAGCAACTTTGCCAGTTGAAGTTATTACAAAAGTTTTAAAGTTAAAAAGTAAATTAAATGTTTAGAGGTCTATTCACCCCCCTCTAGACCTCATCTGACCACTTGGGACCAACAATAGTGGTTATATGGATTTAAATCCTTTAGTCCACTCTTCCAAGTCACTTAGATCTTGGATTATACTATAAACACACAGTTTACAATATACTCTGCTTGCGCCAATCAACAAATGAAAAGGCCACAATTGCGCAATAGGAAATCACAAAGAAGTCCTATTCTACAGAGACTTATCACTCACAAAGATGGATACGAACCCCTCACAACTCTTTTCTCTCATACATATTCACTCAGAAAATGTTTTCATTTAACTTCAACGGCTTCTGTCAACAAATGACGTTCAGCAGATGAGTGAGCTGTTCTTGAGCTTTTGAGACTTAGAAAATGTTTAGCTTTGAAATCGATCTCTCAGAAGTTGTGTTATCTTTCTTCCTTTGTCTCTTCAGCTATTTATAATCACTCTTTGAATTTTGTCCGTTGAAGAGAGACAAAATTCAAATCTCTTGATTTCTGGTCCTTAAAATCCGCAAATGGCTCTCTGCACAGTGACAGTACTGCGAACTGTACGATCTGTCAGGTAGCATTAAATGCACCAAGCTCATACGAAGTCTTTCTTCAATTATTTGTCTTTAATAACCTTGTACTTCAATATTTATTACTTCCAGGGGCATTTATTACCGTTGGGTAGACTTCTTGATCCTTTCCACTTGGCTGATCGAAAGTGCAAGTCTGATGATGAACAGAGATGATCCCAAACTTGAACAAATCTGATTTGAGTCGGCTGATCTTCACCAGTCTGATATCTTTCCTTCAGCAGATCAGTAGTCTTCTGGACCTTGAACTTTTGACCCGTCTGATAGTCTTCTTACTTGGTCAAAATTCTTCTAAGGGATATCAGCTAAGTTGTCTTTTACTTAGCAGATTTGAAGTTTTGAAAATCATCAAAACCTTCTTTTACTAATTGTATTCAGTGCTTTTCATCTTCATCCTTATCCAACAATTTCCCCCTTTTTGATGATGACAAAACTTCAGCTAAGTACCTGTTTTACCTATACTAAAGTCTTGATCCTCAAAATTTTCTGAGATAGAAAAAGTGTGTTGGAAACATAACTTGTTCTTTTTATTGATAATAAGAGAATGATTACAAGTTACAATTTCTGTTCATATTAGATGAATGAAAAAGAACAAAGATAACTGATTACAACAGATTTGTCTATACTAGTCATCAGCTTCTTCATCATCTCCTTCAAGCACTTCTTCATATTCATATGAAGATTCTTCTTCATCATCTTCATCAGCATCCTCATCCAGGAGTAGATTAGTCTTAGCAGCTTCCATTTTATCTTCGATTTCTTGCTCTTTTGCTAACTCATCTATCCTTCTCTTGATTCTCTCTTCATTCTTGAATTTGGTATAGGACTCTGATTTGTCTCCGTCAGAATCCTTAGATGCAGCTGTTTCCTTAGCTTTATTCTTGGCTTCTTCAGTAGCTTCGTCTTCGCCTTCTACTTTTTCAGTCTCTTCAGCAGCTTCAGGCTTTTCAGGTTCAGTGGTAGCAGCTTCCTCAGGTTGAGTTAGCTCTTCCTTCTTCTCTTCCCCCTTTTTGTCATAATCAGAATTGGTGACACTAGCAGGTTTGATTGGAGGGTTGAGTGCAACAGACTGAATCTTCTTAGCAGCACATAAAGCCTTCAAGTTCTGATTAACTACATCGTGACTGGCAGTTAGATGATTGAGAGTAGTGCTGATGATGTCATTCTGGTCATTAATACAATCAATGTTGAGTTGCATAGTGGCAAGTTCATCATGGATAACAGTTCCAGCTTGATTGACTTCCTGCAACAGACCAACATTAACTGTTTTCTCTTCTTCGCTGATTCTGATGAAGGTAGTAGTGAGATCAACTGTGTTGTGTTCAGCTCTCTTCAAAGAAGTATGAAGATGGTTGACATCAGCCTTCACATCTTCAATATTTCTATTCATTTCCACAACGCTTTGAGTCATCTGCCTAGAATGATCTTCAGGCAGGGGAAAACTATCAATAGCATTCCCGATAGTCCTTGCAGTAAGAAGTTGCATATTCTCAAGTTGTAATTTGTTGGATTCTGACAACTGTTGCTGCATTTTCTTCAATTGCATGCTGTTCATTTCTTCCATTTTTTTCATTGAATTCTCCATTAACAGCTGGAAGGCTTCCATCAGTGATGAATGCAAATCACCTGATGAAGCAGAATTAGCAGCAGCTTCATTTTCTTCATCCTCCTGGTGGACAGGGGCATCTTTTAGTTCAGTCTCCTGATCAGCTTTGGACTCCTTAGCGTTCCACTCAAGGGCTAAGGGTTCATCAGCAGCTTTGGGTTGATCAGTTACATCTTCAAAAATCTTACTTATGATTTTGCCGTCATCAGTAAAGGTTGTTGTTTGACGGATTTGTCTTACAACAGGCCATAAATCTGGTGCAGAAGCCTTTACCTTAGGCATTTCATAGTAATCTTTTACCTCTTTGCCGAATGTGATATGTTGAATGCTTGGCAGCCAAGGCAGCTCACTTGACGAACCTTGCTGATATCTTGACCTAGCAGCCCATCTCTTCAAGGCAGTTATAACAGCAATCTGAATTGCCCTTTCAACAACATCATCAGATTTTCTTTTCTTTGCAGGCAAAGTGTTTTCAATTATTTTAGCCTCCTCATTAGCAAAGTCCTTTGCATATTGATGCATAGCATCCCTTACAAAATGAGGATCCAAGGCTTGTTGGATGGAATCAGTCTTCAGCCACTGAAGAACCCACCTTTCTTCATCAGCTAATTCCTTCCAACTCTGAAGCTCTTCAATAGATTTGTTCAGTCTATAGTCCCTCAACTTCATGTATCTAGGCTTCTCATGAGTGAATAGAGTCTTCAGCATCAGCTTCTGGTCAAAATACGCTAAGGCCTTCTCAAACTTCTTGAAGAGAGATTTATCATAGTTGATGATATCAAATGATCTTCTCACTTCAAACTTAGCCTTTGGCTTGACCGCGCCAGCAGGCATCTTTGGTTTGTACTCTTTGTTTTCATCAATCATGATCCCTCGAGCATGAACAGGTCCATGAGCATCAGTCTTGCTTATCTCAAGGACCATAGCAAGTTCAGCATCCTCAGCAGCCTTCCTCTCTGATTCAGAAATTTTTCTTCTTTCTTCATCCTTTGCTGCTTGAATCTTGCTAAGTTCCAAAACTCTTTTTCCTCTTGTTCATCCCTTTTTCTTTGCTCAGCCTCCTCCCTCTTTTTCTTATCAGCAGCAGAAACCTTCTTTCTTTTGATAAGAATTTTCCTTTTTCCTTTATCAGCTGGAGCAGGGGCAGGACCAGTAGATGCAAGAGGTGCAGCTGCAATGGGACTGATGATCACCACATCTTGATCATTTTGAGGTTCAACAACCTCAGCTGTTGGTTTTACTTGAGTAATCTGTTGCGCATTAATCTGTTCAGCAACAGATGCTTCCTCATCTCCAACAGGCCTCTCTGCTTGAGGACTTTCTCTCACCAGATCAGTTAACTCAGTGGTGAGTAAACAAAAGTCATCCTCTTTCTGACAGTTCTCCTTGCCCTTCCTTGAACAGGCACAAAAGCTCCTGTATCTCTGATTTGACTTCTGGTCCTGTGAGCAACATTCTCACCAGGACGCTCAACAGATGGCGTTCTAGAAGAAGAAGCAGGAGACATAGTCTTTATATCTTCCGTAGTCTGATTGATTATGGCATCAACTACCTCTTTTGCTTCAGACTGATATGTTCTGGCTTCAACAGCTGGCAGGGCTATTTGAACAGACGTCTTTACTTTCTTCTTTTGAGCCACTTCCTTGGGCTCATCAGCTTTCTTCTTAACAGCAAGCTGAGCTGTTTTTACCAGTTTCCTTTGCCTTTTGGCAGGAACATCTTCCTTAGGTTCCTCCAAGTCTTCATCAGCTTCGACTTCATCAGACTTTCTTTTCAAAATAGGCACATACTTTGCCATTGCTTTAGCAGTATGGATTTCTTTTCCATTCGTCATTCAACATCCCATGCTGTGAAGCAGATAGCTTAAAGTAATCCTGTGATGGGTCTGAGGCATGGCCTTTTTCCCTTTCTTTTCATGAAAGTTAGCCAGTATGTACCAAACTACAACTGACCAGTTTACTTCCAGCGCATAGTAGATTGCAACCATGATGCTGTATCTCTTCATTGTAACAGCATCCAGAGAAAAAGTGCAACTTTCGATCAGTTTTGCAACCATATCAGCCATACGCTGATATTCATCCTTCAATTGCTTCTTTTTTATGTTGTCAGTCAACATCTCTCCTTCTTTGACACAGATTGCCCAGAAATCTGGGTGCTTTTCCTCAGCAATGGTGGTGACGTCATGTCGACCACTGTTAGGCAAGCCAAACGTCTCGTGAAGTAGAACAGGGGTTATAACCACAGATTTATCCCCAACAATAACTGTGATCTCCCTTTTTGTGAAATCAACAGTAGCTGTCTTGTAATACTCCAGAACTTGATCTTTCCAGACCAAGCCTTCGTGCAACTCCATAAATTTCACCAGAGAAGCAGCCTTGAATTTCTCCGACAGTTGCTTCATTACATCAGTACCAGATTGGTAGTACGCATCGTATACACGATACATACCCTCAGCCTTTGCTTCTTGGTTTGAACCCATGGTAAATTTGTAGAGGTTAGTGAAAGAACGAAGTATGCAGAAAATAGATTGCAAGGAATTTTTCTCAAGAAATGCTCTAAGTATTTTAGGGTGCGTAAAGAATGACTAATCTG
The DNA here is from genome assembly GCA_003313485.2 of Penstemon barbatus. NCBI lineage: Eukaryota > Viridiplantae > Streptophyta > Magnoliopsida > Lamiales > Plantaginaceae > Penstemon > Penstemon barbatus. The sequence continues at coordinate 72,498,349 of CM064879.1, forward strand.
ATCAGATTTGGATTTATTGAGGTTAGGATATTTCGGTTTCCGTGATACCCGCCAACCGTTAGATTCGTTTCTTGTCAGTTCCGATCGTGCAGCGTTAGTTACGCCTTTTCAAATTCAAAAAGCATTTAATGACAGGCGGGAATGCGAACCGCCTTACTGTACTTGTAATAGCGTGTTTTAAATAAAAACGTTTTTAATCAGCAAGCTTTTACATAGTTGATCAGACGAGTAATTAAATACTTATTTGATGGGACTACCGTCCTGATGACGAAGCTGTTATCAGTGAAAGTCAATAGCTGATAACCTTCCTCAGCTGTTAGTCAATCCAGCTAGATAATTAATTTTCAATCTTCAAGACTTTAATCTTTTGATGAAGACATAACTTCAACTAACTTTCATCAACAAATTTCATCTTTTAATTAGAAGTACCGTTAGTCTTACATGTTTCCCCTGACTTTAAGAATTCATAAGTTAACTAGTCTGTTAAGAGTTAATCCTTGAAGATAATATAATGAGTAAGCTGTTGAAATTTAGTCTTCTGATGAGTTCCCCCTCAGCTTATGCATCCAATTTTAATAGACCTAGTTTAGCTCTTAAAGTTGAAAACCTTGTCTCACTTAGAGGTTTAGTGAAGATGTCAGCAATCTGATTTTCAGTAAACACATATTCTATCACGACATTTCCTTTCTCCACATGATCTCCAATGAAATGATGTTTGATCTCAATATGCTTAGTCCTTGAATGACTTGTAGTATTCTGAGTAAGGCTGATAGCACTTGTATTTTCACAGTAGATTGGTATTCCACTGATCTTGATATTGTAATCTTCCAGTTGATGCTTCAACAATAATATTTGTGCACAACAAGCTCCAGCAGCTATATATTCAGCTTCAGCAGTTGATATGGATACTGAAGTCTGTTTCTTACTCATCCAAGAGATCAGACAACTAACTGCCTAAGAACTGACAGACACTTGTTGTGCTTTTCCTGTCAATCTTGCAGCCAGCAAGGTCAGAATCTGAATATCCAATAAGTTCAAATCCAGATTCCCTAGGATACCACAATCCCAAATCTTCAGTACCTTTAAGATATTTGAGTATCCTTTTGGCAGCTAAGAGATGAGATTCCTTAGGATTTGATTGAAACCTCGCACAAACCCCAATAGAGTACATAATATCAGGTCTGCTAGATGTTAAGTACAACAGTGACCAAATAATTCCTCTGTACTTGGTTATATCTACTGATTTGCCATCTTAATCTTTATCCAAACGAAGACTAGTAGACATTAGAATATTAGCAGTAGAGTTAGTTTCCATACCAAATTTCTTGAAACTTGTTCTGCATCAGCTTTGAGAACTTATCACACATCTGTTGATTTGTTGAACCAAAAATAATGTCGTCCACATATATTTGCACAAGCAAAATATGTTCTTCACATTCAATAGTGAACATGGTCTTGTCTACCTTACCTTTACGAAATCCTTTAATTAAAAGAAAATCAGATAGGGTATCATACCATGCTCTTGGAGCCTGTTTCTGTCCATAGAGGGCTTTCTTCAGACGATACACCTTGTCTTCTTCTTGATAAGCTTCAAATACAGGTGGTTGTTCAACATAAACTTCTTCTTGCAATTCTCCATTGAGAAAAGCTGATTTCACATCCATCTGATAGACTGTGAAATTCTTATGAGCAGCATAGGCAAGAAAGAGTCTGATTGCCTCTAATCTTGCTACCGGTGCAAAAGTTTCATCAAAGTCAATACCTTCTTCTTGACAATACCCTTTGGCAACTAATCTTGATTTATTTCTGGTGACTTCACCATCTTCATTCATTTTATTTCTGAATACCCATTTAGTGCCAATAACTCTTTGATGACTTGGTCAGACTTCATTCCTTTCAAATTGATTTAGCTCTTCTTACATAGCTTCAATCCAGTTTGAATCACTAAGAGCTTCTTCAATCTGTTTAGGCTCTATTTGAGATAGGAAGCTGACAAACATTGCTTCGCTTGCAGCAGCTCTCCTTGTCTTTACTCTATCCAAAGGATCACTAATCACCAGTTCTGGTGGGTGATTCTTGAGCCATCTAAGATCAGGTTGCAAATCATGATGTTGTCCTCTGTTTTGATCTTGCAACACTACTGTTGGAGTTCCAGTAGTAGTCTGTTGAACAGTCTCTGGTCTGTCAGCTGTTTGCAACTCTTCTGTTAGACAATCAGCACTGTGATTTTGAACAGCACTTGAGTTTGCAACTGAGTTGAGGTCAGGTAGTATGATGGGAACATATTCTTCATTCTTTTCAACACTCAATTTCTGAAAATCAGTAGACAGCTTTTGATTAGTAATTTGATTCTTTTCAGAAGATTGACTTGGTTCATCAAATACTACATGAATGGATTCTTCTACAAGTAAAGTTCTTTTGTTAAAGACTGTATAAACTTTACTAACAATAGAGTATCCTACAAATACTGCTTCATCAGCCTTTTCTGCAAAAGCAGTAAGGTGATTTTTCCCATTATTTAAAACAAAGCATTTAAAACAAAAAATTCTAAAATAATGAATGTTTGGCTTTCTGTTGTTCCAAACTTCATATGGGGTCTTGTTTTGGTGCTTGTTGATCATGCATCTGTTTTGGGTAAAGCATGCTGTATTTGTTGCTTCTGCCCAAAATCTTTGAGGCAGCTTAGCTTCAGCTATCATGGTTCTGGTAGCTTCCTTTAGAGTTCTGTTTCTCCTTTCAGCAACTCCATTCTATTGAGGGGTTCTGGCAGCAGAGTACTCATGGCTGATTCCTCTGGTATTACAATACTCTTCAACAGTAGAGTTTGTAAATTCAGTCCCTCTATCTGATCTGATCTTTAGTATTTTCATACTCTTTTTATTCCGGATTTGCTCCATCAAATTTGTAAGATGCTCATTGGTTTCACTTTTCTTTTCATGAAAATCACCCAAGTGTATCTTGAATAATCATCCACAACAGCTAGACAATATTTCTTTCCACCATTGCTGATTGGATCAATGGGTCCAAATAAGTCCATATGTAACAACTCCAATATTCTTCCAGAAGATTGATGCTTCTTGCTTTTGAATGATGACTTGATTTGTTTACCCTCCTGACAAGCGTCACAAGGCTTATCTTTGCTCATAATGTCTTTGGAATTCCTTCTACCAGATCATTCTTGATAAGTCTGTTGATGGTCTTGAAATTTACATGATTCATTCTTTTGTGCCACAGCCAACTGACTTCACTTGGTGTTGATGCCACCAAACAAACACTTGAATTCTTGTCAACAGAATTCCAATCCACTGTGTAGACATTCCCTTCTCGTCTTCCAGATAAAATAACCTTCTTTGTACCAATCTGTTCAACGTAGCACTTATCTGTTGAGAAGATGACTGAATATTCTTTGTCACAAAATTGACATATGCTCAGCAAATTGTATTTGAGGTCTTTAACATAAGAGAAGTCAGATATCTCAATGTTGCCTTTGATCAGCTTTCCATTTGCTACAATCTTGCCTTCCTTGCTGTCTCCAAACGTCACATTTTGACCATCCACAGCAACAGCTAGAGTCAGCTCATGTATGTTTCCACACATGTGTCTTGAACAGCCACTATCCAAGTACCATATTTTCTCTACTTTACTCCTACTCCTAATCCTAACCTACAAAACAAAATAAAAATTGTTTTAGGTACCCTTATTGAGAGGGTCATGAAGGATTAGTTCCACCTTTGACAACCCAAGATGTTGATGTCTTAGGCTTCTTAGGCTTTTGAGTTTCAACAGGAGCATGAACAACTTTGCCTTTATCACGTTCATCAGATTTGCCATGTTGTTGATAATCAGCATGATAAGGGTAATGTTCATAAACAGAATAAGATGCATGGTAAGCAGGATATGCATGCATTGGATGAGCAGGATATGGTGTATAGTAAGTTGGAAATTGAGGTGCATGATACATAGGAGGATATGCAGCAGGTTGCACATAATAAGACTCATTTCCATACCAAGCATTTTGATTTTTCTTGTTCTTATGCTTCTTTGGTTTACTTGATGCTTGCTCATTAACAGACGACTTAGTTTTATCACTAGTCTGATTAGTTTTAGCCTTATCAGAAGACTTCCTAGGACTCTTCTGTTTAGACTTACCAGTCTGTTTTCCTACACTAGGCTCTTTACTCTTTTTAGCCTTAGGAGTTTTCGTCTCCTTTAACACTTTCTCAGGTGAAGCAGGTTTAGTAGTCTGAACATACAAGATGATCTTACTGTTGTCAGTTGATATAAATTTTTCAGTATGGTTCAGTTCTAACTTATCCTGTTCTAAAGGTGTCTTCTGTTTACTAGACATGTGAGTGGATGCAACATATGACTTTTCATGAGACTCAATTGTTTTCTCAAGTTCCATTACTTTTCCTTTAAGGACTTCACATTCAGCTTTCAGAAACTCATTTTCTTGCTCAAGCTGTTTATATTCATCTTATTCTTTTGGCTTTTCAGCCTTGAGTTTCAGTGAAATATTTTGCTCTTTTAGCAATATCATCTCTTCTTTAAGCTTTGCAAATGCTTCAGCAATACTTGTATTGTTAAGCATCATTTGTTCAAATGAATTAAATAATTCATTATCAAGAGGAGTTACCCCATCATCCTCAGAGCCATCAGATTCCTTAGCCATCAGGCAGAGAAGAGCAGGACTCTCTTAATCAGAAGATCCTTCATCAGAAGTGTCTGAGTCCGAATCTGATGAGTAGATAGCAGCTAGCTTTTCAGCTTCTGTCACCAGCACCTTGCCTTTCTGATGCTTTCTTTCCTTTCTGATTCTCTTTTATTCTTCAGTGTACTTTTCAGCTTTAGGATATGGGCAGTCTCTGATGAAATGACCCAATTTCCTGCAGTTATAGCACATCATTTTAGATTTATAAGAATCTTTATCCTGAGAAGAAGTAGGGTTAGAAGTAGAAGCATTGTTGTATTTGTTCTTCATTTTTCTTTTGTAGAACTTCTTAAAATTGTTCATCAGCAATGCAACGTCTCCAGCAGTGTACTCCTTTTTGTTGAGTAGTGTGGCTTAATCAGATGAGTCCACATCTTTACTTTGTAGGCTGGCCTTCTAGGATTTTCAGCAGCAACCAGGGCAGCTGTGGGACTTGAAGTAGAGGTTTCTTCAACACCCATTCTTGGCAGTTTATACTCATACGCCTTGAGTGCTGAGAACAGCTCGGTGAGTGAGATCTTTCCCATATCCCTGGACTCCTCCATGGCTGTCACCTACATGTTGAACTTCGGAGGTAGAGCCTTCAACACTTTGACGGTTATCTCCTTATCAGTGAAGGTTTTTCCAAGCTTTAAAACTTCGTTCAGCGTCCTTGTAAACCTTGTATCCATCTGATCAATGGTTTCCGCAGACTTCATCTTGAAGTTGTCCAGCTTTTCTAGAGCGACACTCAGCTGATGCTTTTTGATTGCGTTGTTTCCTTCGCTCATATCACGGACCTTATCCCACATTTCTTTGGCAGTCTTGCAATGCTTGACTTTGTCAAATCTGTCATTGTCAAGGGCCTTGGTCATGATTAAATGCCCAACTTTGTCCAGGTTGAACAACTTTATTTCTTCAGCCGTCATTTCATTTAAATCTTTTTCCACCGCTTTATCGACCTCATCAACTTTGATGGTCTTGGTAAATTTGAATGGACCTTTTATGTTACATGTATACATGTTGTCATTATAGGCGGCTAAGAAGATCTCCATTCTGATCTTCCAGTCTTCAAAGCTCATACCAGCTATGTGGGGAACATGGCTGATACAATCCATTTTTAAAAAAAATATTATGTTGGATAAAGATGAAGACGAAGAGCACTGAAGACATTTAGTAAAGGGAGGTTTTGATGATTTCCAAAACTTTAAATCTGCTAAGTATAAGACAACTTAGCTGATATCCCTTAGAAGAATATTGACCAAGTAAAGAAGACTATCAGACGGGTCAAATATTCAAGGTCCAAAAGACTACTAATCTGCTGAAGGAAAGATATCAAACTGATGAAGATCAGCCGACTCAAATCAGATTTGTTCAAGTTTGGGATCACCTCTGTTCGCCATCAGATTTGCACTTTCGATCAGGCAAGTGGAAATGATCAAGAAGTCTTCCCAACGGTAATAAATGCCCCTGGAAGTAATAAATGCTGAAGTACAAGGTTATTAAAGACAAATGATTGAACAAAGACTTCATATCAGCTTGGTGCATTTAATGCTGCCTGACAGATCGTACAGTTCGCAGTACTGTCACTGTGCAGAGGGCCATTCGCGGATTTTAAGGATCAGAAATCAAGAAATTTGAATTGTGCCTATCTTCAACGGCCATAATTCAAAGAGTGAACTATAAATAGCTGCAGAGACGAAGGAAAAAAAAGACACAACTTCTGAGAGATCGAAATCAAAGCAAATATTTTCTAAGTCTCAAAAGCTCAAGAACAGCTCACTCGTCTGCTGAAAGTCATTTGTTGACTAAAGCTGTTGAAGTTCAAGAAAACATTTTCTGAGTGAATCTGTAAGAGAGAAAAGTTGTGAGAAGTAGATATCCATCTTAGTGAGTGATATTACTTCGGAGAGTAGGAGTTTCTTTGTGATTTCCTGCTGCGAGCTTACGACCAGATTCATTTGTTGTTTTGGCGTAAGTGGAGATATTGTAAACTTTGTGTTTATAGTATAACCCAAGATCTGAGTGACTTGGAAGAGTGGACTAAATGATTTAAATCCATATAGCCACTATAAAAATATTGTGTGTTCAAACTTGCATTATTTTCTAGCATATTTACAAAACTGCATAAGAACACTTAAAAACTGTTTGAAAGGTTTTTAAAAAGGAGTTTTATAAAACTAGGGATAAAATCTTTCAATCTACCAAACTACTTGTGAAAAACACTTAAACTATCAGTTGCAAGTATCCTGGTGTTAAAACTGATTTTAACTAAACCAGCTAAGTGATTATCAGATTAGTGGTCTACTGTGCTGTTCAAAGATTTGTTCGCGATCAGCTTAGTTAACTTACTGCTCTATAACAACTTAGTCTGTCAATAGTTAAGTAGAAAATTTTAAAGTTAAAATTTGTTTAAAATTTTCAGAGGCCTATTCACCCCCCCTAGACCTCATCTGACCACTTGGGACCAACATTTTAGTTTTTCAAAAATATGCTCTTTTGAAAAAGTTTTGAGAACCTTTAAAAAACATTCGGATCAAGCTCGTTGATCAGTTAGCTGATTCTAATGAACCACCCGCTCTGATACCACTTGTTGGTCCCTAGTGGTCAGATGATGTCTAGAGGGGGGGGGGGGTGAATAGACCTCTGAAAATTTTAATTCAATTTTAACTTTAAAACTTTCTACTTAACTGTTAACAGACTAAGCTGTTATAGAGCAGTAAGTTGACTAAGCTGATCGCGAACAAATCTTTGAACAACACATTAGACCACTAATCTGATAATCACTTAGCTGATTTAGTCAAAATCAGTTTTAATACCAGAATACTTGCAGCGGATAGTTTAAGTGTTTTTCATAAATAAGTTTGGTAGATTGAAAGATTTTATCCCCAATTTAATAAAAACTCCTTTTAAAATCCTTTCAAACAGTTTTCAAGTGTTCTTATGCAGTTTGCTAAATATGCTAGAAATGAATGCAAGTTTGAACACACAATATTTTTATAGTGGTTATATGGATTTAAATCCTTTAGTCCACTCTTCCAAGTCACTTAGATCTTGGGTTATACTATAAACACACAGTTTACAATATACTCTGCTTGCGCTAATCAACAAATGAAAAGGCCATAAGTGCGCAATAGGAAATCACAAAGAAAACCTATTCTACAGAGACTTATCACTCACAAAGATGGATAAGAACTCCTCACAACTCTTTTCTCTCATACATATTCACTTAGAAAATGTTTTCTTTTAACTTCAACGGCTTCTGTCAACAAATGCCGTTCAACATATGAGTGAGCTGTTCTTGAGCTTTTGAGACTTAGAAAATGTTTAGCTTTGAAATCGATCTCTCAGAAGTTGTGTTCTCTTTCTACCTTTGTCTCTTCAACTATTTATTGTCACTCTTTGAAGAGAGACAAAATTCAAATCTCTTGATTTCTGGTCCTTAAAATCCGCAAACGGCTCTCTGCACAGTGACAGTACTGCGAACTGTACGATATGTCAGGAAACATTAAATGCACCAAGCTGATATGAAGTCTTTCTTCAATCATTTGTCTTTAATAACCTTGTACTTCAGCATTTATTACTTCTAGGGACATTTATTACCGTTGGGTAGACTTCTTGATCCTTTCCACTTGGCTGATCGAAAGTGCAAGTCTGATGATGAACAGAGTTGTCCCAAACTTGAACAAATCTGATTTGAATCGACTGATCTTCACCAGTCTGATATCTTTACTTTAGCAGATCAGTAGTCTTCTGGACCTTGTACTTTGGACCCGTCTGATAATCTTCTTACTTGGTCAAAATTCTTCTAAGGGATATCAACTAAGTTGTCTTTTACTTAGCAGATTTGAAGTTTTGGAAATCATCAAAACCTCCCTTTACTAACTGTCTTCAGTGCTTTTCATCTTCATCCTTATAGTGTAATAACTCAGAGTCGATGTCATGAGGGTAATAACTCAGAGTCAATGCCACTTATCAATGTGGTTTGGCTTATAGATACTAAATTTAGTGATGGAATAGAGGCATGGGTTATTCTTGACGAGAAATATATGAAAGTATTTGAAAATTTTGAAGAGCTCCAAACCTACGCTTCCATGGATCCTAGTCCATTGGATTAGACAATCAGAATATGTATTTGTACTATTGAGCGAATAGCATTTTTTGTCCTTCATATGGATATCACATTCGTCCCTCTTATAGTCTATAGATACTAAATTTTGTCCTTCTTATCAATGTAGTGTATCACATTCGTCCCTCTTATAACATATTCGTGCTTCTTAATTTTTTATAGCAAATTTGCCTTGCTTATCAATATAGTGTAACATATTCGTCCCTCTTATCAATACAGTGTAACATGTTCGTCCCTCTTTCATTTTTCATAGCGGATTCGTCCCTCTTATCAATATAGTGTAATACATTAGTCCCTTTAAATACAAAATACATCATTTAAATCCAAAATAGATTCTGAAATGGATGAAAGTTGATGTATTTTTTATTTAAGAGGAACGAATATGATACACTACATTGATAAGAGGGACGAATCTGCTACAAAAAATTAAGAAGCACAAATATGTTATAAGAGGGACGAATGTGATACACTACATTGATAAGAAGGACGAAATTTAGTATCTATAGGCTATAAGAGGGACGAATGTGATATCCATATGAAGGACAAAAAATGCTCTTCGCTCAATAGTACAAATACATATTCTGATTGTCTAATCCAATGGACTAGGATCCATGGAAGCGTAGGTTTGGAGCTCTTCAATTTTTTCAAATACTTTCATATATTTCTCGTCAAGAATAACCCATGCCTCTATTCCATCACTAAATTTAGTATCTATAAGCCAAACCACATTGATAAATGGCATCGACTCTGAGTTATTACCCTCATGACATCTGATCACCCATATGGGCTTTCCCCATCCAAAATCCACATCGTACATTCCAAAACCACATCGTACATTCCAAAACCACACCAACTCTGGCAAAATGGAACGTCATCTGCTTTGCAAATTTTGTTAAATGTTGGTTGTAGATTCCAAATGCAGCCCAACAAACCTTCATCCCCAAGCATTCTGTTGACATAATCATGGTCGACTTTGCTTATCGCGTCTCTTATTTCCTTAACCAAGTGACCCAATTCCTTTTTGGTTTCGTTGGTGCTTGATGCATTTGTGAAACCTATTAAATTTCCAAAACAATCCGATGGGAAAGGTGGTCGAGCTCTTCTTCTCAGGTTCACTGTTTGAGAAATCAAAGACACTTGCTTCCTATTTGAAACAAAAGCAACCATGAAACATTTCCAGAGAAGGGCCAATACAACTTGCACTCGAGTGGGACGCTCGATGTTGGATTCGGCCTTGAGTTGCCTTATGGCCGATGCATCAAACACATATCGGTGCATTAATGTCTTACCCTTTTTCAGAAGTGGTCCCAGAGAGTTTGTTTGCTTCGCCATCTCTTCTTTTTGTGGGGAAAGAGATTGAGAAATGTAGTTCGGGCATATAGGTTCGCCAGTTACCCGAGCCGTTGCAGCCCAAGCATGAAGAAAAGTTCCAATTGTCATTGCATCTGCTATCTAGTAGAAATTGGAGAGCAATAGTTCTTTCAGACTCACTCAAGAATATACATGGAGGAAATATATGAAGTAATATTACAATAATCTTATTATCTTATCTTAATTGACTTGTTACAAATATGGGCTACATATGGGATTTTTGGCATTTAACTCCGTGTGATATGTTTAATGAGAGAATTGCATTTTTTAGTAGGTCAATTCTCACTTTTGGTACTGAGCTTTATGTGTCCAACACATTTGATACAAAGCTTTAACAAATTGTGACACATTTGGTACAGCCGTTAAAAATTGTCGTTAAGTGATGACGTGACAGTTAAATCTAATTGCATAGTTGATGTAATTACTTATGTTGACTGATATTTTTACCCCATAATATTTCATGTTACCAAAAAATCCCAGCATCTCCTAATTTAGTGACGATTTTAATCTTCATTGTTGTCAAATTTTAAAATTGACTCGAATAAGACCACGTGCGGACCAATTAGAATATTTTACTTATTTTATTTAAATAACTAATTTAATTTATAAATAATATTAATTAATTGAATAATAATTTAACATAAATATCACCAAAATTAGAAAACATTTTCTTTCTAAATATAAGATTTATATAATAGTATTAATATATTAAATATTTATTAAAATAATAAATATAAAATAATAAGTATAATAGTATTAATATCACCATAATGAACATTTTACCCATTGTAAAAATATAAAAATCGAAGGTGACAGTGTGCTTCTTTTATAAAACTACATAGAGGTATTATGCCCTTTTATTTATCATCGAGAGTTAAATTGTCATTTTGGAATAACAAAGTTAGTTAATTTGCTATTCAGTAGTTAGATATTTTTTCTAGCATGAATCTTATCTAATACAATATATGTATCGACCTTTAAAGTCCCCTGTCTAAAACTAAAACCAAAAATTAATTCTAAGGTTCAACATCTATATATACTACTCAATAATTCATTTATCTAGATATATTATTGAATATTCAAGTATACTATTACAACAACAATATTAATTACCTTGTGCCGGAAAACAATACCAATGGCAATTCCTCCGCAATCAAAGTGATTGACTTGTATCATGGCAAGATTCCCGTCCAGGCCCGATTCATCTTCAACGGTAAGCTCACAAGGAACGAATCGTTTGGCCAATTGGGGTTCGGGATTTTTCAGAAGATCCGATAGTCGGGTACAGGGGCGGATCCATGATTACGGGCAAGTAGGGGCTAAGTATAGATCAAAATTTTGATAAGTTTTCCTTGAAAACAACAAAATATTTTTGTATTTGAGTTAATCAAAACGAGAATATAAAGTAGTATCTACTTTAACATATTTTCTTTTCATTTACAATTTTTTCAAAGATTTCTCGAAAATTTTCAAAATATCTCGAAAAGTTTATAATATACAACTAACCGAAATATACGTTAAAAATGAAACTTTAATACATGGTGTTATAAGGTTCTATGATAAATTTAATAATCGAAATACAATTTCAGATGACACCAATTATATTCACAATTAATCTCACCGATTTTTTATTTTTTGAAATTTGTCCATAGTAGCCAGGAGCGGAGCTAGATCAATATTTTTTTTTGGAGAGGAGGGAGGGGGAGGTTGTTTATGTAGTAATGTATTAAATAGAACGTATAACAAAAAATCGAATTCTTTTGATTATTATTAAGAAATAAATAAAATAAAAGAAAATATTAAGAAATAACAAAAATCAAGGAACAATTATTCAAAAAAAAAAAAAAAGAAGTTAAGGGAACAATTGTTGAGAAAAGAAAAGAAATTAAAAGAACAATTGTTGAGAAAATAAAATAGATTAAAAGAATAATTGCTAAGAAAAAGAGACTATAAAAAATAACAAAGGAAATGGCAATCATGAGATTTGAAGTTTTGAACTCAAGGCAGTGTTGATAATCATGCATTACGGTACTAATGAGCAAATGCGGTTTTTATGTACCAAAAACTAATATAAATTCAAACAATGCTTATTAGGAAACAAAAAAACTATAAAATGAGCAAACAAAATCGAACTCCGTTTAAATTTTTGAAGGCTCTATCTAGTGAGCCAATGAAGTCAATATTGTATAGAATACTAATACTAAGTATATATTATAAATTTGAGTGGGGGCTATAGACCCCACTTGCCCCTACATAGGTCCGCCCTTGGTCGGGCTGTGACCTTGACAACGGAGAAAGGAACGCCTTGGTCATTGCAATCAACGGATAGACCGTCTTCGCTGATTCTCCCGGCTATTGGATAAAACCGAGTTAAAATCAAAGAGAGTGAACTCTTGAGCGAATCTGTCATGTGAGAATTCAAAATTTCACCAGGACTTGAAAAATATAAGACTACAGGAACGACCATAGCTGGAGCTATTTGGTCTAGCATGGAAAACTTGTAGCTCTTAAGGTGAAGAGGTGTTGGAGAAGAAGGCTGCACGTTCTCTTTGGAAATTAGTACAATCTCCATTTTCTTTAACTTTGGTTTTCAATTCAACAATGGAACGGAACTAAGAAAAGAATGTAAGGGAGATGAAATAATTACATGTATGACAGGGAAGGGAAAGTTCTCACTTAAATATATAAGCAACTAGCACATGGGCCGATACTTATCAAAACATATAATATTCCCCACGAAAAAAATTCTAAACATATAACAAGCTATAATATATTTTGGATAAATTACAGATATTAATTTCTGGTGAGGTAATGCCTAATTACAGAAAAAATTCTTGCGTAATTAATATTACGAAAATTCTGATTAAGTTGATCATCGTCTAACAAGTGAGATAACTCACTACAAGAAAAGTGATATATGAATATTTTGGCATTGACCGTGGTTATATATTCTGACAAGTTGTAGCTGAAGTTATGGTGCAAAAATCCACCACAGTCGAAATATGTGGTGGATACTTTTGCAACCCCTCAAGGAAAGTGATATTGTTAAAATTGTAACTTTTTGTGTATGTAGTGATGAAAATATTATTTTTTTCACAATAATAATTGTGATAAATATTTTAAATTATCACTAGTGATTATTAGTGACAAATGAATGGACCTGAAGATGTTACTATTGACAATTAGTGACACCCTTTTAATGATAATCTAGTATAATAAATATTGTCACTATAATTTAGTGATAACATTTTAGTTGTCACATTTGGGGTTTCATAAATGTCAATAGTGATAACTTTTTCATATTCCTTATCACTAATGCGTTTATGTACATTATTTTAGTGAGAAAATTTGAGTTCTTGTCACTTTATCATTTCTTCCATTTTTTTTTTGTCATTTTGGAGAATTGCACAATGATTAAAACATGTCACTTTTTTAAGCGAAAATTCCAAAATGACATTTTCATCAAATAATCACTTCATTAATTAATATTAATTACAAATATTAACAAGAAGGGTAAAATTAGTAGAAAAAATTAATTTTGCATTGAACTCCTAAGACGACTAATAAAAGTAAACATATTTTTTCTTTATCAAAACAAAGAATAAAAAAACTGGATAGTAATATTTTCACTAATTTTTTTTTTCATTGATCTACAATAATTGACTAATATTTTACTAGTTCTTGAGATTTGCAATAATAGATTAGCCCGTGAGATCTGCAAGAATCAATACCACGCGGAAATGTCCCTAATATTTAATTCCATACATCATAATTTCCCATTATGGATTAAATATTCATTAATTTAATAAGAATGTTACTCGTTTTTAAATTAATTAACACATTCAAAACTTTCAATGCATCTATTTTTTATTTTATTTATTCTTATTTCTAATGTTTATATAATAAAGTAATGTGTACAAAGATCAATGATAGTAAAAAAAAACAATAATTAAAATGGTATTTTTAAAATTTTATTTTAGAAAATAAATAGTATATGTGTGAAAATATCAAATGTGACAACTAAAATGAAATGAAAAGAGTAATTAACTTTCGTGGACCAAGTCACCCAACCAACGAATTAATGATTCATTAATTTAATAAGAAGATGATCAATATTTCTACAAGTTTTCACTTGTTGAGACTGATTGTCCGTAGATTGAATGGAAAATGATTATATGACAGCCCTTAGTTTCACAGCCATTGTACAACCCATGTTTTATATATTTAAAGTTAGTTGTGTTACCTGTTACATGTTTAACAGGTTTTTTGAAATAATTTTTTTAATCTATTAACAACGCAATTAACTTTTAAAAATTACAAAAGAAACCAAAATTTTCCGATATCTCATATAAAACATAATTCAATACTTTCCAAATTATAATTGAACATTCACTAATATTTGATATAAATATCTCAACTTTCAAAAATTACAAAAGAACACCTAAATTATACGATATTACTCATATAAAAAATAATTCATTACTTTTCAAATGTTAATTTATCATTTATAAATATTTGAATATAAAATATCTCGAAAATTACAATAAAAATATAAAATCATAATTTAAAAGTATTTGCAATGCCTAGAATTTAGAGTTTATGACATAATATTTTATTTAGGGTTTAGGGTTTAGGATTTTAGAGACTAGGGTTTTAGGGTTTAGATTTAGGGTTTAGGGGTCTAGGATTTTAGGGTTTATGGATTATGGTTTATTTTATAAATAGGATTTATTTTTATTTGATGATTAGTTATGGGTTTTTTTGCAATTTTATATAATGGGCTGTGATGCTTGGCTGCGAGGCTAGCATAATCCAGATTGAAAATTCCATTTGAATTCGATTTATAAGATATTGAACAATCTTTACCTTTTAAATTAACTTTTGAGATGAGTTACACTTAAACCACTAAGATTTGAGCCAAATCATCCATAAGCCGAAACGACGAACTTCGAAATTTCAGGTCCAATTCCAACTTGTCTATCCAAATAAAATGAAGCCAAATCTAGATCAACCCGAATTCAACTCATTGACAACCCTACTTGCAATGTCTTGGCTTGTACTTAGTTATCTTCCCCCTAAGGGAAAAGCCTAAGTACAACATTCTTTCGTATTTGGTATTATGAATGTTCCTTTTTTTTTTTTTTTTTTTTTTTTTTTTTTTTTTATGTTTATCGAAATCTTCCAATTGATCCATTGCACCATTATCGCTTACATTTGAGAATTTTTCTTGACGGTTATTTTTTTTTTATAAAAATGACAAAAAATAGTAATGGGGTGTAATTGTAAGATTTTATACTTGAGAGAGGGTGAAAATTTTCAATTTTATAAAATGGCATCAGGTTATTGTATCATATAGTATTTAACAAGGATGAATGTAACATTTTCTGAAATTTCAGAACATAACAGTTGGGTTGCATTTTTCCTTATACATAGAACCCAAATTGCAGCTGTTATTTGTTGTCCAACTTTTCAACCTTTTCTTGTCCATTGAATTGATTTCTTCAAGTAGCTCATTACGTGGAGAATTGAAATACAATAAAAGAAGATTCCTGCATTAGACGTGGCTTCAATTTTAATCTATTTTATTTTAATTTGTGAAGATTTATGTTCATATATGTAAATTTATTGTATAAAATAATACATGTTTTAGTAATATATCAAATATCAATGTCCTTGGATAGAAAAAGATTATTTTTGTTTAAGAAATTATATATTCACTTTTTAATACAAAATAAAATTTAAAGAATTTAAATTTGACTCCATCATTCAATTATTTTTTTAAAATTGTAAGATTACGAATTTTAATAACATTAAAATATTTTGTTTAATATTATCAATCAAAAAATATTTAATATTAATAAATTTTTAATTATTAGGATTCAAATTTTAAAAGATTTAATATATTAATTCATAAATTGAAAAAAAACAAAATTTTTCCCACCCACCTCAACCCGGTGCCGATGCCGGCTACGTGAAGGCCAATGCTGGCCTAAGGGTGGTCGGTGTTGACCACACAGAGCCAATCCATGGCCTTGCGCGTGCCAGATTTAGCCATGGGGTAAGGTCTTCGTTGGCGCCGATGGGTGCAGATCTGAGTGGTGATAGGGTTTTGATAAAGGAGAAGAAGAAGGAAGATGGAATATGGAGACAGAGGAAAATGAAGAAGTGATATTTTTTAAAATATATTTATATAGTGATATAAAAGTAAATTGTTACTTTTGGAATGTCCAATAATTAAAAGGTGTACAATTGAACATTTTTGTATTGGATAAAACTATGTGGCTAAGATGTGATCTTGGTAAATTTTAAAGGTTATGATTAACTATTTAATGGGAGATAGATTTTTGACCTGTCTTTGTATAGACTAACTAACGTTTGTTTAGTGTTTGGGAAAGTAATTAAGGGAGATTTGTGAAATATTCTCTATTTGCATATATTGTTTCTTATAGTTTTAAAATAGTGGTTTCAGAAATAAAGTAGGTGTAATTTTTTCATAAAGGAATGTGCTAAATTGATAGTAATGATAATATTATTAAACGCAGACTTTTGGCCTTTCATATTTTAGTTTGCAGTTAAGTTCCTTATGTGCATGTTTATTTTGGCATCAAGAAAAGCTTTTGTGTTATAAAACATAATTATGCTCATATTTATTTTGCTTTGAATATTGATTCTAGTCAGAGGCATAAGGCTAAATATTTTATAATTATTTGGTTTAAATGGCTAATGTCTAAATCATACAACTTTGCATGAATGAGTGCATTTCTCTGTTAGGCAATTGAATCACTGGACTTGGGATTTTGAGCGTGAAACCTCGGGTTTGTTCCTCGAGTACTCAATTAGGGAATTTACCAATTTATTTGGGATTTGTAGTTTGGATCTTTAATTTTAGCCCAATATGGTATTCAATTTATAGCATACATTTTTTTGGCCAAACAGTCTATTTGATGCGGTCATTTGATAAAGATCAAATTATTCTTATATATTTAGTCAGTATGTTTAAATCAAGTTTAATTATACATGCGACGTGGAGATGAATAATTTTAAAGTTGTAATTTTGCTAACTTACATGTTTTGCATATCTTATCTTATCTTACTATTATTTCAAGGGAGTCTTTTAGTCAAAACTGTCTATTTTGACTAAAATTCTTTTTTCTCCTGTTTTTGAATTTTTTTGAATTTAGTAAATACTCTATTTTTTACCACTCCCATCCCACGTTAAAACTTCTATTACTGAGAAAGGACCAAATTGTATTTTCCGAAAACCCACGTTGTCAACCACTGCACCCACTTCTTGCATTTCTCTCGGAACACATTTTCACTTAACTAACTGGAAAAATGAAAACACAGAACATATATTTTGGAGATTCCTCTTCCCCAAAATAATTTCACTCTTTAATTAATTTTTTGATTTTAACTGCGTATTTAATGAGTGATTTTTGAGTTTGATTAGGCAGGTCATGTGTGTTCTCGAAAGCATCGCTCATAATTTTGTAGATTGATGGATCAAAATGTGAAGAAATTGACTAATCGTGGTGGTAGCGGCAAAAGTGAAAGGTGCTTCTCTCCATTCCTCCATCTGTTCCTTTTACTTTACACAATAAGTAGAAGAATTTTCAGAGATATTTAGAGTTCAGTTTTCAGTTGCAACATACTTTGTTGCATTTGAACTATTAAGTTGGTAGTGCTTTGCTTAACCGTACTGGCAGAAATCCGCCCTCTCTTCTCTCACTAGCAATTGACTCTGCCGTCCACAATTTCTCTAATATTTCCGATCTCTCCTTTCTCCCTGAACACATTCTTCTCGACCTCTTCTTGGTATGTACACTACTCACTGATCAAACTCACTTCATATCGGTACGCATATACTCTATTCATGTGTCGAGAATCTTTCATTTTGGAATTTTTATGTACCCTTTTGATTGTTGTGAAGTGGGTTTGGCTTGATTTTGTAAATTGTTGTTTATTCTGATGTAATCTGAGTTGGGGTTTTTGATTTTTTTTATCTCAGATTTGTTTTGACCCGTTCTTGAGAATCTGGGTCCCATTATTACTGTAGTTCTTTTCTCAAATTGAGTAATTTTACCCGGAAAGTTGTTTTTATATGTGAATTCATTTATAAATTAAATAATTGGATGTAAAACCTACTTATGGACTAATTATTAGAATAACAATTTATGATTGTTACAACGTGCTTCTCCGTCAGCTCATTGAATATTACTGTGACCTTTGTACTGTTGTGTCTCTCCTTTGCAGTATAACTTTCTATGCAAAGAAATCTATGCTTTCATTTCGCTTTAGTGGTAGCCAGTGTTTGTGCAAGTTTTAATTATTAGGAATGTAATTTGGAGAATATGTTCATAATAGACCACTTCAGTGTGATAGTTGAATCAGGCTAAATTGTTTTCGTGGTGGTTATGTTGTGATTCTTTAGAGAGAATTTTCTTTGTTATTATGCCATAAGGAAATTTACGAACATACAAGAAGAAAAGACGTTATTGGGTCTTAAACAGATTTTACGGTCTTAATAGCTTCTCACTGTGTTTTGTATGCTTTTATGTTATTAATATTGAAGTGATTAGTCTGGAACTTTATTTAATGCCTCTGTTTTACATGTGGTTTGAGATTGATTGAGCACAAAAGGAAAAATTGCATGTGATATTGATTAAACAATTTTGTGCGATTTAAGATTTCTGGGTTTTAAGATTATGATAATATTAGGTTATCCAAATAGATTGTCTATTCTAGGCTAAGAAAAGTAAGTCATTTTTCAGTTCATTTTATTAAATCACATATTATTGTTACCGACTTTGCAACTAAAGATTATTAATAAAAGTATCATAACAATGTTATTGAGTTGCTAATAAGTTGTCATTTGTGTTTTATGCAGATATCACTTCATCAATGAAAGTGTACAATATTGAACATGGGGATTTTCATCACTGTTAGAAAGATAGCGCATGATTGTTATGTTTTAATTTTGTTTTAAGATCATAAATATTTGTGTTTTTTTTTTTTTTTTTTTTTTGTCACAGCAACAATTATACGTACTAAATATGTAATATGATACCGTGCATAGCACGGGTTTAGGTTAGTTGTATTTTATAGTATGCAATACAGGGGCGGACCTATAAGGGGTGCGGGTAAAAAAAAAAAAAAAATTAGTAGCAGTGCATATCTATTATTATTATTATAGTAGTACTTTATGTATTCTTGTTAGTACCTTTAAATTCCTAAAGGAAAGAATCTTGTGAATCAAAATCTTTGTCTATTTTAATTAAATGTGTGGTAAGATCTTAGATAATGGAGTCCCACTAATAGAGTTGCCTAGTTTAAGTAGAATTTGATAAGGAAAATATTCTTTAACACTTAATATAATTCTCAATAAGGAAAAACAAAACAACTTTGAATTCCAATTTCTTCTCAAATTAACTTTTCTTTACCAAGTTATATCAAAAAAAGGGGTTTTCTCCACAAATCGACTGAATCACTCAACGGCATTATCAAAAGGTACTTTTTAAATTTTTTTTACGAATATTTAAATTTATTTATAAAGTTTTTGATTTTTCATCACTAAAATTATTAGAACTGACTGTTTGTGCATATTATATATTTTTTATTATCTTATTTGATTAGATATATTATCAATATCAAGTACCATAAGACTTATCGGCATATTAAAAATAAATTTTGATAATCATAATTTTTTAAATAATTTAATTATATACTTTTCATTTTAATCTCGGCCCCCGCGACTAAAATTTCTGGGTCCGCCCCTGATGCAATATTCAACGTTTGATAATTATTAGGTAAACAATTCTTATAAGGCTTAAATTTAATGTCTAGTAACCCATATAAATATAATATTATTTGATTGAGAATTAGCCACAACATCTTCAATTGAATGAAATTCAGTTTTATGAACGCTGGGAGCGATCCAATCGCCTCAGTATGATGTTCGTAAAGACAAAAAATTTCGCTAGCATACGTGGTTCAAGTGGAGAGTGTGACAATGTTAAGAACCTACTAAAGGCTATTGATGGACAATTTGAGTTATATATCAGATAAAGCTTTAGCCAGCACCCTAATGACTAAGTTATCATCAATGAGGCTCACCGGTACTAGAGGTGTGTGTGAGCACATCATGAATATGAGAGATGTTGCGGTTCAACTAAAGACTCTTGAGGTTGAGATGTACGATTCTTTCCATGTGCACTTCATACTGAGTTTCCTACCACAATAATATGGAACTTTTAAGATCTCTTCTAACACGCATAAAATAAATGTCTATCAATGAACTTTTGATCATGTGTGTTCAAGAGAAAGGAAGATTGTCAATGGAATTTGAAGAAAGTGCCTATATGGCAACTCAAGGAAAGAGCGAACAAGCCAAACAAAAGGGAAGACAAATGATAAGATACCTGCCCAACTTGACATCAAGAAGGAATCTAAGTGTTTCTTTTGTAAAAAGAAAGGGCACATGAAGAAGGATTGTGTCAAATATAAGGCTTGACTTATCAAGAAAGGATTGTCTAAACTAAATAAAGTTAATGGAGAGTGAGCAGTGCAACTATCTAGACAATAGATGCGCTCACATGGAGAGGCAATAGGAACATACAAATTAGTTTAAAATTTTGTTTTTGTTTTAAATATGGAATGAACATTCTATATTCCAAGTCTTTTAGAAAGTTGATTTATGTTTCAAGACTTGTAATGTTAAGTTATTCCATTAAGTTTTAAATGCAATTTGTTATGGTCTTTTTGAAATTTAAAGTGCAAAAAAAATGTTTTTCATGATGCAATGCATGTTTTGGTATTTAGTAAAAGATTCCTTTATTTGGTGTACAAACTACATTGATCATCTTGCAATACTAGGATTATGGAATCAAGAAGCGTCGAGCTTCTTGAGAATGACTTGGTCAGTGGGAGAGATCAAACATAGAATAATTTAATTATTCAGGATCTTCCACCTTAAGTTATAGATTGCTGTTGTACCGCCAATTGATAAAGTTCCATAAGTTGTTGACAATATTCCTGTAGATCAAGTGGTTCAGGAATTACCAATTACTTTGAACATTTAGTTGAACCAAACATCTCCTGAAGATGTTGGAACGACATCAAGAAGATCTATTCGAACTAAGAGGCCAACTATTCATAGTGATTATGTAGTGTATCTACAAGTTTTGATTATAATGTTGAAGCCGAGAATGATCCTGAGATTTTTCATGTCATGTGTTATAATAAATATATGTAAAAAAAATTATATATATGGTGAGCATTTTGTTGTAAAGAAATCCATATGTGGTTTAAACAAACAACCCATTTGTGGTACTTTAAAATTCCATTAACTTTATTAGGATTGAATGAATTTTCATGGATTAATTTATATACCATAAGGTTAGTGGGAGTAAAATATGATTTCTTATTTTGTACATGGATGAAATTTTACTTATGACCAATGTTGAGGGTGTGTTACATGAGGCGAATAATTTTTCTCTAAGAATTTTGACGTAAAGAAATGGGTGAGACATCATGTGTCTTAGACTGTCTCGGATAACCTATATCAATAAAGATTTAGAGAGAATTCGGATGACAAATTGTTCACAAATAGTAGCTCCCATTGTGAAGGACAATATTGCTCTAAATTACATTGAGAGGGAACAAATAATAAACATTCCATAAAGCCCTGATATTGCATTTGCGATCTGAATGTTGAGTTGATATCAAGTAATTCAAATATAGACCACTAAAGTGGTGATGTACATCACAAATTACATACTTAGGTATAGAAGGGCGGTAAATTTGGAAGTAATTTGGGTATCTAGAGAGGAGTAATTTGGGTATCTAGAGAGGGCTAGGAACGGCAATGGTGGCCGCCGATGAGGAGTAGCAATTGGAATATGGAGAGAAGGGGAAATTTCTGGAGTTTGTGAATGGAGGGTAGTGGTGGGAGAAGGAGATGTGGTAGAGGGGATAGATTGATTTTCGGCCATGGCAAGAAAGAAAGGATGAAGTCCTTTTCAATGGCTCGATACCATGTTAATTAAAGTATTAAAGAAAGCAGAGAGAAAATGTATCAATTGTATTAGTTTCTCTGTTTTTGTATATATCTGATGTACAGTGAATGTGACTATATATCTGATGTACAGTGAATGTACCACTATAATAAAAATATTCTCTTCATGATAATCTCAAGTAACGGCACTTGTCCTTTGTTGGTGAGAATTTGATGAATTTGTTTTTAACTCCTTAACACTGCCCACTGGATCAATTAGGTCGTTTCATTTTCTGGGGGGCCTGTTTACAAACCCGTATGTGTCGCTAAATCCAACCAAGCTATGGGCTCATGCAAATGCCCAACGTATAAAACATATCCTTCATGGAGAAGTTCTCGTCGGCACTTATGGAGATAGATGAGCCAAGACTAGAGGACATTATAACTTCTTGCTGAGAGCATTGAGGAAGGGACCTTGGTGGGACGA
Organism: Penstemon barbatus; assembly: GCA_003313485.2. Classification (NCBI taxonomy): domain Eukaryota; kingdom Viridiplantae; phylum Streptophyta; class Magnoliopsida; order Lamiales; family Plantaginaceae; genus Penstemon; species Penstemon barbatus. The sequence goes on from CM064879.1 coordinate 72,521,018, forward strand.
GTTACTCGCAAACCCACTGACATAAACATGTGATATTGGAAGCAATGCACTGAGATAAGGAAAAGTTGTAGGAAGTAATCACACTGCCAAATGACACAAAGAAAGAGGATTGCGCCAAACAAAAATAAAAGCAACAAATGCAAAATGGATGTGCGATCCCCAACTTGATGAGAAAATATGGATGGGACTCTGACCCCACTAAATGCAATCATTTTTGGAATTGAATAGAGGACTTATATGTTGCGTCCCCCGGCCACGAAACTCCAAGAGCTGAACAAAGAGGCTTCTTGTTGCTATCAAAAGATCAGCGGCCATGATACTGAGGGTTGCATTCAGCTGAAGTATGAGATTGACTGTGAATATAAAATTGAAGTTGTAAATCATTTCGCACGAGGACTGTTGCATCTCTACTAATCTATTGTGTAATTCACTGAGTTATTTGTGTTACCATCGAGGATTTCGGATTGGCTATCACAATCATGAGGTGAAAGTTCAATGTTTCCACTTTCCGTTGTTTTGTAACCTTTACGACTTGGTGAATATATATGCTCTATGCTTCCCTTGTTTCCTTGCTTACTATTTATATGATAATTTTAACTTTCATAAACATAAAATGGTTAACAATGGCAGTTGTTTTGCTATGTCCCCTTGTCGTTTCCCTTGTTGTATCCCCCACGACTCGATTCCATCCAAGTAAATGTAACCCATGATAGAAATAGTGTCATGCAAGCCAGCTGTATGGCTAGAATTTATTGTAATAAATGAGGAACTATTCAATTTTGATTAATAAAAACACTTTATTAAATGTTCATCTTTATCTTATGTAATAATTATCTACGCATAAAGATAGAAGTCCTTAGATCATAGGGCTATGGGACAACCCGTGGACTGATCTCCAAGGTCGTGATCTAGAAAATATTCAAGAGTCGTAGAATCCAATCGAGATAGGACATCGTTGGATTCGGTTAGACTCTCACTTTTGTGTATACTCCGATGAACTGTTGTCCGATTCGGTTAGACTCTCACTGGGATAGTCGATACACATAAGTGGATGGCCTGCTGGGATAGCAAGTGCACTGAATACCCCAACTAGGAAATAACTCACCATGGAAGCGGTAGTCGCATATCGGGGTTGAAGTTATTTCAATTTACAATAGTATACGATTTTATGTAAGTAGCTCATAAAGATTAAGTCAAAGAGAATTATTTCGAGACCAGAATGCATAAGGTCAAGACAAAATAAAAGGGAGACCGATGAAAGACCATACCCTTAAGTCTCGACTGGGAGATTGATCGATGGAGAGATTATGTCGTATATGGTAATTGTAAATGTTAAAAGGTTCACCAAATTAATTCACCAGTGATTGGGCTCCATGGGCTTGTGGCCAGACATCGACCGTGGAGTGTGGGAGAATTCCTAAATTGGCAGGGGTGCTAATTTTGGAATGGTCAGCCGACAGAGTGTTCGACTGATTCAGAAAGTATTTAATACTTGAATAATTAACATTTAATTATAACCCACGACCAATTATGTGGTGAACCTATGGGGGCATACACAATACACATGAAGCGAAAGCGAAGGAAAATGAAACAACTGGGTCGATTAGGTAGACTGGGTCTGAAAATTCGACTGGGTTGATTGGTGACTGGGTCTACTGGGTCGACCCAATTGGAACAAATTGGATCCGATTGGAATTGGATCAAGATTATAAATTAAATTGGAATTTAATTTGTATGTTAATTAATTAAGTTGAATTTAATTAATTATAGAAAGATTTAATTAAATAGATTTAGAGTCTAATTTAATTAAATGGGAAAGTTGTTAATTAATTGGGCTATTTAATTGGGAGATTAGATAAAGTCTGATTAAATTAATTAACTGGGTCATGAATTAATTAGGAAGATTTAGTCTTCTAATTAAAAAGGGCCATGGCCCATGTAGGAGACTTGTAGTCCTAGTCCTAGGAGGATTAGGAGAATTTGACACCTATAAATAAGTGGCTAGGTATCATAACTTACATACAACTTTAAGAGCCAGAAAGCCAAGTCAAGAAAAACACTCTCCCTCTCCCCAAGCTCAAATCGGCCGAACCCATTCTTCCTTCGGAAGAATTTTTTGATTTTTGTTCTTGTTCCAAATTCGTTTCCTTAACCCAGATCTTAATATATCCTGTGTTCTAGCCGATCAGGGTATATTAAATTTCGTGAAATTATGGTGTATCAACCCATTGAGGCGCAACACGTGGGGCGCTGCTGCAGGGCATAGGAATGACCAACTCGAGGGAGGAACTTGACTTTGTCTGCCAATTGGGATTTGCAAGGAGACAGGTATAACATGTAAACTGTTTATACTGTCGTTTATTTAATATTCATATATACACACCTAGAGTAGTATCCTGGCAAGATTCCGTAAGAGGTCCTAAAAAATTTTAAATTCCGTTGTGCCTAAGGCTGTTTATCTTACCGAATCCCAACAGTGGTATCAGAGCCAACTCTAGGCTTTGTATATATATGAATTTGCAAGTCCTGTGATTTAAATCATATGTTTGATTTATGTATGGCTGGTTCTTTAACTGTGCATGTTTTAGGACTTAGATCTGTTAACATAGAGTTAATGTATAAAATTTTGTTTCGAAAATTTTATCGTGTTAGTTTTTGGATTGAGATTTAATTAAACTGGATCTATTTAATTAAATCAGAGTAATCACAAAAAAAAAAATTTGGGATCACCCGCGGTTGCACGCGGCGGTGCGCGGCAGCGCACCGCGGTTAGGCGGCCACCGCGAGGTGTGAAGCGATCTCGTACTAAACGAAACACACCGCGTGCTGCCGTACGCGGCAGCGCGCTGTCTGCGCGTGCAGTACATGGCAGCTGCCTACGGGCAGTTTGCCGCGTGCTGGCAAAGCGCAGCAGAACGCTGCCACGAGCTGTCAAGCGCGGCAGCAGCCACTGCGTGAGGCTCATGCGCGGCCTTTGTGGCCGTGTGTGTGCTGCCACGTGGCAGCGTTCGATTCGTCACTCCGTGTCTGAATTTTGGTTGATCTCAAACTCACCTATTTTGGAAGTCCTGAAAATCTTGGAGATTTGGAAGATTAGGAAACTTGGAGTTTTTGGATAAGGTAGAGATCTTGTTAGATTTAAACACTACCTTAATTAAACTAATCTAGTCAAAATAGGATTGTCTTGAGAATCTTGGAAATTTGGGAACATTGAGAAACTTAGAGTTTTGGATAAGATAGGAATCTTGGAGATTTGAAAACTATCTTAATTAACCAATTTTAATCAAGATAAGTATTTTTTAGATTACTTAGAACTCAAGTAAGAGTTAATTAATCTTAGAGATTAATTATTAATTCAAAATTAATTAACTTGGATAAAATTTTGTGAATTAAAATTAAAGGAGCCGATATATTTACATTTATGCCCTTATGTGAATTTATGGATGTTCTTGAGTGAATATGTGGATTGGTCGATTTTTCCCATAAGCCCTGTGTAGTTTTGGTTTATTTATTTTATGGGTTGTAATTAAATGAGCCTGATTGGTGCCCTTGCTTGCGCAAACAAATGTAATCGAATAGGACCATTGATGGGGGCTATTTCGCACCCTACATACTGTACTATCGACTAAAGACATTGAGATCAGTTCGACCAAATCAGGGCTGTTCAAGATCATCTCATCGACCAGGCAGAATACAGCTCTCTTCGATCAAAAGACAATATTCCGGACCCAAGATGGACATTTGGGCCGAGTCCTATTAGGACTATGTTTCCTTGTAACGCTAGGTTTAACATTGTATAAATACCTAGTAAATACCTAGTTAATCATTGTATTAAACAACTACGAAATCCCTCAACTTCAAGAATACATGAGCATGTACTGCTTACTGCAGCATAACTGAATAAGATTCAATATTATTCATAGCTTTTGATCTCCATATCGGTGTGTTCTTAACTTTGTTTGTGGTTTTACTTCTTGTTCTTGAATATTGCTTTTCTTTGTAATCGATCCATCCAGAATAAAGTAACAGAGCCCTATTAAATATATATACATATATCGTAAACCCCCCCGATATTACAAATTCACTGATACTCAATTAACCAGACGAAATCCGGTTAAATCAGTTGGCGCCCACCGAGGGGCTAGGTTAATTATTCGATTGACACATGGCTCGCCCAAGGAAAAGCGCTCGTGTTGGAGCGAGAAGCAATACAACCACCGGCCATAACACATCGGAAGACATACAGGACAACAACGATAATAATGTTCCCAATACCGACGAGAATGTCCAAGATACACATCCCCGACAGCAGGAACCCCAAGGAGGCCTTCCCGGTGCCATACGGGAAGAACCAGAGGGCCCCAAAGTCCCCGTTCCTCTCCCTGGCGCTCAGGAGAAATTGCGACAAATAGCAATGCTTCTCAAATCACTCTCTCCAGAAGAATTACTAGTACTAGATCAAATTCCTCGAAACGTTACGACTGCCAAGACAACTCCTGCTCCAGGAGTGCCAAGGCCGAACGAACGGACCTCTCAACAAGCTGACAGCCTAGCAAGTGAGCGACGCTCGCTACACAGCCCACAGCAGGTCAAATCTAAACCCTCCGATAACCATCCACGAAGAAGACCTGGTCGAAGAATACCACAAGCGGGTCGCAGCGGATCGAAGGAACGAACAATCATCCCAATCGAGGATGATATAGATGATGCAATCCCAGATCGACCGCGAGCAACTCAATTCTCAGAAAGAGAAATTGAAAGGATGGTACATGAGCGACTCGAACAACGACTACGATCTGTTCAAAACCCATGGGCTCGGACTGCGGAACTCCAGGAAAGCCTTGCGGCTTGCTCTCCTTTCTGCAGGGAAATAAAAGAGGCACAATCCACGGGACAGGTCCCAGGAAGATTACCCCGATATGATGGAACCACCGACCCGGATGATTATATCTTTAGCTTTACGAACATAATGAATTTATATGCCCACTCCGCCGAATTCACCGCCAAGTTAATGGTGACCACATTCGAAGGACTCGCGCTGGATTGGTTTGCCAAACAGCCGGCCAACTCTATATTCAGTTTCCGGGAATTATGCAATAAACTAACGCAGCAGTTTGCCAGTCAGAAAAGACAAAAACTCCCGATGAGCTACCTAGGAACCATATACCAACAAGAGGGAGAATCTCTAAGAAATTGGTTGGCGAGATTCAACGTGGAATTACTCAAAATCGATTCTCCGAATATCGATTACATAATTTCTATCCTCTTCGGTCTCACTAAAAATAGGCAGTTTGGAAACGCCCTCAGTCGAAAACAACCGAGAACGTTTGCCGACATTATGAACTTGGCATCTAAGTATATGACCCAAGAAGAGATGAATTCCTTTAAGGATAAAAACAAAAACAAAATCACAACTTCGGGCTCCAAACGGCATGACAGGCTTCCGGCCCAAAAATCTTTGGATTACAAGCGATCTTCCAGGAGAGGTAATGTTTTCCAGCGATTAGAATACAACAAAGCCCACCAAGATAGGCAACCAAATTTCTACCAAAGACCAAGAAACCATGAACAACCAATCAGAAGCAGGGTGAATCATGTAGAACACCCAAGGTTAAATGCTCCAATGGAAGAAATATTGGAAGTTCTAGAAAGAAATAACTGGATTTCCGAGGCGAGGAAAATCGCGCAGCCGAGACCAGGGTCTCGAAACTACGATCAATACTGTAAGTACCATAGAGCACATGGACATCGAACGGAGGATTGTTTTCACCTTAAGAGAGAAGTTGAAAAACTAATCGAACAAGGAAAACTTGACGAATACATAGAGCGAGATAATCGTAAAAGGGAAAGAAGTAGAAGCCCTCGGAACGGTAATCAAAGGAGAAGTTCTCATCAAAGGTCACCTGAACGCCGACCTACTCAGGAGTCGAATCATGACCAGATCAATGGAACTATCCATACGATATCCGGGGGTCCCGCGGGTGGAGATAGTCGTAACGCCCGACGAAGAACAGCCCGATCCATAATTGGAAACTCAAAATACCCAAAAGAAATTTGGACCCTGGAAAGCAGGCCATCAAACGATCAGCCGATCAGCTTTAACGAAGGCGAAGCACCTAAAAATATTGTCTGGGACACAAAAGAGGATAACCCCGACTTCCCGATGATAATCTCGCTAGAAATAGCAAACTACAATGTCAAGAGAATCCTGATCGATAATGGGAGCTCAGCCAATATCATCTCCCGAGAAGTTTTAGCCCAAATGGACTTGGGACAGATAAACTTGCAGAAAGTAGCTACGCCATTAATAGGATTCGGAGGGTCCGAAATCATCCCCAGCGGAACGATAACCTTAAGCGTATCGCTCGGAAAAATACCCCACCGAACAGTGAAGCTAGTAAAATTTCTAGTGGTAGAAACCCTTTTCGCTTATAACGCAATATTGGGACGACCAGCTCTCAATTTATTCCGAGCTGTTGTCTCTACTTATCATCAGAAGATAAAGTTTCCGACCGATAGAGGCATCGGAGAAATAACAAACGACCATTGCATGGCTTGGGACTGCTACAGTACCTCGTTAACTATGAAAGAACACCCAAAATCGATTACTCCGAGTAAAAGAAAGATCGAAGAAGATCTCAACAGAAATAAAATTGAAATCCAAAGTACCGATCGAGTGGATAAAAAAGGAAAGGAACCACTAGATTTATCATTAAAACCTCCAGAACATAAGGATATAATTCTTGTACAAGGGGACTCGTCTAAAACAACGAGAATAGGTACAGAACTGAGCAAAGAAGGGGAAATAATGCTGATCGACTTCCTCAGAAACAATGCCGACGTCTTCGCTTGGAGCGCAAATGACATTGAAGGAATCGATCCTCGAATAATCAAGCATTCCCTAAAAATAGATCCTTTGGCGAAACCCGCCAGACAGAAGAAGAGAAATCACGGACCGGTAAAAGATAAGATTATTAAAGCCGAGGTAGAAAGACTGCTTGAAGCGAAACAAATCCGAGAAATACACTTCTCAGAATGGCTGTGCAATGTTGTCCTAGTAGCAAAAGGGGAAAACAAGGACAACAAATGGAGAATGTGTAATGATTTTACTGATCTTAACAAGTTATGCCCGCGCGACCCATATCCCCTCCCGAGGATCGACCTATTGGTCGATTCGACCGCTGGCTTCGCTATATTTAGCATGATGGACGCCTTTCAAGGGTTTTATCAAATATACATGGATGAGCGGGACCAAGAAAAGACTGCATTCGTAACCGAGCAGGGAGTATATTGCTTCATAGTAATGCCATTCGGCTTAAGAAATGCCGGAGCTACTTACCAAAGGTTAGTAAACCTAATGTTCAAAGAATTAATCGGAGAACTGATGGAAGTCTACGTGGACGACATGCTGGTCAAAAGTATGAACGAAGCGGATCACGTAAAACATCTCGATCGATGCTTTCAGATCTTAAGAAAATATCGTATGAAGTTAAACCCCGCAAAATGCACCTTTGGTGTCAAATCAGGAAAATTCTTGGGATATTTAGTTCACCAACGCGGAATAGAAGCCAACCCAGAAAAAATCCGAGCCATAACTGAAATGAAACCTCCCAGAACCATCTCCCAAGTACAAAGCTTAGTTGGGAAGATCGTAGCATTAAACAGATTCATATCAAAGTCAGCAGACAAAAGCCTCCCTTTTTTCCAAACTCTCCGAAAGGCAAAGAACTTTGTTTGGACCGGAGAATGCGATCATGCCTTCGAGCAACTCAAAGAATATTTGACAACACCTCCGATGTTGGCAAAACCAATGGAAGGAGAACCGTTGTATATGTACATCTCCATCTCCGATGTAGCAATTAGTTCAGTACTAATAAAAGTCGAAGACTCAGAACATAAGCCCGTCTATTATCTAAGCAAATTATTGCAGGGAGCTGAGAAGAATTATTTGGAAATTGAGAAATTCACGCTGGCCTTAGTGGTGGCTGCACGGAAACTTCGACCTTACTTTTTAACCTATAGAATAGTGGTTTTGACAAATCAACCGCTAAGACAAGTCTTAGCGAAACCAGAAGCCTCAGGAAGACTAATTAAATGGGCGATCGAACTAGGCCAGTTCGAAATTGATTACAAACCAAGAATCGCAATAAAAGCCCAAGTATTGGCTGATTTTATATTAGAAACACCGACACAGACAACTGAATCGTCGAGTTGCCTCAACAACGATGTCTTAATCGTAGAAAATCAAACTTGGTTAATGCATGTCGACGGTGCTTCATGCCGAGAAGGAGGAGGCGCCGGAATCAACTTCACCGGACCAAATAAAGAAGATTTGAATTACGCAATAACATTGGACTTCGTCGTAACAAACAATGAAGCGGAATATGAAGCGTTGATTGCGGGAATGGAGATGGCGATCAAAGCCAACATAAAAAGTCTTAAAGTACTAACTGATTCGGAATTAGTGCAAAGACAAATTGAAGGCCTATACGAGGCTAAAGAATTCAATATGGTCAAATACCTCGCCAAAGTAAAAACACTAGCTGAGAAATTTGAAAGCTTCAGTATCCAGAACATCCCACGTTCGGAAAATAAATGGGCTGATCAGCTATCAAGATTCACAGGATCCCATGACGGAAAGACCGAACGGGTGATCAACTGGTTGATCTCTAATACACCGGCGATCGACATCGATGAAACACCAGTAGTCGATATAATGGATATCGAAGAGGCCGAAGAAAACTGGATGACCCCGATAATAGGCTATCTTCGAGAAGGAAAACTACCACCTGACCAAAATGAAGCTCGAAAAATAAGATATCGAGCTCCGAAGTATACACTTGTAGAAGGAAAACTCTACCGAAGATCGGTATCAGGAATTCTTCTAAAATGCGTCCCTGAATCACAAACCATCGATATACTTCGAGAAATTCATGAAGGGGATGCAGGAAACCACAGCGGATCAAGGGCATTGGCATTAAAATGTCTCAGGACGGGTTACTATTGGCCAACCATCAATAAAGATGCCGCTCAATATGTCCAAGAATGTCATCACTGCCAGATCCATGCTAACATATGTCATCGACCAGCAGAAAACATGCACCCTATTCCAGTATGTTGGCCATTCGACCAATGGGGAATGGACATTGTGGGACCATTTCCAGCAGCTAGATCTAAGAAATCCTATGTCCTGGTCGCTGTAGAATACTTCAGCAAATGGATAGAATGCGTCGCCCTCACACGAATAACCCAATTCCAAGTTATCAACTTCCTATGGAAATTCATAGTTTGTCGATTCGGCATCCCAAGGATCCTTATCTCCGATAATGGAACTCAATTCGCGGGAAAACAGATAATAGAATGGTGCACAAAACTTGGAATTCAACAGAATTTTACCTCGGTAGGACATCCTCGAGCAAATGGACAAACTGAAGTAGCAAACCGAGAGATAATAAAATCTTTGGAAAAAAGATTAGGAGCTGCCAAAGGAAAATGGCTTGACGAACTCCCAGGAGTATTATGGGCTAATCGGACAACAGTAAGGAGCTCAACCGGGGAAACCCCATTTAGTTTGGTATATGGGTCGGAAGCGGTTATCCCTGTTGAAACCCTAATCCCAACGCCAAGAATAGAGATGTTCGATGATCAAGAAAATGAAAAGTTGAGAGAAAATGACATTGATTTAACAGAAGCTTTAAGAGATAAAGCTGCTGTACGCCTACAAGCCACTAAAGCTAATATGGAGAAAGCATACAATCAAAAAGTACGCGTCCGAACCTTCAAAGAAGGAGACTTGGTCTTGAAAAAAGTAGAAGTATCCAAGCATGTGGGAAAGTTACAGCAAAATTGGGATGGACCTTACATCGTCATTGGTGTAGGGAAGAAAGGTTCGTACAAAATTGCACACTTGGATGGAACAGCCTTACCAAGAACCTGGAATGCAGTCAACCTTAGGAAATACTATGGTAAATAAATTTTAGCAGATTATACTGCATTGTTTTATTTTTACTTTATCAAGTTTCAATCCTTGTAACAAAGGCCTTAGCCTACAGTTCAATTATTAAAGATTTTTTTTAGCATTTTCTATATATCGATTATATCGGTTAACATTCATTGGAATCGCACAACCATATTGATGGAAGTTAGAACGAAACGAGTCGAGTATACATTGATCCGCTCAATAAAAACTCCTCGCTCAATATCATCGATCTAAAGACTTTTTGGTTAAAAACCTAAGTCTAAATCAAAAACGAGTCGAGTATACATTGATCCGCTTAATAAAAACTCCTCGCTCAATATCATCGATCTAAAGACTTTTTGGTTAAAAACCTAAGTCTAAATCAAAAACGAGTCGAGTAAACATTGATCCGCTCAATATAAACTCCTCGATATATCAAAAAGACTTTCGGGCACTGAAAACCTAAGTCTAAATTAAAAAACGAGTCGAGTAAACATTGATCCGCTCAATATAAACTCCTCGATATATCAAAAAGACTTTCGGGTTAAAAACCTAAGTCTAAATTAAAAACGAGTCGAGTATACATTGATCCGCTCAATAAACACTCCTCGTTAAATATTCAACAATCAAAAAAGACTTTTTGGTTAAAAACCTAAGTCTAAATTAAAAACGAGTCGAGTATACATTGATCCGCTCAATAAACACTCCTCGTTAAATATTCAACAATCAAAAAAGACTTTTGGGTTAAAAACCTAAGTCTAAATTAAAAACGAGTCGAGTATACATTGATCCGCTCAATAAACACTCCTCGTTAAATATTCAACAATCAAAAAAGACTTTTGGGTTAAAAACCTAAGTCTAAATTAAAAACGAGTCGAGTATACATTGATCCGCTCAATAAACACTCCTCGTTAAATATTCAACAATCAAAAAAGACTTTTGGGTTAAAAACCTAAGTCTAAATTAAAAACGAGTCAAGTATACATTGATCCGCTCAATAAACACTCCTCGTTAAATATTCAACGATCAAAAAAGATTTTTGGGTTAAAAACCTAAGTCTAATAAAAAAAGAGTTGAGTATACATTGATCCGCTCAATAAACACTCCTCAATCTAAATCTAAACAAACGAGTTGAGTACAAATCGATCCGCTCGATAAAAACTCCTCGATAAATCTATAGCGATCAAAAAGATTTTTGGTGATAAAAACCTAATTCTAAATTATGACAAGTTGAGTAAACATTGATCCGCTCAATAAAAACTCCTTGCTCTATTCCTAACGATCTAAATGATTTGCTAAATACTCTTGAAATTTTGAAGATAGACTAAGTGTAAAACCGTCTGCTCGGAAAATGCTACTCATAAATAAATTATGACAGAATTAACGACAAGGAAGATGCGAAGGATAAAAGTAATATTTTATTCATCAAATCAGTTACATACAAAAATCCCACGTTACAAAGATCTACATGCTACTTAAAGATCGTTACAATGATTTAAATAAGATGATCCTCCGAGATCGGCGATCTTCACGACAATGTCCACGGAAACACCAATCTCCTCCCTAGTACCTCGTCGATTATAATGGACCACCTAAGAAGCATGCTGCTCAGGATGGTCGACTTCTTTGGTTCGACGGCCAGGCTCTGAAGATCAAATGTTCTTCCAGAGGAAATGAGCATTACCAACCAGATAACTAGCAATGCTCACTCACCCGCAAAAAGATACTGCTTTTACATTATCTATAAAACATTTTATCCTAAAGCAGCATCTCTTCGGGACCGTCGTGAAACGGTAAGTTTACCAGCTACCCCGGTGGTCCATCTCCCCTGAGGTAACATCCAAGAGCGGGGATGACTGGCAAGTATGAACCCTCCATGTGCAAACAAGAAACCACGGACCTCTAACATGATGAAGACCAATGCAGAGATCTCATGGGACCCGTCGATACAAGGTAGGGCTGACATGGGACCCGTCAATACAAGACTGGGAACGATTTCACTATTTTGAATAAACAAATCATAATAATGTGATTTTTTGAAGACAATGGGATCAGAGGGCAGAATAAAATCTAAGGAATCTGAGATCTCTATCCTTTTTGGGAAATTGCAAATGAAGAATATAAACCACCCCCCTATTTATAGGGGTAGATCTAAGCAATCCAACGGCGGAAAAAGTGATTTGATCAACGGACATGGATACGACCCTTTGACTCCCGTAATAAATGCAAATAAGTTGGAACGTCACTATCTAATAGCCTCAACTGGTCGATAACAAAGGAGGTCGGGGGTCGAAGCGATCACCCAAATGACACAAGCAAACCTAAAAGAACTCCGGATCAGACATACCAGAACGATCATACTTCATGGTCGATGGCTTAAAAACATAGAATCCACAAACGAAGTCATACAAGCTTTAAAATCACAGCGAAAAGGACAGTTGCTCGATAAAAGACCAAACCCTTCACCATGCGAGGGCCGTAACTGCCTTATACCTCATACGGGTAACCAGTAACTAAGCCATACAAGAACCCCTCTGGAGTCCAAGATATTTGACATAGAAATCAGGAGAATAGTCCTCCTTATTCAAAACGGCAAGACGTCACTGCCTAACATACCAAAGAATTGCTTAAGAAGGTCTGAACAGGTAGATCTGGCTAAAACCTACATTTTCCAATTCCTCCCATATCAAGAAAGTGATATAATGGTACACTAGCCAAGGAACATATGTTCAACAATGCTGGGAAACATAAGGGTTTGGAAGAGATTGAAAGGGATATTTTTCTTAGTTCGATGTAAGAAAAAAGCAGAATTCAACAAAAGGGACAATAAGCCTCCTTATATAAGATTTAGATCACAAAAGACAAAAGTATAGGCATAGATTGAAGAGCGACCAAGATGATGAGCGTTCCTTAACGACTATGATCGATCCGAATAACCTAATTGTCTAAATCATGACGTGAAAAATACTGGTACATGAAATCCAAAGGAGTATACTGGGTAGAATCAACAAAAGATGATTCAAAATCAAACATATACATAGACTTGATT